>CAOLHI010003566.1:55000-167481 GCA_948474755.1 Ctenosaura bakeri | reverse complement strand
GCAGTAGATACTTGTACATTTGTCTGGAGTAAAGTTTTAAAAGAGTGGGGAAAGGAATCCTTTGCTGATAATTTCAAAACCTATCAGATCTGTGACTTAACGCAAATTAATGAGTTCTAGGAGGACCGTTTCCCCCTCCAAGTATGCTGCCTCTCAACTAATATTACAAGTTGATGAGTTCAAATGCTGATCCTCTCATTTGCTGTGTTTTCAAGAGGAGACTTCCCAAAATATTTTCAGTTCTGGTTATGTATGGATATAACTGCTTTTCAGAACTGGATGTCTGAGCATTTGGCTTTGTGTTGCTGACTCTTCTGCAGTGCTGTTTGCCACATGTCTTCTCTTGTCTTGTGTTCCATGTAAGAATGGTGTGTGTGTATTAATTTCGCTGAACTTTGCATACTACGATACTGTATGCAACAGTAAACAGGAGGTCCAGGTTGTCCCTGTCGTGTGCAAAGCTAACTGCTCCTTTCTTGGGAGAGAATATTGAATTTCTCAAGAAGTCCCTGTACTGTTACATCTGGGAAGACTTTTAGGTGCTGTATAGGTAAAACTTAGAGACCGTGTGGTATAGGGGTTTGAGCTTTGGATTATAACCCTGGAGACCAGGGTTTGATCTGAACAGAGCAGTAGTAGTCCCTCCTTAAATTTTCCAATCCATCCAAAAGTCTGTGATGTCACAGGGGGAATTTTGATGATTGCAAAAACAAACAGGAAGAAAATGTCTATCAAATTGCTAGTGCTATTATTGTTTCCGTCTTGAAGACTATGGGCAGATGAGAATTTCCCTTCAGGACATAAAATTTCAGCAAAATCCACAGGTTTCCATACCTTCAGAATGGAAAGAACTTTTTTTTTAATAGAATGCATGTACCCTCCAACTGTTCCAAATTGGCACAGAGACTCTTGATTAATCCTCTGTCTTCCCCACTTCCAGCTGCCTTTCAAATGTTCCAGCTTCTCTATCCTCCTCCCACTTTCTGCCTTTATCTGCAGGCTACTTCAATTGCTGTAAACTGAGCCCAAAATGCAAAAGTAGTTGGCACTCAATCAATTCAGAAAGGGAGAGGAGAGAAGAGAGAAGGGGTGGAATTCTGCCCTCCTGTAGGTTCAGGCAAAAGTCAACTGTTGCAGTCTCTCCCACCTAAAGAGTTCTTCCTCGTAACTTTTGCCATCTTGACCACATGCTGACATTGTGTGTTCCAGTTTTCATCTGTAAAATCTTGGTGTGTACATTATACATTCTCAACCTTTTTTCCTTCCAAAATATTGGGTAGTATGCCTTATATTCTACATGCTAACTTCCCAACTATGTCCTGGATTTGAATATGCTGGCATTTAATATAGGAAGATAACTTGAAAATGCAGCGTGTGGCAAACAATACCTTGTATCACTAGAATATACTCACAAGGGATGCATGGATAGCTCGGTGACCCTGGACATTTAAATGCCTTTTTCCCCCATTCAATTTCCTGTGGTACGTTAATTTTTATTGATAGCTTACAGCTAAGACAAGCAATCTCACTTTTTACTAACTTGCAGGATGGACAAGTGGCACTCATGTGGAAACAAAGGCCACCCAAACAAGAACCTTGTCTTGTTCAAGGGATTCCTCCCTTGCTTTCTTTTTAAAATTTATTGTGTTTTGATATTTCAAACTAACATTCTAATTTCCTCGAAACCATTAGGCCTGCAGGGAACTCTTCTAGGTCACCTGTTCCACCCTCTTCTCTTTAAAAGTTAACTAACAAGACCAGTCTATTTTGGGAAATGTAATTATTTGCTAATTCTCTTCACAAGGCAAGCAGTGAGTAATTCGAGCAATGTTTTCCCTCCTGCTAGAAAGTTTTTGAAAACTGCAGTTTTTGAAAACTATTTAGGACTTATTCTATGCAAAATTTTCATGCAGTTGTTTTGTGTAGAAAACAACATATTCTGCATAGAAAAAAATATTTCTGCTGAGATATATTATTTTCTGTTCAGAAAATGCTGTTTTCTGCACAATACTCACGTGTGAATTCTGCACAGAATGAGTTCCAAAATATGATCAATCTAGAGTTTTCTTCCTCAGGGGTTCCTTGGAAAACAATTTTTTAACAATTTTTGTGAACATTTTCAAATACTATTTCCATGTTGTTGTTGCGTACCTTCAAGTTGCTTCCAACTTATGGAGACCCGAAGACGAAACTATCGTGGGGTCTTTGGGGGCTGAGAGTATGTGATGTGCCAAAGGTCACCCAGTGGGTTTCCATGGTTGAGTGGAGAATCAAATCCTGGTCTCTAGGGTTGCATTCCAACACTCAAATGCTAGCTCTCAACTAAGAGAGATCAGAGGATAATGGTATAAGATATCATGGAGAAGGGAACATGCAATACTCTTACTGGCCAACTAAAAAGCACAAAAGTTTTTCCAGACATAATAGTACAGCGACTACTTGAGAAATTCCATATTCTCTGCCTTAGTAAGGGGCCAATAGCCTCACCCAGGACAGAGATAACCTAGATCTTAGTAGAGGTTACTTTGCTGCTGCTAATGGATTTGCAATTTTACCATGTGTGTTTTATTCTCCTTTGTCCCCAGTCACCACAAGGCCAAGACTCTAAACAAAGACTCAAATGTAGCCTATATAATTACAAAAGGTACAGTTAATTGGGATGGAGAGACAATCTAAAAATGGTCATGCTGACTTCTATCAAACTCCAAACCCCGAGAAGGAGGAGGAAATCAAATTTTATATATCGGAAAACAGTCTCCATTTGCAAAAGTTGACAGTTATCTTCATAAATATGACAACTTGCCCAGTAGTTCTGAAGCATCTGAGTATATTCAATTTTCTCACAATTTTTTAACAGTTCCAAATGGAGAAGGGTTTTTTTTTAAAAAAAGGTATGGGAAATTAGTATGTATTTTATTAACTGAACCCAAACATGATGCCTGAATTCAATGTATGTGGTACCCAAGAGACCTTGTATTGTTACGTAGCAACCCAGCTGCAAAGGAATAGCAACAGCACATAGATGCTGCTGAGTCAAGCATTTTACCCAAGTAATGAGCAATTAGAAATGCTAATGATACTTACACAGGGAAAAAAAAAATACCTGTCAGAAAGCATTACAAATCTTCCATTGCAAGACCATGTAATGTTGCAAAGTGAGCATCATGTTTCTTTTACTGTTCATTTAGCTAGTGTGTTGCCACTAGGAGCACAGAAATTTTTGCATGATCTTTCATAGACACAAACCCACTTCTTTGGATGCAGTACTGAGTGGTAATGCATCCGAAGCACAAAAGTGTGTGCATGAGGAGATCAGATCTGAAATCTAGGCTAGCAATTCAAGACTTTTAATTAGAATGAAGAGTGAAAATGGGGAAATCATGTGCAAGCCATTCAATATATTTGTTGCAAAATCTAAATGGGTTGGCCAAATACACAGCATTTCTAAAAATTATTTTGTTTAAAAAATCATCAAGTATGATTCAGACAGGTAAGTTGTTATGTGTCTATGGGGACAGGGTGCGATAACAAGGAATGGAGTTCTATATTTTAATAAACACAGAGAAAAACATTTGGCCCCTAATTAGGATGCTAGTTTTAAAAAGACAGTTTTAAAATCTTTGACAGTACAAATTTGACTTTCTTCCTCAAACTCCAATCTGTTATATAACTTTATCCTAAGCATACAGATGTGCAACTCAGAAGATGACATCTGAAAATAAAACCATTAACTAGTGTAAGCATACACATAACCTTCTTTATTTATGCACAGAGATGCAATGCTACAGTATAAACAACTGATTTCACAACTTTTATTGGTAGCACATAGATAAGTTGCATGAAACTAGAAATACACAGAGAATCTAAACACCCACCCTTGAATGCAAGGAGCTCTTGATTTGGTTCTGTACGAAAAGCTATCTATTAACATCAGATAAATGAGAGGGGAACAAAAAGTTGATGCTTTTGTTAATAATTGATTCTCCTTTATAGATTATCTAAACCAAAAAAAATGGATCATCTCAGTGGATCATCTCAGTACATTGCCAAAAATTCTGGAATGACTTGTTAATAAAGTAAAATATAATAAAATAAAATAAAATAACAAAATTAAATAAAACAGACATAATCTTGAAAGCTTAGTAAGCAAGAATCTTTTAAATAGTTCCCTGGATAGCTACAGAATGAGAGAAGGGAAGTTTTCATGCAAGAACCTATTCTGAATTAAGGTATCCAATCTCATGCACACATGTGAACTTGCACACATACACACACAGTCAGCATTTGGATTCTTCAGTTCACAATGGGTTTCCTGTCCAAATATTACACATAGAGAGGACAGGATTGTGTCCTTTCTGTCAAAGACCTCCAAAGCAACATTAAGTATATGATTAAAAGGATCACAGCAGAATAAACAATGTAAAAATTCACCAGCTCTGCATAAATTAGCACAAAAAAAGCAAGACACAAAGCGACCCAACCAATCAATCCAAAAACAGCAAATGTCTTACCTATAGCAAAACATTTGGGTGCCATTTCAAAAATAGAAGGGAAAATTAATTTGTAATGGCATTTTTAAAGGGGTAGCTGCATTGGCCTGTTCCAGCAAATCTGTATATATGCCGGAGAAACCCTACCATTCTAATCCATGCATCTCAAGAAGAGACTGTAATCCACAAAAGCTCATGCTAGGAAAAAAATAAATAAATCTTAGACTGCTAGTACTTGTACGCTTGCAGATTTTTTAGTGACAGCAGAGCCAGAGTGGTGTAGGGGTTTGAGAGTTAGACTTGAAAACTAGGGTTCAGTTCCCCACTTGGCCATGGAAACCCACTGAGTGACCTTGGATTCATCACACTCTCAGTCCTAGAAAACCCTGTGATAGGTTAGGCTCATCAAAAGTCAGAAATAACTTCAAGGCACACCAGAACAAACCACCATCACAATCAGAGCCCTGTTCCCTGACGGCGAAGTAATTCTCCTTAGGAAAGGAGAAGAGAGATGAAATGCTGGCTTTGTCTTCCCCAGGTGATTATGATCATGAGAACAAAGGAATGGGGGCAAGCTCCTTGGTTCCTCCTGCTGCAATGTCCTGACATCAGTAGTACTTCCGTTAAAGAGCAATTTTTCTCCTGTAGGTTGGTTTGAGTTCGCAAGACGACAGAGAAGTCCTGCCGTTTGGCTGGTTCAAAAGATGAAGCAGAAACGTGTCCAAAATGGACCAGCTAATCACAGAGATATCCCCCTCCCACAAAGACCAGATTCTCTTGCGAGAGAGTATAAATTTAGATTCCGAACTTAAGCATTGCAACCCCTCCTTGCAACTAATCCATGGTTCACTGCTGAACTCACACAAGAAATTTAGGACTGTTCCAATAGCCCCCTGAAACCTGTATAAGGAACCATCTTAGAGAAAGACAACTAGTATTAGTTCTCCTCCTCCTGGAAATGCAACTAAGCCTGGTTTCCACTATCTAAAGAATCTGTGTTAGCAAAACCTCCTAAATCAGAGATTACATTGACACAGAGAAATTTAAATTTTACCGACAGCAGTTGGCACTGCAGAATTGGTGCTAATGATAAAAACTGGGGTGGGTATTTTATTTTCCCCGGCACATTCCATTTTAATTAACTTTTAATACTGAAGATAAATATATAAATAAAAATTAAAAGAAAGAAAATGCTCCCCCTGCAACCCCCTTTAACCACAGGAGCCATTTCTTCCTGGTGAAAATCCCAGAGGTGCTTTTTTCTTCTCTTCTTGAAGGCATATTTCTTTCTAATTAATTAGAAATTGTGTGGGGTGGGTAGAAACTGAGCCTCCCTCCTTCGCCTTTTCTGTGTAACTAGCTCTGGCTTTTCTCTTTCATAAACTGTAACTGAAGATTTTATTTTGGGAAAGACAATTAGTACAATGCTTTGTCTTTGAGATTCTCTCCTCTTTTTCCCCTCTTCTTCTTCTTCTTCTAAAATGCTGCCCAAAGAGTGTATTCCACTGCTTGCAAGTGGCACAGAGTACCATTTCCAACACTGAAACCACTCTACAAGTGGTCATCATGTATAGAAAGGAATGCATGAGGGGATCAGGACCACAGCTGCAAGTCCTACTCCAACCTCCACATTTTCAGGCGATTGCTCATACAACACTGGTATTAGATTTTGAAGAGCTCCTCCTGGTCTCCCCTGGCACTCTTGCTCCTGCCCATTCACTTATTGTTGTTTATATCCTCCAACTGCCCCATTTTGAGAGGGACAGTCCTGATTCATACTCTGTTGTCCTACTATTTCAGTTGCTTTCAAAATGCCCCAGTTTCTCTCTTCTATTATCTTCAGCTTACATTAATTGATACTAACTGAGTCAAAGTACAAAAGAACTTGGCTCAGAAGGAGGAAAAGGAGAGGAAGGGGTAGAATCTTCTCCTTTGCAGTAGGGTTGGTCAAAAACAAACTGCTACAACATGTGTATTCTTCTCATTAATAACTTCTGCCATCTTGACCACATGCTGATATTGCATTGAAAACGTTGGAAGGTAGGGCTGTTATGCTCCTTTAAGCTGACTACTACTGATGGTGACTGCATCCTAGGTTTTTCTTGGCAAGATTTATTCAGACAAGATTTGTTATTGCCCTCCCCTAAGGTGGAGAAAATGTCACTTGTCCAAGGTTACCTAAAGGGTTTCCATACCTGAATGCAAGTTTGAACCCTGGTGACTGGAGTCTTTGTCCAACACTCAAAGCATTATATCACATTTCCATTCTCTTGACTCTCTTTCTACTCTTCCCTTTTTCCCAAAAGGCAAGAGGGGGTTACTGTTCTTTCTACTTGCTTCCTCACTGAGATAAGGCAAATATGCAGGAGGCAGCAGCACCTGGTGCAAGGAACAGCCAGAGGATCCAGATACTTCAGCTATTGGCAGTAGACCTCCTTCTATGGTGTAGGCTTTGGACAGCATCTAATGATGCCAGTTGCTCACACCTACCCATGGGTAGGTGTAAGACCTGTGAAGTCCATCTTTGAGCATACGCATGCCTGGCCCAATGTTGTTTTGTGGGTTTTTCTTGGGAGCCTCATAAAGCCATAAACGGGGTTGGGGGTGGGGGTGGGCAATACAGTTCTGGGGGAAAATATGCAAGCATTTTCTTTGGAGAGAAGACATGCAAAACAAAGGAGAAAAAGTCTACAAAATAAATTGTTTCCTCTTCCAGCTGATACACACATTATCCTTCTCATATTGCTTTCACACAGTTTTCTAGCTTAGAGTCTAGATTCTGGTTTTATCTAGATCTAGTTTAGATTCTAGTTTTATCTTCCAGTCTAGTTCACTTTTATCTTCTCCTGGATATGGCAGTTGTCTGTATACAAGAAAGAGTCTGTGAAGGAATGTTCAGTCACATGTGACTAGATCTTGACTTTATCATGTGAAGACTAAATTCATTTGGATCACTCTGAATCCAACCCACAAGCCCTAACTATCGTCTCTGGGTACAGCCCTGATACAAGGCCAAAACAAATGTGGAGTTAATTGCACAGTTGGCCATGGGGAAGACTGTGTGTATGTGATGTAAAAACGACCTCTGGGCAGACCTACACACCCTGAGGAATGTTTTGGGTGGGGAGGAGACGTTTAATACCTCTCTCTGCCATGAACTTGGCTCTCTATCTAAATGTGCTATTTACCCTTCAAAGCAAACTCCCATTGGTGCCTATGGAAGGATCCCTTGAAATATAAACTGCAGCTTTGAAGAGCCAATTATTGTTGGAACAGGTAGGGAGAGGAAGCATTAATAATTTCTTCTTTCCTTTCCCTACCTTTTCTTCCAGAGGTTAGATGACATCATTGCTAAATTGTGGAAAATTGTGGAAGCAGCAGTGCTAAAGAATGACATTGCATCAATTCAAATTGCTATCCAAGTTTTCAGGAAATTTTCCTTCCTCCTATACTTCAGTTCCAATGTATTTTCCCTCAAGTAATCATCTGCAACAGTCTGTATTTTTGCTCCTCATTATAGGTCTATAATAGTCTAGCTTTCTTCCTTTTATGTGCTTTATGACTTTTTGGACTTCGTTCTCTTTACTACTTCTCAATGGTTACCCTCCTGGACCACAATATTCTTAACAACCTGTGATAAATCCACCTTTCATATTTTACATTTTATAATAGCCTGTGATAAAGTTCACAATTCTGCACCATATAAGTAGGATGGAGTCTAGAACGTTCAAGTTCTTGTTTGTGGGACGGCTGGAAAGTCTCTCAGTCGCTATTTACACAACCATAAAGTTGTGCTAATTGCATTAATATTATTAGTATCTCCAAGCTGACCTCCCTTTTAGTAATCCAACCTATGACACAGCAAAAGTCACCTTCACTGAAGAACAAATACCTCCTTAAGTACCTGGCTTCTCAATAACCGGATATTAGCCTATATATAAATAATGAACTAACTCTCTGTGACAGGCCCTTATTTTTCACTAGACTGGTTTTGCAGGTCCAACTTAATAAGGCACCCACACTTAGCCCTAACTCCACGCTTTACACACAACCTTCATGTAAAAGGGCTAGGATCTTAAGTGTTTCCTCAAAAACAATTAGTTTATTTAACATAGAGTGCTCTATATTTGTATCCAGTGCCTTTAGGTATAAAGTAAACTGTAGTACTAGCATTAACATAATAAATAAAGTACCTTGTCAAAATTCATGTCAACTGCAATGTTGTTACATTAACCAGTTCAAACTTCTGACAGCCTATGCCAGTAAGTCTCAGCCTTAAACATCCGTTCTCTGTGTCTTTTTATCTACTACTTAAACACAACCGAGCCACTCCCTCTGGCCAAGATCTCATTGAAGGCTTTTTTTACAGACAGTCTCTCTGCCTTATATATAATTCCTATCATCCATAAGGCCCTCCCATGCATGCCACTGGCTGGGTTTCACTCTTACTACTCCAGTTGCCTAACAAACTGCCATCAAGTTGCACTTACGCCCTTTTCACATGGGGCTTAAAAAACGGTGTAGATTGACCTCCACGGAGGTCGTCTACACCGTTACGCGAATTGGGGTGGATTACTTGTGAGTAAATCCACACGCCAATCCGCGGTCGGGCGCCCGCAAGTGGCGGCGCCACGTGCTTTTGAAAAACCACATTTTATGTGTTTTTTCAAAGGCACGGGGCGTCCAGCCCTGTCGCAGCGCCCATATGGATTTATGGACACGCAAAAGGGCGACCCTGCAGATCGGGTAGGGGGTGGGATTTCCGAGTGGTGAGCTTCTCCGATTGGTGGAGAGGCTCCGCCAGTCAAAATCCGCCATTTTGGGCGCTGCCTGGTGCCGAGGACGCCGCAGGACGCTGCTGCATGTAGAGCAGCAAAAAGCGTTACTCCGCGCGGCGACGGAACAAGGTAAGCCCCATTTTGGCGTGGCTTGCCCCGTTCCGCCGCCCGCGTGTGAAAAGGGCCTTACATTCCAAATAGCTGATCCCAAAAGCAACTTCGTCACACTCTCTCTGAGCCAATCCTTCTGCAGGCAAAACATGGTCTACACATAAGAGGATTAGCAGGCGTGGGTGAAGTCCAAGGTTTGAGGAAACACAAAATAAAAAATGAGTGATCTCCCTTCCAAAGGGTAGGGGATGTAGCAAAAGAGAGAAGACTGAGTAAGCACAGTGGGCAGAGACTGAGCAGGGAGAGACAGAAAAAAACAAAGAGAATGAGATATCATGCTCTTCAGCCTCAGTCTCTTTTTTTGGCTCAAAGGAGATCTGGGAAGGAGAAGAGATTTGAAGGGCAGAAAATGTTGTTTTACCAGTGCACTCAGTCTTAGAAGCCACCATCTTGTGACATTCTCCTCCACAATGCTGTAGGCCTATCAGCTGCAGAATCAAGTAGTGGCCCTTCAAGACTTAGGGCCTTTCCACACTACACTGTTATAGTGCTCTTATTCCACTTTCAACATACTATGGAACGATGGGATTTGTGGTTTAGGGAGGGGCCTTTAGAATGTTCAGTAAGAGAAGTCTTTGGCCTCAGGAAACTACAAACGCCAGAATTCCACAGGATGTTGAAAGTGGAATAATAGCACTATAACAGTGTAGTGCAGAAATGGCCTTAGAGATACAGCTCCTCAGAGGGGATGGCCATCTTGGGAGAGTTCCAGCCAGCATCTCCCACAGTGACCTGTCCAGGATCCTGACAGCTAACTCCCCTTCCCCCAACCAAGCCCACACATGTATAAGAAATCTGCATTGCCTTGCATCTCTGGATATGATCTTGAGCAAGCTTGTCTGTCTCTGCTGCAATTCAGTCTCCCCTGGAAGCCATTAGCCAAACTAAGATAGCTGTTGTTGTTGTGTGCCTTCCAGTAATTGCTGACTTATGGCTACCCTAAGGTGAACCTATCATGGGGTTTTCTGGGGCTCAGAGTGTGTGACACACCCAAGGTCACCAAATGAGTTTCCATGGCCAAATGGGGAATCGAACCCTGGTTTCCTGGGTCCTAGTCCAAACTACTACACAACACTGGCTCTCAATTAAGATAGACCAGTGATAATGGAATAAAGTATCATGTAGAAGGGTACACAATGTCCTGGTTGAGTAGAACACTGAACAAGAACATCCGGCACAGCAACATTTTGTTGCATGTCCCACCACTATGAACTCGAAATGTGATCCTTGCCAAAGTATAGACATGCATCTCAAACTAATACTTTATGAAGAAACACGCTTCAAAACAGTTTCCAGATTGGTAACTTATATCATTTGAAAACAAAACAGGGCATCCTGACCAATCATTGTGAGAGATTAAAATGAATTGTTTTGCAGTAATCAGGTTAAAGGAAAATAAAGATAAAGTATTTTCTACTGTACAGAGACTAAAATTCTGTTGTAGGTTTTACTGCTCAATGCATGAGTTTTGAATAGCACCTGCTTTAAACATAGCATTAATACATACTCTCTTTGAACTAATTGATTTTAATCTATATGTGTTTCTGTGTTTCATAAATTGGAATCAGTTTTGTCTACATCCATACAGTCTCTCCAGCAGTGAAACAATGGTACACTTTCTCCTTTCAACCTATAACTTTATTTATATTATTATTATTATTATTATTATTATTATTATTATTATTATCTGATCTTGAAACAAAAGATTTTCTTTTTTCCTCTTTTTCTTCCTTTCTTACTACATCTATCTGCAACATATAATTTTAGACAGCTAACACTAAATTCGACACCCACTCAGATTTATTATGATAAGAACATTCAGTAAGCTAATTTCAAGATGATGACTCCTATAAATTCTTATAATTTATTATTTAGTACTTTGGTTTTTAATCATTAAGTACGTGAAGACTTTGTAGGTCAAACCTGTATTAATGAAGACAGTAATCTATTTTTCAAACTCTCAACTCCTCACCTATCTTTCAGATTGTAAATTAACAGAAATATCTTTAAACATATGTGGGAGGGGTGGGGAGAAAAAAAGGGAGCAAATTTGGGAGGACTTGCAGTGCTGTTTAAGCTAATTAGTCGTGATCTCTTTGGCCATTAAACCATTGGCTTTTCTGAAACTATCATTGAAACCTACTACCACATTACAGACCAAGAAGGAAAAAAAAGAGCGAGCAAGCGAGAGAAAGATTAAAAACTATGAAAACATAACTGAGTGAAGTTTACATTAGACTGTTGCATTAGCACAATTGGGGTCATTAAGGAGAACTCTTTCTTCCTGTCCACACTTTCCTGAAACTAAAATATTAATCAAATGAATTTTTTACAATGCAAAGGCATCAGAATTGGATGTTTGCTTTTCTGCCTGTGTCCATTGCTGTGGTGCGGAATGCCAAATGATTCCTTCATCAGTTTGTGGTAACTGGGGACGGAAAGCTCCAGTCCAGCCTCTGGCCACCTGAAATTATCAGCTTCGTTCTCTGCAACCCGTTGCCACTTGAGATATTTTGATTTTGAAGTTGACGCACCAAGGCATCATCCTCCAGGAACACAGACTTCCAAAAAGATGAACAAATGGGTCCAAGAGCAAATCAAGCTTGGACGAGAGCTACACTTTACTTTACACTAGAAGCCAAAATGGCTAAACTGGGCTATTGAACTTTGGATACATCGTAAGACAATATTACTCAGTGGAAAAGATAATGCTCAGTAAAGTGGAAGGCACAAGGAAAAGAGGAAGACCACTAAGAGGAGTGCTTCCCATTAAAAGTGACTGTATTCGGATGGTGCTTAACTAAACAGCTTCGGCCATTTGCAGATCTCAGTGCTGAAGCCACGCAACCAGAAACTGACAACCATGTTATAGCTGAATGGACTTGATCAAATAAACCGGGGACCTGAGTTTTTAAGATCTGAGCAGGGCTGTCTATGACTCCTGCTCACGGAGGCCTCTTATTCATAGGGTCCTAAAGACAATTTGACAGCAAGCAACAACTCCTAATCTCTATGAATTTCTATATGTGGCTGTGAAAGCAGAACAGTAAAGAAACTTCACCGGAAGATGGGCCATTTCCACACTAGCCTGTTATAGTCCTATTATTCCACTTTCAAGATCCTATGCAATCCTGGGGTTTGCAGTTTAGGGAGGGGCCTCAAAGGCCATTTCTGCACTAGCCTGTTGTAGCGCTATTATTCCACTTTCAACATCCTATGGAATCCTGGGACCAGCCCCTCCCGAAACTGCAAACCCCAGGATTCCATAGGATGTTGAAAGTGGAATAACAGCGCTATAACAGGCTAGTGCGGAAATGACTACAGTCAGCTAATCTGAAATGTGGTGCTGAAGGAAAATCCTGTGAAAACTATGGACTACCAAAAAGACAAATAAATGGGTCTTAGAGCAAATCAAGCCTGAATCCTTACTAGAAGCAAAGAAGAATTAACTGAGGCGGTTGTACTCTGGGCATATGAGATAACATGACTCGCTAGAAAAAACTGTAATACTTGGAAAAAATGGTAGGTGGTAGGAAAAGAGGGAGATTCACTAGAGGAGGATAGATTTATTCAAGGAAGCTACAGCCCTAATACCATTTCCAGTCCCTCCCTAAACTGCAAACCCCAGGATCCCATAGGATGTTGAAAGTGGAATAACAGCACTGTAACAGTCTAGTGCGGAAATGGCCTAAGTCTATAGGACCTGGCAGAGCATTTGGGAACCAAGACATTTAGAGGTTTTGCATTCATAGCAGAACTTTTCAAACTTTCATGTTGGTGATATGCTTTGTAGATATGCATCATTTTGCGACACAGTAATTCAGTAAGTGGAGGCAGCCCCTTCACGTGGGCCTGGCCTGCTGCCACTCTCACCAGGGTCTTCCTTGGCCTGAGGCAGCAGCGGTGGTGGAAGAGGCAGCTCTCCACCTGGACCAGGTCCGCCACCACCACTGCCATCTTCGATGGGGTCTTCCTTGGCCTCGGGCAGCGTGGGCAGCCCCTTCAACCAGGCCTGGCCAACCGCAGAGGTGGAAAAGGCAGCCCCTCTACCTGTTACATTTGCAAGACACACCTACACACTGCAGGTGACACCCTAACATGTCATGACACACAGTTTGGAAAACTCAGAGTCATAGGATCACCATAAGTTAAAGTTAAAGATCCCAACGAAAGTTATTAACACATATGATTATAGCGGCTAGGATGACCTACGCGAGTAAGTGGAAGCAGGAGGAAACACCAGAGATACAAGACTGGTTAATTAAAATATATGATTTAATTGAAATGGACAAATTAACAACAATATGTGTGGCACAATGCTGCTATTCTGCATGGAGGCTGAGCAGTATTCACAGAGTGTACCTCCAGTGGAGGTCATGAAACAGAATGATGTACAGTCAACACTCCACATTTGTGGATTTCACTTTGGCAGATTTGATTATTTGCTGTCACTTCTGCTGCCTCCCTATGCCATTTTCAATAGGGACTGCAAGCCTCATGAGACTGAGAAACTGTGAACAAAACTTGTAAGTCCCTCTTAAAAATGGTGTGGGTCAGCAGTGGAGATGTCAGTAAGCCCCACCAGCCAACCACTCCTGCCTTGTGGAGGAACCTTGATGCTTCAAAGGAATCTGGGGGGGGGGTTGAATATGGTGATCATACTTTTTTGTGTGTTAAACATGGTTTAGGGGCAACCTAGAGCTATTCACAGTTTTCCCACTTCCACGAGGCTCATGTGCCCCTAACTTTAGTGAATGGGGAAGGATGACTGTATAATATGTGGAGCAAAAACGACTCCAGCCCTTAATGGATTCAGACTCTCTGCCCGGTTTACAGTTGGTCCCCAATAATCCTATTTGGTTTGGACCATATTTGCTGAAAGGATTTAGCACCTTAAACTGCCTTAATCCCATGATGATTGCTCTGGAGTATTTTTCAGATGCTACTGCCATGCTTGGGAAACCATTTCTCTATGGTTTCATCCTGCTGCATAGCTCTGAAGCATGATATTGTGGCCAGCTGGGATTATTGGGGACAATGATTACCTTTTAAGGGCACACACAACTTCCCTATGAATATACTTTGAAGTTGTCTCACGATTCTAGCTGTGTGCTATGGAATTAACTCAGAAAAAGGCCACACTAATGGCTGCAATGATTAAAAAAGTGTCTGAATCACAGAGCAACCAAACATGAGAATGTGTGTGTATGTGTGTGTCAAATTTTTAATTATTTGTAACCCTTTTTTGGCTGAAGGCAGGATATAAATAAGTAAAACACACACACACACACACACACATACGCTACAGCCAAATACCTTGGAAAAAGTTATGTTTTAATCGAGGGATATTAATTGCCCTGAAAATTACGGCTCCAGCCATGATTTATAACCTTGCAAAAAAACTATTGTGTTTCCATATGTGGTTTCGCCACTTTCACTCCTACATACCTATCATTCCCCATTGTTTCTCCTGCCTGATTGATGGTGGGGCTTCTGTGCACTCCCATTATGAGCTTTATAATTATCACTGGTAAGAGATAAGCCTCTTCTTCTCCTATTCACAGAGACTGCCCGAATTATTCATTGCAGACCACTAGTGTAGGACTACAAGAAAACAAGAATTTATTTCCAGGCCCAGGCGCCGGCTAGATAAGAGGATGTATTTATTTCACCATGTTTCAAAAGGATTAAGGTTGGAAAAAATAAATATCACTTTGCCTGTCAGCATCCACAACTTTATGGTTCTGGGTATAGACAGGCTTTCTTATGTTAAGCCCAAGAAACCCAGACCCTGATTTTTAGGAAGGAAACAATGAAGGCTGGGGAAGACCACATACCCTAAAGGAGATCCTTCCTCGGCAAAATAAATGAATCCCATCTATTTTAAGCCTTAAGTATCAAGGAGGCTAAGCAGAACTGCATCTTGGCTTCAGCAACGTTATGGACTCATTTAGAAAAGCAATATGAAATTCCAGAAGTCCTTGACCCTTGGCTGTTTTAAAAGCTCACTGTATACATCATCTGGTTTCACCTAATTACACATAATTAAGAAATGTAATTATGCTTTCAGTGTCCCATTAGGAGCATGGTGGGTATGAGGGACAGTGAGGAGATGTTGCAGGTGGAGAGATACCAGAATAGAAGTAGATGTTACCAGTCAAAGTGAGAAAAGATTGGCAAAAAACGGACACACACACAGAAAGAAACACCCTTGTCTTTCTGGACAATTGAGGAAACTCTTGTACTGTGTATTGATTGATTTGACTGACATTATTACACAGGAATCTGATTTACAAGAGGCCAAAATATTAGCTTGCTGAGTGTAATGCACTCTCTTTGATAGTGACTCTTCAGGGTATCAGTCAGAAGATTTTACTAAAACCCACTACCCCCGTGGTTCTCAAACTGTGGAGTGGGACCCTAAAGAAGGGCATGACAGTTGCTCTAGGGGGCAGCAAGAAAAGTCAGCACGCAAGTATAGCAAATGTGAAAAAGAAGGACAAGCGCATGGGTGTGCATGTGTGGACCATTGAGAATTGACTGGTCTCTGCAAAAGAGCGACACAGAGCATCTTCCATGTTATGCTTCCCCCCAACCTCAGACACAAGAAAAATTGGCTTCCCTTTTTCATGCTTTTCCCACTCTGCTTCTCCAAATGTTCCATTGTTGGCACAGCCAACCTGCCCCTTAGTGAAACCATGCTCTATGCGGACAGGCTTAGGGAGCCGGGTATGTTCAACCTGGAGAAGTTTAAGAGGGGACATGATAGCTATATTTAAATATTTGAAGAGATAACATGCAGAAGATGGAACAAACCCATTTTCTGCCGCTCCGGAAACCAGGATACAGCAGAAAGGCTTCAAACTTCAGAGAAAGAGATTCCATTTGAACATGAGCAAGAACTTCCTGATGGTCAGAGCAGTTTGATAGTGGACTACGCTGCCTTGGACTGTGGTGGAGTGTCTTTCTTTGGAGGTTTTTAAACAGAGGCTGGATGGCCATCTGTCAGCAATGCTTTGACGGTGCATTCCTGCATGGCAGAGGGTTAGACTCAACGGCCCCTGTGGTCTCTTCCAACTCTATGATTCTATGACCACAAGACAGTTTTTTGAGTTTGGGGGAGGGATGTGAAGAGAGGAGGCACAGAGTGCAAGAGCTCAGTGTTAAGAAGGAGGGTACGTGTACCATGAGGGGCCTGTGTGTGTGTGTGTGTGTGAGAGAGAGAGAGAGAGAGAGAGAGAGAGATGGAATATGGGATATGGGCATGTGCAACATGGAGGAGGATGAGGGGCACAGTGTCTTCATGTGGATGTAAAGGAGGTCACAGGGATAAAAAGTTTAACAAATAGTACAGGGAATTATAGGCTAATGTGTATTTAGACACGCGATAATATATTTAGATAAAAAAGTGCATTTAGATATTAAAGAATTCTAAGCATAAAGCATGACAAATCTAAACACACGACAATAAAAGGATATTTCACAAATCATAGGGTTAAAACATCTGTAACTGATTTGGATTTGAGGAAAGTGCTGCATAAGGATGGTAGGGAAAGGGGAAGAGAGGGGTCAATAGTGGAGGATTGGGAAAATGAGATCATAAGAAGGATAGAAATATTGATTAAAAAAAAGTCTAAATAGGGAATGGGAGAGGGGTAGGTAGGATTGTAAAATATATAATGTATGAAATTGCGAATGTTAAAATCCATCCGAACTCCATCTCCCAAGCCAGCAAGGGCAGGCAGCTGGGAAATTCTGTGGGTTCTAATAGATAGATAGATAGATAGATAGATAGATAGATAGATAGATAGATGTAATACATACATGGGTTTATATATATATATATATATATACACACACACACACACACACACACACACGAGAATTTCTCAGCCTCCTGCCCTTGCTGGCGGGGAGATTTTGAGGGTGATAATCCATAACAGAGACAGGTTCACCTTAGGATCACCATAAGTTGGAAACAACATGAAGTCACACAACAACAACAACAACAACAACAACAACAACAACAACAATGCATAATAAACAGCATTTCTTTGAAGCTCTTTGCTTTACCATGGCTCAGGTCTAAAGTGGAGAATCTTCTTCAAAATCAGGGACATGGACCACATGTAGCTTCTACACCATCGTCTAACCATCCTTGAACAATCAGGCCTCAATATGGCTGAAAAATGCGTTCCGAAGTTATTCATTTAGCTCACCATAACAAAAGTCTCTCTAACTTCTCCCCCCACCCATCCACCCACCCAAGAGTTGGTAATGATGCTATTTTGTTATTAAAACTAATGCCTTAATTACAAAACATCCCGAAAAGTATCCCCAGGACCATCTGCTGACTACAGCTCTGTAATGTTTTAATGACTCTGCCATTTTTTGAGAAGACAATATAATAATTGTAATAATTTTGTTTCTAAAGTGTCTCTCCCCTGATGTGGAGTTTCTTAATGAAAACCGTTCCCAGGGTGCATTTTCTCCCTGACCCTTTATTGCCAAAGCAACAGGGGGAGAGAGAGAAATTTAAATGACAAAATAAATACACCCTGGCAATTTTGAATGCTTTTCAATTAACAATCATAAATAATGTTTATTACGAGAGCGTTAACAGCCCCCTGTGACTCTTAGGCACAGAAGTCTTTACAGTTAGAGAGAAAAAACTTTCTTCAGCAACCTAGCTGTTGCTTCAGAGGTATGGCTAGGGGAACACAGCTAACAAAGAACATAAAAATGTAGATAACCACAGAAACATCTTTGTGAGAAAGAAACACTTTCATGTTGAGTTCAATCCAATTACAATGGTTGCATTAAATAGCATGGTTCACATTGTTGTTGTGCATATTTCAGTTGTTTCTGACTTATGGCAAACCTAAAGCCAACCTATCACAGGGTTTTCATGGCAAGAGTTCTGCAGGGGGAATTTGCCATTGAATGGAAAGGAGATTCCACCTGAACCTCAGGAAGAACTTCCTGACAGTCAGGGCTGTCCGGCAGTGGAATCTGCTGCCTCGGAGTGTAATGGAGTCTCCTTCCTTGGAGGTTTTTAAGCAGAGGCTGGATGGCCATCTGTCCAAGGGAGTGCTTTGAGGGTGTTCCTGCATGGAAGGGGGTCGGACTGGATGGCCCCTGTGGTCTCTTCCAACTCTACATTTCTATGATTCTATGATTCTATGAGGCTGATAGAGAGAGACCTTCCCAAGGTTCCCCAGTGGGTTTCCATGGCCAAATGGGGATTTGAAGTCTTGTCTCCCAGTATCGTAGCCATTACACCATGCAGGCTCACCATTAAGTGGTATACATGACTTAAAGATACCAGTAGACATCATTAGAATGTTTTTCTTTCTTCATCTTACCCAACATGGTTAAATAAACCATAATCCTTCCAATATTTTGGGAAACACTGCTTTAGTAGCTATTTTAGTGAGATCTTCTTGATTTCAACTGTAAACTTTTACCAAAACACTTCCCTTACGTGACTCGTGGGTCACAGTCTTTGCCTGCAACAGAAGCAACCCCCCATGGCACATCATCGAATTATAGAGCTTGAACGTCCTTTTGTCTTGAGTTAGGTTGTGTCCTTAGGCACAGTGCTACTCTTAGTTGTCCTCTACTCTACCTGAGCACCTTGTTGAGTGCCATCATAGAATCATAGAAATGTAGAGTTGGAAGAGACCACAGGGGCCATCCAGTCCAACCCCCTGCCATGCAGGAACACCCTCAAAGCACTCCCGACAGATGGCCATCAAGCCTCTGCTTTAAAACCTCCAAGGAAGGAGCCTCCACCACACTCCAAGGCAGCACATTCCACTGCCGGACAGCCCTGACTGTCAGGAAGTTCTTCCTGAGGTTCAGGTGGAATCTCCTTTCCTGAAGCTTGAATCCATTGCTCCTTGTCCTGGTCTCTGGAGCAGCAGAAAACAAGCCCTCTCCTTCCTCCACATGGCATCCCTTCAAACATTTAAACATGGCTATCATGTCCCCTCATAACCTTCTCTTCTGCAGACTAAACATACCCAGCTCTCTAAGTCTATCCTCATAGGCCATGGCTTCCAGGCCTCCTCTGGACTTGCTCCAGGTTGACCATGTCCTTCTTGAATTGGGGTGCCCAGAACTGGACACAGTATTCAAGATTAGGTCTAACCAAAGCAGAGTAGAGTGGTACTTGTACCTCCCTCAATCTAGACACCATACTCCTATTGATGCAGCCAAGAATTGCATTGGCTTTCTTGGCTGCCGCATCACACTGCTGACTCATGTTCAGCTTGTGGTCTATGAAGACTCCTAGATCCCTTTCACACGTACTGCTATCCAGCCACGTGTCCCCCATCCTATATTTCTGTATTCCATTTTTTTCTACCTAAGTGTAGGACCTTACACTTTTCTCTGCTGAATTTCATTTTGTTAGCCTTGGCCCAGCTCTCCAGTCTGTCAAGGTCATTTTGAATTTTGATCCTGTCCTCTGGCGTATTAGCAACCCCTCCCAATTTGGTGTCATCTGCAAATTTGATGAGCATGCCCTCTATTCCTTCATCGAAGTCGTTGATAAAAATATTGACCAGCACTGGGCCTAGGACAGAACCCTGTGGCACCCCGCTAGTCACTTTTTACCATGCCTCCTTCTGTGCAGAACTAGCAAAGCTTAGCTATGGTGCCACTGCCATTTTCTCTGAAAGATCCTCTGCCATTCTCATCACTTCCACAGCAAAAGCCTGTCTATCGTGGGAGACTCTACCTGAATCGCTGTAGCCATCAGCATAGCCTCTCGCCTCCCAGTGGTATGCAGTCCAACCACCTTGGAAATGTGGTGCCATTGGTGGCGATAGAAAACATACACATTCCTTAAGCAAAAGAGGCTGAGTCAGCTAAAAGAATTCTCTGTCTCCAGTTGCTATCTCATTCTGATTAAATACTCAAAATAATAGTGTTTCAAGGGAAAATCTCTTCACAATGAAATATGTCATTTTGAAAATGCTTTCGAAATACTACTTGTTCAGGTACGTTTTTGCTGCTTTAAGGGAAAGGAGCAGACTTAAAAACATTATCTGAGGATGAGATTTTTCTAACCAACTTTAAGACAAAATTGCACAAACCCTCAATTACCTGTGTTCAATACAGTGACCATATTTTTTTCAAAGAAAAAGACTCTGGATGGACTAAAAAGATTTTCCATATTAGCCAACTACACTAAATATTCTGAAGTTTAAATAGTTCAGAAAATATAAAAAACTTTCAGTGTACTAAAAAAGCAACAACAAACACCTGACCCTGTTTAATTCCAATTGCTAACTCTGATTAGAGTTTGTTGTTGTGTGTCTTTTAGTCATGTCTGAATGATGGCAACCTAGGGTAAATCTATCACAAGTTTTTCTTGGCAAGATTCATTCAGAGGTGGTTTGCCTTTGCCTTCCTTGGGGGCTGAGAGAACATGAGCTGTCCAAGGTCATCCAGTGGGTTTCCATGGCCAAGCACAGATCTGAACCTGGCTCTGAATTAAAAGGCACTTGGTAAGTCAATGTTTATTTAAGTCCCATAGATTCAATGGGCCTAGCTGGGGCCATTTCTGCACTACACTCTTACAGCGCAATTATTCCACTTTCAACATCCTTTGGAATCCCGGGGTTTGCAGTTTCAGGAGGGCGGGCCGGCCCCTCCCAAAACTGCAAACCCCATGATTCCATAGGATGTTGAAAGTGGAATAATCATGCTATAAGAGTGTAGTGCAGAAATGGCCTGGGACTCACAACTGAACGTCAGTCTTGAAATAACATTTACATTACATTAGCCTTTAAATAGTATGGTTCATGCTTCTTCTCATATGAATTAGCAAAACTCAATATGATGGGTGAAGGAGAAGCTCTTGAAATCAAGAGCTTGGTTACTGGAAAAAGGATAGGCTGCAGGGCACCAGGGGAGAACAGTTGTCTGTGTGTGTTTTAATGTGTATGTGTGATACAGAACTACTATTATCCAAGCCTTAGTAAAAAGGAAAGGTAGGGTGATCCTGTGGATTGGAAACTTTACTTTATGTCATATCTGAGTCAACTTGACTCACTGGAAATGATAAAGCTTGTTCAAATGGAAGGCAGTGGGAAAAGAGAGAGGCTGCACTATAGGTTCAATGAAGGATGTCACATCCATAAGTCTGCAAATCTCTCGTTCATAGGGGTGTTGTAGGTCGACATTACCAGTCGTGTAGGGACATGGAGGCAAGGGGTGATTCGCCCCAGGCGGCAATGTGTTTCGGGCATCCCAGCTCACAGCCATGCCCCCACACCCCCTGGCCACACCCCCACACACTGCAGCCATGCCCCGTGCACAGTGGACCCCACCCCTCGTATCCTAATCCTGCCCCCTTGCCCCCCCCCACACTTCAAGCTCCACCACTGGATATTACAGCAAATAACAACAAAGGCTAGCCTTTTAACCATCAAAAGCCCCTTCTGCTTACTTAATTTATGAATACGAAGTTTTGAATTTGGAAGGATCACTATTTTTGGTGGTAGTTATTATTACTACAGACTGTATGTATAACGTGCCATTTTTCAAAAACAGAGAGTCAAAGTACCTTACAAATTAAAATAAACACAATACTTTTAATACATGCACAAGATTTGAAATGGAATTTAACTATTAACAATGAAATCATACCATTAAAAACTGTAAAAATGTTTTTTTTAAAAAAAACAAAACAGTACCATTAAAACAGTTCAGCAGTCCTTTCTCCGAAAGTCCTTTAAAAGTCCTTTCTCTGAAAGCTTTCAGTTCTCAAAACCAGAAAGTAATGCATTTATCAAATTATTAGAGTAGGAGGCACCAAGGACGTAACAACATCCCTTTTTGTTACGTGTTACACATTTATGTAATATTGATTTTAAAAATATTTTTAAAGTATTTGAGGGAGACTTTTTAGCTTTCCATCTTATTATTTTCTTTTTAAATATCATGCTTCTACCATACCACTAATGTGCCAGCTCCAAAATTTGGGCTAAGCTAATGCGTTACAATTTTCAAAGGTGCTTCCACAAATGTTTACAAATTCTTGAAGTCTATGGAGAGCTTGTAGATGTTGCAAAGCATTAACATCTGAAACTTTCTGCTCAGTATAATGGTACATGTGTTTGCAGCGTCTGCTCTCATGCTTTCTATTAATAATTAAAACTGATATACTCAAGCGTGCACGAGCAATCACACAAATATAAGTCAAGGATGTCAGAAGCATCCATTTGGATCTGTGTTTTTGTGTGTATGTGTGTGTGTGTGTGTGTGAGAGAGAGAGAAAGACTAAATCCCAAGAGAAGTGCCACTACTCAGATGCTCTTTCCAATACATACTGATGCCATCTCTGGTGTCAAATAAAACCGTACAGCACAATAGAGAGATGAGACCAAAACTGTCAGCACCAATTGCTATTGCAGAAATTCTATTAGGAAAATGGATGTACTAAGATTCAATTTTTGGATTGTGGAGAGTCTTAAATTGTTGACCTTGTAAGGTCTTCCCTGTGTAAAGACGAAACAGAAGAGGGGAAAAAATCCATAGTATTTTTAAAACGCTTCTCCTTTCTGACCAGTTGGAGATGAATGGTATCTATTTGTTTATCACATACTAATCTGAAAACACATAATGATATTGAAAACTATGTCACGTTTCTTTATTTTACCATTCTTCCAACATAAGTAAAAGTTACCCAGTGTCCTATATATTTCATTCAAGATATCACATTATTCAAGTTGGCTAAAAGACTCCAAAATCTGCAACAATAGTATCTGCACATCATATGCACAGACTGCATGAACCATGGCTGTATATAAAGAAATTATCTGCAATATGAGATACAAAGCTTATTCAATAGCAACAGATCTCACCTGGAAAACAGTTTACTTTGGAACTTTACATTTCAAAAATAATTTTAATAATTTTGAAAACATTTGAACAGAATGAGACCATTTTTGCATCGACTTTATTTTAAACTCTCAAGTCCATTTTAAAAGTCCATTTTGTTTACCATGTTCTAGCTAGGACTGCACAAGCTTTTTGGAATCTGATTTTGTTTGGGGAATATTGGAGGCTGCCAAACACACACACAGAGAAAGGCTTACATGTTCACATACCCTTTATCTTCCAACATTTCACAAATGAAAACTGGTACATATGCAACCAAGCAACATCACAATGTGGTCAAGATGGCAAAAAATACTGGAGAGTTTCCTGCCTTTCCAAACAGCAGCTTAACCGAACCTCTCCTCTCCAACTTATACCATAAATGCTAAGGCCCTTTCCACACCGGGGTATTAAAACGGTGCAGAGCGACCTTTGACGGAGGTCGTCTGCACCATGGAGTGGATTGGGATGGACTACTTTTCGTAGTTCCGCACCTCAATCCGCTCTGAAGCGACCGGAACTGGTGGTGCGGCGTGTTTTTAAGAGGTTTTTAAAAAGCACAGAGTGCACAGTCCCATGCAGCTCCATCACCGAGCTCCGGTGTAGATTTGCAGGTGCACACTAGTGCGTGCCTGCAGATCTGCCAGGGGCGGGCTTCCGGCTGGCGAGCTTCTCAGGTTGGTGGAAAGCCTCTGCCAGCCGGAAGCCACCATTTTGGAGGCTGATGCCACCATTTTGGATGCCGGAGGACTGTGGCGATGGACTTACCTGGCTGCCAGTAAGCTCCGTTTTAGCATGTTTCCCCCCGTTTCCCCCTCCACGTGAGGAAAGGGCCTAAATTATATAAGCACAAAAGCAAGAAAACTAAATACAGATGCTTGCACTGGCAACATACTAGACAGACACTCTCAGCCTCAGAAAACCAGTTCACCTTAGGGGCCATTTCCGCACTACCGTGTTACAGTGCTGTTATGCTCCTTTCAACATCCTGTGGAATCCTGGGGTTTGTAGTTCACTGAGACCCAAGGGCTCCCTGGCTCAGAATTCTAACGGCACCTCCCTGAACTGCAAAGCCCAGGATTCCAAAGGATGCTGAAAGTGGAATAATAGCACTATAACAGTCTAGTGCAGAAAATGGCCTTGGTCATAACATAAGTCAGCAACAACTTGAACGCACACAACAACAATGTAGTAAAATTCCAGCTTCCCTGTGACATAACACACTACTTCACAGAGTTATTCTTAAGACAAAAAATGGGGTGTGTGGGGTTGTGGAAGGGTAAAAATAACATACAGTAATTTGTTTTAAAGCTCCCACAGATAAATAGAATGAAATTAGTTTTGAAAGATAGAAAAAAATAGGATTGTCAGGAAGAAATGCATGCAGTCCTAAGGTCTTGAATTCAGAGTCTGCAACAATTGAAGCAATTGTGGTGGTAGCGGGAAGTAGGACATTTTAAAAGGACCTGGGAAAGCAAGAACTCAGAGAAATACAAATGGATACCAGGCCTGATACAAGACAACTGTGGGGTATATATTCCCATCTCCACCCTACTGTCACGCCATTGTTTGCAGTCACTGAGCAGTCTTGGAAACCTATAGGCTGAAAAATGTGCTTGACTTTAACTCAAACTGCCACTGGAATGAGCTTGATAAGATAAGATGTATAAGTCGAGGGCAGATACGGATTTTGATATGACCTGGCCATAGGGTCATCCTGCAGAGAGGGGAAAGTGGCAATGCTGCATAGGCACTATTTTCTAGCCCAGGCATTCAAAAAGGCCTTGCGTAACTTTAACCAGAGATGGGGATAGTTCTGTCTGTCTGTCTATCTATCTATCTATCTATCTATCTATCTATCTAGATACAGTATTAACTCTTATTAAAAAAATCTTTACTCTGAGTAGAGTATTATTCACTATTATTATTATTTTTATTAATTATTATTATCATCTTTATTTATACCCCACTTTTCTCCTCGAAAGGACTCAAAGCAGCTTACGCTAATTTAAAAGAGAACACAGTTAAACCTATAGCATACCAAAGTTAAAACACACATTAAACAAACAATAGTAATTGAAACAACACTAAAATGCATATTAAAACCAACAAACACATGGCAATTAAAACATCAGCAAAAGGCAAGCGCTTACTCCATCCCAGGAGAGCCGAAGAGAAGCACCAACTTCCTCTATTCTCCTTGGAGGGGAAGCGCAAAGAGCTATCACCCCCATTGTCCTGCGGAGATTGTTGCCTCTTTTAGGTCCTCCCAGGACAGACAAAGCTCTCCTGCCTTTTGCAACTGTACTCAGAGAAGGGGATGGTTCCTTTCTGATAAGAGCTAAGGTACAGTTCTTGCATTGATGCATGGCTAAGTTGACCCAGTTTTGGGGGGTTGATTTTTTTACTGAAATTTCCAGACATGTACCCAAGTATATGCAGTATAACTGTCCAAGCTGCTTTGCACTGGAGAATTTCCAGAAGTGTGAACACAAGGTAGATAATGGATGCAAAGGCTTTTCTTTTTCACACACCCTTTACAAAAAAATATTTTTAAATAGTACATTGTTTATTTGTACTCAAGGACAGGGAACATGTTCCTTTACTGCAACTCTTAGCATTCTTACTGACATTTGCAGTCCAGCAACGTCTGAACTACCCACCCCTAATGTGTGTAGGTGTGTGTGTTTACACACATACACCTCATATATATTCATTCTGCTGTTCAGTTCAATGGAAACAGACACACAATCTGGTGATAATCAAGTACTTTTACACTAAGGCTGTAACACACAGAATGCAAACATCTGTGGGCATCATTAAACCATTTCTATACACTACATGCCAAGGTCTGACCCTGGGACCATTTCTACCACTAGATTTGTATGACCTCAGCAAAAGAGCTGAAAGGCTAGGGTATTAATTCACAGAACCACAAGCTCAATTTAAGATTTAATTTGAGATAACTAAGAGCAGCTGAAAGTGTATTCAAAGTTATAAGTGCAGAATAAAAGATCTTCCCCTGTTTTTCAAGTTAAATATAAATCCAATATTTCTTTAGCAGATTAATTCGTCAATTGACAAACAAGGTCCAGGGCTACCAAACGCTATTTGCTCAATATCCAGCATTATGAATCTTCCACTTAACTCCTTTTCATTTTATTTTTTAATGAAACTCTTAATTTATTAATGCCTTCTCTTTAGAGATTTTGCCACAGTTTGATTATATCCCAAGGGGAGGGGGTGGAACACTTCAATTTATGAGCAATTCTCAACACGAAGCTTTGAATTACTCGTGTTTTTTCTAATTTACCTCCTTGAATGTATGATTTGTTCAAATATGATTTTGTTTTACTTTAAATATATATATTTAAACATCTTATATATATTGTATATAAATCTTATATATATTGTATCCTTCTGAAATGGTGCACAATCATCATCATCAATATTAATAATATTTAAAACTATTTTAAAAAACAGCTTTAAGAGCCAACTTAAAAAGACACATCTTGACCCACTTCTTGAGTGTGTCTGAGAAGTCCCTGTTCTTGTTTGTACATGCAAGTGCCTTCCAGTTGCCTGTTGTCTTAACGCAACCCCACGGATTTCATAGGATGTTCTTCAGCAAGGAGGACTCTGGTGTGGTTTGCCATTGCCTTCCTCTGAAGTATAGCCTACTGCATCCGACGTTCCTTGGAAGTTTCCCATCCAAGTACTAACTAGGACCGACCTTGCTTAGCTTCCAAGATCAGATGGGATATGTTGCTTTCAGGATATTTCAGGATATGTAGAACTGCCCCACTCCCTAAAATATCCTCCCCCTCTGACAGAAATCTGAATTTCAACTCCTAACCAGAAGGCATGAGAGGTCCTTACAAACTGGCCAAAAAAAATATTATGAACCTATTATGATTATACACACATACACAAACTGAAAAGTCTCCCTCTTTTTATATAGAGTACATAGTCTCTATATCTCACCATTTTGGATTGTCTCATTGTAAGGTTTTTAAGGTAAGGAGTGGATTCCTGTTGCTTTCTTGTATTGTTTTAAACTGAACTGTTTTTAATAGCTTTTTTTTTAAATTGCACTTTATTTTTTTAACTGGAGGTTTGAATTGTTTTGCTACTGTGAATAGTTTAAGTCTCTTTTAACGTTCACTTTTTGTATATTTTGAATTGTACTGTTATTTTAATAATAATAATAATAATAATAATAATAATAATAATAATAATAATATTTATTTCTATCCCACCTCCCCATATGGATCAAGGCGGTGAACAACATTAAATACATTAATACATTAAAAACATTAAAAAACATACCCAATCCTCCCCACCCACCAGTCCACCTAAAACCAACCCCCTAAAACACACAACAATCAATCAACTATTAAAAGAACAGCAAGACAATTGATGGGAGGCGATGGAAATGCTAGTCTTGGAAGGCCTGTCGGAAGCCAATTTGAGTCCGAATTTTGGGGGAAAAGTGGGATACAAATCATTTTCATCACCATCATCATCATCTCCATCATCATCGTGCAAAGTCTTAACTCCTTTAGAGTTAGCTGAGATGCCACTGATATTATCTCTGAGAGATGCTCCACCAAACTGCAGCTGCTGCCCAGTAGCTGTTTGGAAAGATTAGTTTGCCTCCTTGGCAAAAGCCTTCCTGAAATGAGAGACCCTACTAGCAACAGCGCCAGGACACCATAATCTCTTGCCTCACAGGAGCATGCAATCTCACCATCACAGAAAGGTGCCACAATGGGGCACTAGTATTTCTCATTCTTAGGCCATTTCAACCCAACACTGTTATAGTGCTTTTGTTCCACTTTCAACATCCTGTGGAATCCTGGGGTTTGCCATTTAGGGAGGAGCATTTAGAATTTTCAACCAGAGAGCTCTTTGGTCTCAGTAAACTACAATCCCCAGATTTCCACAGGATGTTGAAAGTGGAATAATAGCACTATAACAGTGTAGGGCGGAAATGGTCTTATGCATGGTTATGATACCTGCCCGGGGAACCAAACTGCCAGAAAGAAAACCAACACATTTGATATAGGATGATGAAGAAGACTTCTGTGGGTATCATGGACTACTAAAAAGATGAATTAATGCATCTGAGAGCCTGAATCTGGCCTGAACTCTCACTGCAAGTGAAGATGACTGAACTGAGGCTGTCACATTTTGGACATATCATGAGAAGATAAGTCTAATTGCAGAAGACAATAATGCTCAGTAAAGCAAAAAGGAGCTGGAATTACGGATTATAATTATAGATGGATAAGGCAATTGGTGATATGGAAGTCTCTTACTTATATGGTTGCCATAAATCAAAGTCAACTTGACAGCAAACATCACCAATAAATACCTGGCCATATCAAAATCTTCCACGTTCTCATACAAATATGACTGTTTCCATACATAATTATAAATACAGGAATAAACCCATTAGTCCTATTTAAAGCAGACCCATGAAACGAACGGGACATGTACCTCATGTCCAGTTGAGTCCAATGCTTCTTCTCTAAGTGGAATTTATCATGCCACACTTATGAAAGAAAACTCCTTATGTGCTGACACAAAAGGACGAAAGCAAACTCAGCTTGCTTTTAGTTTTATGCAGACCTCAGTGTTCAGTTCCACAGCCCCCTCTGTAACAACACATTCAATTTCTTCAGATAACATGAGAAATATTAAGTACGTTGATGATGCATGCGTGTCTATAGCAAGGTGTAAAAGAAACCACAAAGAAACCGTCATGAACCACTTCCCGTTTATAATGTGATACCTCATTTTACAAAGCTCATACGAATGAAATAATCCTATATGTTTTAAAGGCCAAATAATTATATATGCCCACGTTTCCTTATTAGATGAAGGCATATCCATCGGATCTGTGGAGTTATTAGTCACACATTAAACCAGGGAGTCATGCAATAAACACATTTATCATCCATCTGACCAGCAGAGTGCCTCTTGACCTTTCCAATGTAACTCATCTCCAAGGGACTCATTACATTTTTTCTTACCTCCATCCCTCCCCCAACTAGCCTTCAGCCAGCTTGCTACCTCAGCCCTCTTCTTTATATAAGTAGAAGATGCATTTCTAGTGGATGTGCTGCTCTAGATTTTTTAAGTCCACTCAACTTAAAAACTGCTGAACACTGAACTAGTGTTCAGCAGATATTCTCATTGTGAAACAGTGTGAAGTGTATGAAAAAAAGTGTTTTCAGAACCCCTAAGATGACTCTGCCGATAATCTTTCAAGCACCTGCTCTCAATTCTTAAACTTGCAAGGTGCATTTGTTGTTTTAGAATTATTTGCAAGCAATTGCTTTAAAGGATATTAACAGAGCGAACTTATATCTTCTAAAACATTTCTTTTTTGTGCTCCCTACTACGAAGATACCTATATTTGGGCCTGTCCAAAAAGTGAGATCTCGTGCAACAGAAAATCTTATTTAATACTGTCTGGGATGTCCTGGAAAATTCACACAGATGCCTCTAGCCAGCAGAAAAGGGAGGGAAGAAGAAGGAAGCTGGACAGGCAATTTGGCCAGTAAATATTCAAATTTGATAACGTGATTTTCAATTAGCTGATCATAGATCGCTGCTGTCTTTTTCTCGCTATTGAACTATTGCAAACTCTTCCTTTTTAAAAAAATATATGATATTTTAAAAATCTTATGGTTCTAGCATAAAGGCCCTGTGCTCCATCAAGAAGAATGCCCTTTAATAGGAAGAAAAGATCTAAGTGTGTTTTTAAAAGAAGTGAGGGGGCTGCAAAGTACTGTGGCATAAAAAGAGCCAAGCTTCTAGGCAGGAATTGTGCCTGGAATTGCCTCTGTATGTTTTCATTAAACAGTCCATATCACCTGGTTGTTTAAAAAGAAAAAATCCCAAGAACTTTAGCAACAACAACAGAAATATTTCTTATATCTGTTTCCCCGTAAATTGTTCCTGTTTATAATTCCATGCTGGCTCTTTGTTCTAGCGCATGTAGTTGTGCAAAAAGGAAACAGTCTGCTTTAGCATGTTGTCCACCCTCAGGTCCCTGCCTTGTTGCTTCCAAGGATGGCAGGCTTTATAAATGCAGAACATGGCTTTTAAAAAGCAAAACACACCAGAATCCCAGATTTGAACATGAGAGAGGAAAGCTGGTGCCCTCCAGCTATTTTAGTGCCCCTGATGATCAGGGATTAAGGGACTATTTGTTTGTTTGTTTGCTTAAGTTACATCTGCCTTTCTCCCAACGTGAGAGCCAGGGCAGCTAACAATTTGTATTAACATAAAACACCACTACATCAACAGATAATGAAAAAGTTTTTTAAAATCAATTAAAGAATCATATTAAAAACAGTACCTTAAGACAGTTTTTAAAAGGATGTTGAAATGTAATTGACGTTCCAACTCCGAGATAAAGAGTCCACATGCACAAGCTTGAGTTAACTATGGGCCACCCCATATTTATTTATTCATTTATTTATTTATCCATTCATTCATTCATTATGGATCTGGAGGAATCAGCCAAGGTCAGGTGACAAACATCTGTCTACCTCCTCAACCTTCCCTCAGGCAAACCATCTGAGCCCATAGAGCAACCCCGTTGTTACTGGTTGCTCGCCAGATGCTCTATAAAGTGAGGTACACCCGGGGTAACTCCCTCCAAAGTGGCACGACCCTCTAGGCAGGAGTTAAATCTCCGTGTTAACCTCAAGGGGGTGCCACCTTCACCGCACCCTACGTCACAGGGCTCCAGAGGTGGATTCGGAGACCTCCCTTACACCCAAAGTGGGTGCCCAAGGTGGCTACCAGAGCTGTTATTTTGCCCCTTGCCTGCCATATGAATATATAATTAACGACCAGCTCCATCCAATTTTCCCAGTTCCAATTGCAGCAGTGTGGAGTAGGCAAACAAACCTCCACAAATGTGGAGGGGATTCCTATCGGGCACCAAAGTGACCTGCTAATGCACACCGTGACGAGGGTGGGAGGGATGCGTCATGTGCAAGATCCAAAGAGACCACTTATGGGGCAAGCTGGGAACAAACAGGCCTTCACCCGCCCCCTCACATGGTGCAGTCCAGCATCACCCATGCCGTCTGACATTGATGGTTTCTCCGGGGAGGGCATCAAACTCCTTCCCTCCAAGCAGCAATGGCTGCGCATGGTCAGGGAGACCTAATGATAAAAATGCAAACACAGTGGCTCCTCCACTTTCATGAGAGCTCAGAGAACAGATCCTTCAGAGCACTCAGGGGTAGGAGGAGAAGTAAGACAGACCTGGAGGGGGACGGTTTGCTAGCCAAGAGAAAGATGCTGAGAGACCCTCCTGTCACATGGGGATGAAGAACAAGGCAGCTTGGAAGAACAGGTGAGGCAGCTGTTGGAAGATGCAAAGAAGCAAGGACTGATGCTCAAAAATGTTATTTAAATACAACAAAGGTAAAGAATATTTCTAGTAGCTTTTATCACAGAATCATAGCAGGAGACTCTAAAGGAAGAACAATGGTTTGAAATAGTCAGTTGCTAAATGTATCTTCCTTTTTTGCCTTTCAAAAATATGATAACCCTAGTTTATGTTCTGTGTGAGAGTGTGTTCTTGGCTAGTGCAAAGCTATCCTAAGCAAAGCACGGTGTGCTATCCATTCTAGCATCCTGGCTTTCTGGGATATCTAGTATCCTACAAAAGAAAGAACAATATACAAATACTTGCTGGAAATTCAAAACAGAAACAGTGACAAGCCACAAAATCTCTACATGGCCTTAATGCAAACTGTTTGTCACTCAGCCAATACATAATCTGAAATATGTGAACAACAATCCTGACCTAGGAGGTTTCGTAAGGATGGCTAAAGAACTGGATCAGAAACACCTTTGAACACTTAAAATATGCATTGTTGAATGCTTTGTACTTATGTTGTTGCTACTTATTAAACAATTTTTGGAACACATAGCAGAAGGGGGAAAATATGGGCAGAATCTGACTTGCTTTCTTGACTCTTACAAAACAGCAAGAAGTCTGAGAAGCAAGGGAAGGTTCCGCCTTCAACACAACCTCCGTCTTTTTTTTCCCCCCTTCTCCTCTTCCCCCCATCACCCCCCAGAGCCTTCTCCAGTTTTTTAAAGAAATGCATTCATCACATTGTTCAAAGGTCCAAAGAGAGCGCACTAAAGCCAGGCTGGGTTAAAATTTTTCTTTGACTTTTTGGCCCATTTGTCATGCAAGCTCTCTTGCTGTCGGGGAAACCTTTTCACCTCTGTCTCCCTTTGAAGGCATACCCCAGGAGAAAGAACCAAAGGTGAAAAATGATGATGTCATTAGGTTGTTGCAAGGTTAGCACACCCTTAAGCCGAGCACTGCTGTCCCAGTCCCAACAGGCAACTCGTTCCCCCGCAAACACACACACACACCAGGAAGGACTCAAACAAGGGCTAAGCATGAACTACTTGTTGACAGAATTAGCACTGGCTCAAGAGTTTTCTTTTTCCGTAGCCAACTTGGCTGCATACTGCGTGCTCTCCTTGGCAAAAGGAAGGTACAGTTCAGCCAAGTTTTCTCTCTCTCTTTTCCTTTGTGTCATGCATTTCTCAGTGTAGCCCAAAGAACCAAAATATTCAGGTCTTTTTTATTGGGCTGGGGGGTGTTGCTTGGCTATAAAGCATAGTCAGCAAGGAGATTCCTCCAATACTCGTTGCAGGCTACGTCAATCCTTGCAGATACAAATAAGAAATCAGCCATTCAAATTTTTGAAGAAAATGCAAAGTTATTTTTTTCTCTTTCTAGAACTGCCTGAAAACTTGGCCTCTGCCAACGAAACCACCCACAACAACCCTCTGCTGACTTGTTTTTTTCTTTTTTCTTTAAAGTATCAGGGCTAAATTGTTCAGAAGAGAGATAAGACAGTAAGGAAACTGACAAGGTGACGGCTTTGAAAAAGTTAATTTAAGGCCCTATAGCTGGATTTCGTAAAAGTTTAGCTGGAGTGAATATGAGTGCAACAAAACTTATTCTTAGGAAGTTCTGTGCTGGATTGCAGCTTTTGCTTTACCAGGACTTGGATAAACTGCAAACTGGAGAAATTATTATTCCATTTGAGTAGCAGTAAAAAGCTAGTTCTCAGCTTTAAGCCATATTTAAAACCATCAGAAAGATTCTGTCAGTTGAACATATGTATTTGTTTGCCTCAGCGCTGTCTTCACAACCAGGCACAAAACATACATAACTGTGGCAGGGGTGCCCTGTAAATCAGCACACACACACACGTGTGTGTGTGTGTGTGTGTGTGTGAACATAGACATTTCATTCTCTCTTTTTCTCTCGGTTGCTAAGAAATGAGCAAATAAATAAATCACAAAAGGAAGACAGAAAAAGGACATGCATTTCTATAAATCTTGCATATGCTAATTTATGTTTATAAGTTTATATTTAGAAATACCTACTGCAATTTAAATAGAAATGCAGTATACCCTACCACAGAGGGGAAAACAGTAACCAGGTAACCTGTAAGCTGCTCAATTGTGCCGATTTGGTAGGGACAGTCCTGACTAATTCCTTCTCATCCCACATTTTCAGCTGCTTTTAAAATGTCCCAGTTTCTCTCCCTCCCTCCCACTTCTCCACTCAGGTTTACTGTAAACTGGGTTCAAAGTGCAAAAGTAGTTTGCACTCAGTTAAGTCAGAAGGGGGGAGGAAACAGGAGGGAGCATAATCTTCCCCTTCCCAGTAGGCTCCAGCAAAAGCAAAGTGCTGCAGCCTCTCCTAGCTTGTGGTGTCCTTCCTCATTAATAACTTTTGCCACCTTGAGCAAATTCTGATTTTGCTGGGCCACATGGGTCCTGGTTTTCATCTGCAAAACACTGGAGGATATGAGTTTCTTGTTCAGATGCTGCTCGTTCTCCCTCCTAAAGATTCTTTATGGTTAAACTGGACTTGCAAATGGCAATGCTTTCAATCAGAAGTTTGAAATGATTGTCCTGAAAGCCGCTTGTAGACTGGGTGGGGCTTCAGGGTGGTCCTCAGAGCCCACATCTGTCAAGTGTCTCTATTTTTAAAACTGGCCCAAAGTAGTGTTTTGGGGTTTTTTGGCCAGAAAAGAGGAGTCTGACAAAATACAGTCCTTCCTCCACATTTGTGGGTTTGACCTTCACAAATCTGATTATTTGAGAGGCACGTGCTTGCCTTCCTCACCCCCATTGTCCTCCTTCATTCCCTTGTATTCCTCACTCCAGGCTTGTAAGGCTTGTGTTTAAAATGGACTTTTTCTTCCTGTTAGGTGAGGAAGGCCCCCACTCCACTGCTGGAGGCATGTCCTCCGTGCCATGCATGGCTGTAAATTCTGCTGGATAAGGAGACAAAACTAGAGATAAAGCTACCTGAAGAAATAAATATAAAGCCTAATGACAACAGCGACAGTCTATTTTATATTCTCTGTAGTTTTAGACCAGCGCATAGCGGTAATATTGTTTTAAACTAAATCTAATATTTGCTGTTTTAACACTTCATTTATACCGTTTTAATTACTGTTTTAAACATTTTACCTTACTTTGTTACTGATCTTAATGTCTTATTTTATAATTTGTATACCCCTATTGTGCAGGTCAATGACTGTAATAAAGATATTCATTCATACTGTGTAATGGCCACTGATTGGTCAGGCGCTCTTTTTGTTCCTATCCCTCCCCTCTGGGAGGAATCTTCTTTCTCAAGATAGTGACCAAAGTAGCTAGAATGCCAGAACTCAGAGCTTCACTCTTCTCTGTCTGAGGGGAAAGTATTGGTAAGCACTTTACTTTTTCTTCCCCCCCCCAGGAGTGCCCAGGCTAGATACAAAGGAACAGGGGAGGAGCTCCAGAGGGTAATGAGAGGGGGATTGTAGTGGGGGAGTTATTTTACTTTACTGTACTTTTAAAAAGAGACCAGAATGTCACTTCCAGTTTCTGGAAATAGCAATATGTGACCTATAACAGCATAATGTAGAAAGGCCCACAGACTACTGCAAAGAAGTGATAACTCTTGCAAAAGAAAGCCTCTTCTCAGATTTCTTGGATGCTGCTTTTGAATTCACATGGACTCCTCTAGGTGTCAGGGAGTGAAGAAGGATGAAGGAAGTTAAGTAGGCAAGTTTGGCTAATAAACATTCAGATTTGATAATACTATGGACGATTGCCCAATCATCCCACCTTTTCTGTGTTTTTCCCTCACCAATTGTGACTTGGAGACTTGGATGGACACAGCTTCTTTTCAAAGGTACAATATTTCAAAAATCTTACTGCTGCAGAATAAGGACCCTGTCCTTCCCCTCTTCTCCAGTGAGGAGGAGTAGGAATCTCCTTTAATTAAAACTATATAACCATACAGTTTTTTCCCCCTACAGTATATCCTGGATTTTTATTTATTTTTTTATTTATTTTTAAAAAACCTCTTAAGTGGGAAAAAAATGTTGCTGTTTGTGCTGGGAATCACCTCTGAATGGTCTGTGACAAGCAAGGCTGCATGCTTACAACTCTGAAAACAAACAGAGAAACAAGGACATTTCCTCCATTTGTTTTCCCTGAAAGAGATGAATTTGCCAAGAACATAGGGAGCTAAAACCAACCTTATGGGGGCTTTAGAAAATTTAAGCTGTATTGCTAAACCAATGTCAGATGTTTGGTTCTGAGAACTCAAATACATTTCTACCCAAGTTACATAATGAAGTGACAAATCTATATAATCCATACCTGAATGGCAACGCTTTGAAAGCACACTAGAATAAGGTCCACTTGGTAAGTACATACACCTGTGTTGTATTATCTTAAAGCAGGATGTTCAGACTCCTATATGTTCTAATCTAGATAAATGACCTAGTCAGAAAAACAAATATAAACTGGGCAAATTTGCTGACATCACACAATTAGCAAAGATAGCAAGCATGCAGAAAAGAAAAGAGAAAACACACCAATGAGAAACAGAAAGGGAACAACAAACTATACAGGTCTGCTGCATAAGTTTGCTGATGTCCAGCACCAAAATTAACATCGACACATAGAAAATGCTGCACGTTGTTTTGGTGCGCCAAATCCAATGAATATGATTGATCTGTAGTAGGAAGATTTTTTTGAAGGAAAAAAAAAAGACCTTGAGATAATGATGAAAGGCTTCATAAAGAGAAAAGGGACATCCCTATTGTCTCGGATCGATACTTTGAGTTACCAAGAAAGTAACTGCAGGCAAGATGGGATTATCTAATTCACTGGCAAAACCCAGATAGAATAATGTGTCACCACCTTATAAAATGATATTAATATTTCAGTTGAAAAGGTATTAGGGAAACTAGGAAAGCTGATTCATAGGCGAAAAAAGGGATCAGCTTAGGGAAACTAAGTTCATATGGCTTTTAAAAAGATGATTTTAAGAAAGGATTATTTGAAGCGGTGGGGGAGGTCTTTAAAGACAGATGGAGTCACTTCGGTATGCTGGTTCCAATAACGCACAGCCAAGAGCGCTAAGCAAAGTCTGTCTTCCATAATATGAGGTGAGAACTCACAATGTTAAAAAGAAGAGATACAGCTGTATCATCACCACACCATATATATCTCAATAGATATACTTAATGAGGGCGGCTTCCCATTTTGTTTCTGTTATGAACTTTCAGATTGTTTCTGACTTATGGCTACCCTAAAGTAGAACAATCACAAGGTTTTCTTGGCAAGATTTCTTCTCCAGGGACAGTTGCTTTTTCTTCCTCTCAGGCTGAGAGATTGAGACTTTGTCCAACATTTACTACTGCCCTTTAATTTTAAGGAAGAGATGTGGGTCAGGTCCCAACAATGCTCCAGCAATTCTGGATTGCTGTGTGACCACATAAGTGGTCTGCCTGAAATTAACAGAGAATTTTAAAGGCCAAATGGGATAAGGTAGGGTTGCCATGCTCCCAGTTTGGCCAGGTTTAACCAAGATTCTAGGCAAGCCATTCATGCCCATTTAGACCATTATCTGAATGGTTTTCTTTTCTTTATTTTTTTTTCATTTTAGGTAAAGTGTCTAGCCCTTATAGAAGCTGAGTTATGAGGCAAAATGTGGAAGCACTCTTCTGTGAAAGTGTTCCGTTAGAAACAAGTCTGCCCCTGCCTCTCGGGCATGAGAGGAAGAAGGGTAAGCTCTGCATCTAGTATAAGGATTTGTAAAGTTAGGCAAGGGAAAGATTAAAAAGAAAGGGAGAGCGAGCAATGTAAGCAGCAGGATGCAAGAAGCAAGGGTGAAGCAGGTTTGCTAAGAGGTCATGGTGTCCCAGGGTCAGGAGGTGAAATCCACAATGGATTCCCCTGTTCCAAGGTTCTCTCAGATTGTGACGGTAATAAATAAATAATCATATGAAGGCTGAAATTTAGTGAAAGAGAAAAATGCCACAATTACTGTGCTACATTTGTATAATAAGAATGCAGAAAAGGGCATTTTAAATAATGAGCAAATCAGATGCCCAGATTCGAAGAAATGGAATATGGCAACCCTAGGACAACACCTTGTTCCATCCCTCTACATTCTATGGTCCTAAAAAGTAAAGCATAAAATAGAAGACTCAGGACCACCTGAGTTAAACCCGAGAAACAAAACATAACATGCACAATGTCCAAGACATTTTGGTGCCTGGGATAAAGGAAAGTACTGGCATTGGTAGCTGAATTACACTGCAACACCATTGACAGGTTTTTTTCCTGCCAGAAGGACTTGTTTCCTAGTGAATTTTAGGGCTATTATTCCACTTTCAACACCCCATGGAATCCTGGGGTTTGCAGTTTAGGGGGGCCTTTAGAATTCTCAGCCAGAGAGCTCTTTGGCCTCAGGAAACTACAAACCCCAGAATTCCACAGGAGGTTCAAAGGGGAATAATAGCACCATAACATAGGGCAGATAGAGATAAAATGAAGCCAGGGACACCTAACTGACAAAATACACATCCTTATCCAAATTCACCAAGAACTTGAATCTATTTGCCAATAAACTAAATGAACAGTAATGTAAAAGATACTGGGGAAGACAACAGAAAATTGTGTTATCTCAAATACAGTACTTTCAACACACTGCTAGTCCTGGAAAGAAAACACTGTGTGAAGACTGATAGATATGTCTGAAATGAGTGGTTAATGAAAGGTTGTTAATATATTTCTCTCGCATTTTTTAAAAAATTTGATATAGCATTTTAAACAAGTGTGTGTGTGTGTGTGTGTGAAAGAGATACACACAGAGAGAGGGGGGGTATGTTGAAAGAGAGAGATTTAAGCTGCTCAAACTTTGAAATGTGTCCAACTTCACCTAATAAAAAATCATTCTATTCAGAAAGCCTACCCTTGCACATGCGGTGTAATTATTTGAGAACTGCAGAAGACTGATTTTTTTAAAAGAATAAATAAATAAAAGGGATTGTCCATACAGCTATATTTAGAACTTAAAAGACATCCCTTGAGGAGATTGACTCAGGGAATGTCCAAAAGCAGTCACTGCCAAGTGCTCCAGTAAGCAAAACTGAAGATGAAGGTGGACGAAGGGGGAGGCCAAGTTATCTGATATGGAGGGGGGGGAATCAATGTTTTGACATCAAGAATAGAGCTGTAAGCATCCCTGATATCTTCAGTTTCTCTATTGACATAGAGGTTTTGTTCCCGTCCCATGTCCGACTAAGCTGTCTTTAAATTTAGCATCACAGCAATAATAGTCCTTCAAGCAGTAGCCGCTAGTGTGTGTGGGGGGGGAAGAGAAGTGACAGCAAAAAGCACTTTGCTAAAAATAGCATTGGTACGAACTTGAGACCAAGGGGATGGTGCTGGTGGTGCTGGTGGCCCAAGACCCTTTGCTGTCCAAGTTGAAGGACTGGAAAACTCCCTTATATCAAAATGCAAAAGAAGGAATACCTTGGCCGAGAGAACCTTACTTCAACTTTAGAGATGCCATGGCATCCTGCACTCCGTCCCCGGGCAGGATGGTAGCTTAACAGGCTTCTGGCAGGCTGTGGGGCACACAAGTCTATGTCCTTTTTGCATTTTACCTGGTGGGTAGAGCAAATGCTAGAACAGCCAAAGTTCTGACTGTGAGTGTGCGTGTCCTTGTGTTAGAGAGCAGAGGAATATTAACATCAACAACTGCAAGATGCTGAGGGTGTCAGGATTCCACTGACCTCTTTTTCTATCAATAGCAGCATACACAGGGAAAAAAGGAAGCTGCTTTATCCCTGGGCTTCTTCACCGAGCCCAGTATTCTCTACAGGTCTGCCGGAATGATTTTCCCCCCTCTCACTTGCCACCTGATCATCCAAACAGGAGATCATTCAAACAGGAGCCCTGGTGGTGCAGTGGTTGAATACCAGTACCGCAAACCACAAGGTTGTAAGTTCGATCCTGCCTGGCTCCAAGGTTGACTCAGCCTTCCATCCTTTCGCAGGTCAGTAAAATGAGTACCCAGCTTGGTGGGGGCATGTATAGAAATGTTTTGAAATACATGCTATTTGTAAGTTGTTCACTGCCTCGATCCATATGGAGAGGTGGGATACAAATAAATAATAATAATAATAAAAAGATGCTGAGGATCTGGTGGGACCACAGAAGAGGGCCTCTGCAGTGGCTGGTCCCAGGTTCTGGAAGGGCCTTCTGAGAGAGATTAGAGTGGCACCCTCCCTACTGTTTTTCTGAGGCAGGTGAAGAAGATCTTTCTATTTCAAGAGGCCTTTAAGAACTGATTGCCTAAGGCCCATCACCCCTAAACAACATACTGGATTTCCTATTAGTTATTCCTGTTGAATTCAGAATGTATATGGCCACCGTGCTGACCTCCTCCATCCCACTCCTTTCCTTGACCTGGTTTGGAACCTGAATGCTCCCTGTCCTCACCAAGCCTCAGCCCCCTTCTGATAGACATACAGACACACACACACACACATACTTTGATATCTGCAATTTGACACACACACACACACACTATGATATCTGCAATTTGTCTACTTTTGTGATTGTCCTGCACCCTTAACCCTAGCAAATGTGGGGGGCCACCTGGACATTTCACTTTGTACTCAGTTTGAAGTAGGCTGAGAACAAAGGGAGACAGTGGGATGAGGAGAGCAGAACTTTTTAAAAGCAGCTGAAAAAGTGGGTCATCAATGGATTAATTGGGACAGTCATTTCCATACTGAGGCAGTTGGAGGACATGAGAAAGGTATCTTCCTACCATAAATGAAAAAAATAAAGAAGTCAAAATAAATAAAAACGACGTGTGCTAAAAATTGCGAAGAAACTGCACCCTACCACTACATGGGTTTTTTTTTTTTGGAATATCTGAATCCAGGCATACGCTCACTGATATTAATTAGGAACAGTGTTAGAGTAAAAACACTTTAAATAAATGGAGACATCGAATGTTAAAGCTGTCAGTTTTTAACATGGTCTATGATTCAAGGATTAACAACCCTTAAAACAGCCATAAAACACCAAGGCCTCTGATCTAGTTTAGTGAAATAAGAATAGTTTGATTTTGGCTTCAGTCTGCCAGCCTTAAATTCACTGCCTGTCACTGGCTACTGTAAACACTTTAAAGTAATTTGACATTGTGAGTCTTAAGACACTGTTAATCCATTTCCCAAATGACCTTCATCTATTTGCCACACGCTGTTACTAGTACTCACAGAGAAATCTGAGAAAGCCAGCACAATTTTGTAGTGTTAGATGAATGTGGAGATTTTAGAGTCCTGAAAAAGGAAAGAAACGGCTGCTTCTATAAAGCACTGCCTTCGACAATCCGATCTACTAACAATAGATATGTTAGTTCACTCTCCAAAAGTAGATCTGTTTGTAGCTCTCCTCTGTTCACAAGAAGGAGATGTTCTTACAGGCTTGGGAGAATCCAAGGTTTGTATAAACAGACACACAGATCAAAAACACCAATGAACTATACCTTCAGTACTTAAATCAGCTCAATTAATGCTGGTTGTCTATTCTGAGAAAACCAGAAAGTGAAGAGGGAAGGGAATTAATAGAATATCCCAGAGAAGGGCACAGTTGATAGCTAGAATCCTAAATTATAGTGCAACATTGTTTTTTGCAAAATTTTCCCCTGAAAACCCTTTTTAAAGGAATGTTTCCATTCCTTTAAAAAAATGTCAAAACTTTCTAATATCTGAATGCTACAACTGTTGCATTTCAATAGCCTCCCACTGACCCAGTTTGGTACAGTCTCAATTAATCCTCTGCTCTGCCACTTTTTCAGCTGCTGTTAAAATGTCCCAGTTTTCTCTCTCATCTTCCTGCCTTCCCCTTTTGTTATCAGCTTGTTTTAGCTGCTGCAAATTGAGTTCAAAGTACAAAATGAATTAGCAATCATTTAACACAGCAGTGGTGACTGGAGAGTAGGTGAAGGAATTTTGGCCTTCCCAACAGACTCAGAAAAAAGCAAATTGCTGCAGCTTCTCCTAACTTCCTGGCCACCCATGTTCCAGTTTCCATCTGTGAAATGTTGGAGAGCATGCATTTGAACATAGATGTTGTTGTGTAAGCAAGATGAATACAAGCACAGGCAGGTTTGTCTGCTCAGTAGGGCTTTGCTTACCTCTCCTCTGTGACATACTTCTGTGGATGCCAAAGGTCTTACTTTTGGGTGGGAGCAAGGTGGAAGTTGAAGAAGGAGATTTAGATGCTCTCTGTGAGTGATGTCCTAGAATCCCTAACAAGAAAAACAGTATTCACACTTTCTTGGAAGGAAGAAAGCTCTCCCTCCTAACATATATGTTCCAACATTTCACAAAAGAAAACTGGGACAGGTATGGCCAAATTACAGCCAGCGTGGTCGAGATGGCAAGTTACTTATGAAGAAGAACACACAAGCTAAGAGTGGCCGCAGCACTTTGCCTTTACCTGAGCTTACTGGGGGGGGCAAGATTCTACCCCTTCTCTCCTCTACCTGTTCAGTTCATTGAGCACAGAATACTTTTGTACTTTGAACACATTTTGTAGCAACTGATATAAGCAAAGAACAATGAGGAAAGTGATGGAGGAAAGAAAACTCTGGTGAAGGAAAGAAAACTCTCCAAGTCTGTGGAGAGAATGGGACTCACTCTTTCTTTTAATGCATACCCTCCAAAATTTCACAAATGAAAACTGCACAAACAACATCAGAGTGGGGTCAAGAAGACAGACATTACGAATGAGGAAGAACAGACAAGCTAGAAGAGGCTGCAGTAGTTTGTTTTTGTCTCAGCCTGCTGGGAAGGACAAGACTTTTTCCCCTCTCTTTCTTTCCACCCCTGATACCTGCCACATCCTTTTAGAAAACTTGAAAGGGGGCTAAAATGAATTTTGTTAAAGACATACAAGGAACTTCATAACTTATTTGGAGAGCTGAACAGTATGTTGCCAGCAACTAAAGAAACTAGAACATTCAAAGGAAAATATTGAGATCGAAGAAAGAAAAGAAAAGAAATCACACACAGATTATCATAACTGGTGCTTCACTTCCCTCCCCCTTCTCTTCCCTGTCTTTTCTTGCATAGTTGACTAATTATGGGGATTCTCCAGCGGTACAATTCCAGCAGGTTTTAGACAAAGCCTCTTGCGACCTTGAAGAAACTGCTTGTCCATTCGCTGGCTCGCCACCAGCCTGGCAGTATAATTGGGTCGAGAGCTCAAGCTTATTTAAACCAAATGCAGCATAAGAGAGAGAAGGATTTTTTTTCCCTTTCCTCCCCCACTGTCCTTCCCTCCCCTACCCCCCAGTACATTAAATATATAGTTACATCCTTGCCTATTTTCAGGTATATATGACTCCTGTCACACTGGCTGTAAACTTTAATGTAAACTTTAATGTGCCAATCGAACTGCATGTTGATTCAAGAGTTCGTTTGGATAGAGCTTTCTTCCAAATGTTTCATGGATCCTAATTATTTCCAGCTTTTGGGAGGATCAATCATTGGTGAATCACCAGACACAAGGGAGGAAAACTGATTATTCTAAAAGGAAGAAAAAGAACATTACACTACACACACAACCAATTTTTATATGCACGGGGTGGTTGGGACTTTAATGTTGGTGCAAAGCCTATTCTGTGTGGAGGATACATGGTAGAAATATAGGGGGAAATGGATTTGCTTATTCCTGTTAACGTAATTCATAACGCAATGGAATTTAGCTTTTTGTCACACTCACCCAAAAAAGGACAGTAAAGGTTTCTTACCGAGAACGAGTACAGGAGCTGGGCTTCCAAGTAATTTCGTTTCCTCTGTCCTTATCAAGGTAACTTTTGCTATAAACAGCACTTTAAAATTACCACATAAAAAACTATCAAGCACTAAATTAGACGGTGGGGGGAAACAGAATTTGAAAAGGGGTAGTTAAATTTATGAAGCAATTCTGCCCCGCTCAAAGTGGGTTACCTGGCATGTAAGCAAATAGGAGGCTGGGTATTTGACATGCAGGCAAGCCTGCCTCCATGGGCAGTCGAAATCAGAAAGAGGAGGAAGGAGAGGTGTCATCAGTGAGGATTCCTAATTAAGGGCATATGTAGAACACATGTACTTGGAGACTTAGACTTGTTTGCATTACTAAATCAAAAGTCTTTCTCCCTCTCTCCCATCCTCCCTTCTTTTGGCCCAGCGCCTTCCTTTCTTTTTTTCCCCTCCCTTTTCTTTTTCTTTCCTTTTTTTTAACCACCTCCAAGAGCTGTTAATTTTGTTCACTGCTGAGCAAAAGTCAAAGTCAGAGTCTAAACAGCTTGTAATGAGTTTTCAATGGCCCATCTCGCTGAAATTGAGGGCAAAGGAGCAGCAGACTTAGAGCCCTCGGAATTTATTATTGAGGGTACAAAGGGTTCCATGGAAAATAGGACAGAGAGGGCCAAAGACCTGGTAATGTTGTTGGTTTTTTTGTTTTTGTTTTTAAACGCTAAGCACCTGCACAGAGATGATGTTTTACTTCTTTAAATACTTTGACACAACAGATAAACACACAAAAATCAATCCTGGCACACCTTTAGGAAGAGCTCTTTCAGAGCTGGGAATGCAAGGTAGGGAAAGAATTCAGTTCAGCAGAGAAAATGTCTAAAGCTGTCTGTTTCTGCAGAACAAACATCCTGATTCCTAGGAGGGTGTTAAGTGCATCCTAGTCCCCCCCCCAAAAGAGGGACCCCAACAAGCCATCACAACCCACACAGCAGTTGGAAAGTTACACTAACTTTCAGCAAGGAGATGGAAGAAAAGAATGGAGGGGTTTCAGACATGCATTAAAAATACACCAGACCACAATCTGATGTTCTTTGGCCACGTGTGTCTCACTTTTCATCCCTGAAATGCTGGATAGTATTCTTTTCCCCTCTTCTCACGATGTGTCCGTTGGAGAGGGGGCGTTTTGGCTAAACTGCAGGTTCCATGAGTGTATGACACACGGGGAAATGCAATTTAAATGAGCTAATTTGCTGAAATCAAAAGAGGATCAAATCATATTTTGACTCTGGTAAACAAAACAGTTACCAGAAAGTGTGCATAATGGCAAACAGTGATTAGTCAAAAACAAGCTTTCATTTCTTTTATTTTATATAATTTTATTAAGTTTCACAAATAAAAAAACATCATCTTAAGTTGTACTTTTACATGTAATGTTTTTGTTCTTCCACTGTGATCTAGTTCTCATTTTCTGAATTTCTATTCACCTATAGAATTTATGTATCACAATTCTATGTTCATCTTACATGCTTGATCTTGCATTTCTCTCATTCACTCCTGTTATGTTACAGTTATCCCTCTTTGATTTCAACCATAATTCAGACATTTTCACTTGGCAGTTCCCAGCAATTACCCATTACAATTTGCCATTCTGCTTTTATCCGATCATCCAAAACAAGCTTTCATTTCCGATGCACCTCGTTCCCAATCAGATCAACCAGCTAAACAGATCAACTAAACATTCAAATCAGGGGTGGGCATGCGGTGGTCCTCCAGATGTTGCCGGACTTCAGTTCCTAGCAGGAAGTCAGGATGATGGAAGATGTCATCCAGAAACACCTGGGGGATCACAAACTCCCCATCTTGAACTGAGCCTTTGAGTCAATCTGCTTCCAAACACCTCATTTAGTGGCCTTGAAGACGAGTCCTTGGCCTCGGTTCACCAGATGTTAAATGGTAATTGTATCGCTATTCTTTCAAACAGTCTTGGAAGGAGGGTGGCAAAGGACTTTGCATTTTAAAAGTACAAAACAGAGAGAACAAAGACGGGGTAATACAGAAACACAGGTTATCAATGTTCTATTATTTTTATGACTGATGTTGATTGATGTGACTGACTGTATACGGTGTTAAGTTTTGATTGTCACTATTTGTCAGTGTTTTTTTCTCCTCTTGTTTGTTTTTTTAAAGAGATGAAAAGATATATATATATTTTCCCAGTTGTGGTAAATTATAGTGCTACTGCCTTCTAATAAAGAAAACAGAAGGGACAAAAAAATTGCTGAGATCCAAGAAGAACTGTAGTTAATCCATACAATTTTTCTACAGTTATTGTGACAAAAATGGATTGAACAGGTATCGCGGATACAGGAATGCATAAATGAAATGCATCCCACTGGAAAAGCTTTTTACTCACATTGTCATTTACAGCTCTTGAATTAATAGACCAAGAAAGGCACCAGAGGCACCAACAAAATGCAGTAAAACCATTGGCAGCCAGTGGTGTCTCAAAGTTTAATTCCCCTGGGGAGAAAAGGACACTGCCTAATCTGTATTCAGTCCTGACATTGTCCACATCTGATATGGAACATTAGCTACTAACTCTCTCAATAGACTAGTGTCCTTCAGTTTATATTACTTTATGTTAATAGTAGAAAAATTGCACACAACATCATTTATCATTGTTATACTGCACTATACATCCCATAGCTTATTTTAATATATCTATTTACACATAAGATACAGAAAATCTCTTTTTTAAAAAAAAATGTAGTTCAAGACAAACATGAAAAGAGAGACTTGGTCTAAACACACACCCTATACCTCTAAACCATTCAGGTTAATGCAAATGTTGAAACATGGGCCATTTCCTCCCTAGACTGTTATAGTGCTATTATTCCACTTTTAATATACAATGGAATTCTGGGGTTTGCTAACTGCAAACCCCAGGATTCGATAGGATGTTGAAAGTGGAATAATAGCACTATAGCAGTCTAGTGTGGAAATGGCCACGGAAGCTTTGACTGTTTAATTCTCCACTTTGCTACACTGCAAATCTTGGCAAAAATGGGACATACCTCCATAATCATGGCACTGTGTTTCCATTTTAACTCCTGTGGCTGGATCCTATGCACTTTGTAGTTTGGTGAGCCACTCAAACTCTTTGGCTGAGAATTCAAAATGCCCCTCCCAAGATTCCATAGGATGGAGCAAAGGCAGTAAAAGTGGGATCATAGTGCTGTAACTGTGTAGTGTGAAAGGTCCCCAAATTTCAAAGGGGTTCCAACAGAACCCTCTGATGGCCTCCCAACCTATTTAATGGAGAGAAGAAAGTTCTTCTGTAGTGGGGGGGGCACTTTTACATTTCCTACAATCTCCTTGACTTAGCTTGACCCATGCCATGGTGGGAAATTTGAATAATGATCCCAGACTCTGCCAACCAATAAGATTGTGGGTGAGGGAGCTGAGACAACATAACCAATCATCTTTCTTGGAGAAGACAGCCTACTATTTGAACCACACTGGCCATCAGCACGGTCTTATTGGGACACACGAGGGAGCTATGGGAGCAAGTGAAAGCCAGGAAGCCTCTGTGGCTGACCAGAAGAGTTAATTGGTTCTCCGTGTGATTTATGAAAATGTCTCCTGCCTTTAAATCGCCTTCGGGATTCACGGTCCTATCTGTTGGACTGGCAGAGCCAGGTATAACTTTTCATTTTTATAGATAAAATTATTTATTGCCAAAGCACTAACAAGCAATTAAGGGAGCTGAGTGTAGTGGTCTATACTCAAAGTTTATCAGTAACAACTACATTTTTTGCCTGATCCTTAATAAGGGTTTGAATAAATTTTCTCTTAACGTTAACCATACAAAGCTGCTATTAACAAGGCCATTTCCACACTACAGTGTTAAACTGCTGCTATTCCACTTTCAACACCTTGTGGAATTCTGGGGTTTGTAGTTTATTGAGACCAAAGAGCTCTTTGGTTGAGAATTCAAAGTGCCCTTCCCTAAACTACAAACCCCAGAATTCCATAGGAGGTTGATAGTGGAATAGCCGCACTTTAACACTGTAGCGCGGAAATGGTGCAAGTATTGGTTTAGAACGCAGAATTTCTTTTCAAGGTCATTTGGTAGGTTTAAACAGAGAACAATGATTTGAACCCAGGTGTGTGTCCACTAGGTGACCAGGTTACTAAACACAGAGAATACAAAAAGAAAAAAGAAAAGAAAAGAAAGAACAGTAGTCCTGAACTTGTTGGCTTCATGTCTTTGTCCCCTTTTTTCATTGTAATGTGTATTTTTCACTTGTTTGCAAATAGGGTAAACTAATCCGGCTCAATCCTGCTAAATCTCAAGCACTTCAACATTTCAGACATGAACACTGGGATACATGTGCCAAGCAATATCAGAGTACCGCAAGGGCCCTAGTTATTAATGAGGAAGAACACACAAGCTAGAAGAGGCTGCAACTGTTTGCTTTTGCCCAAACTTTCTGAGAAGGATGAGATTCCACTCCCCGACCCTCTTCCCTCTGCAGAGTTAATTGAGTGCCAATTACTTTTGCTGTTTGGACCCAGTTTGCAGCAACTGAAGGAAGATGAAGAACAAGTAGGAAAGTGGGAGGAGGAAAGAGAAACTGGGACATTTTAAAAGCAGTTAAAAATGGGATGGCATAGGATTAATCAGGACTATCCTCGCCAAATTAGAACAGTTGGAGGTATGCTGCATCTCTATGTTATATGGTATAATGTCCTTATCACACCACTATTCTTCAACAGTGCTGGGTGAAAAGGACGTTAGTAAAAAAACATTATTAAGACATCACTGGAAACAAAAAACATAATCAAAATAATCCAATACTCTAAACACAACACAGTATGTGTTGTTAAATATAACACACGTCCCCTATTATATGGGTACAGGGAATGAAAAAAATGTGTTACATTAGAAAAGACCTATTAAAGTTGCATCCAGTTCTTTCACTGATGGAAAATACCTCACGTTAAAGCTTAAACCACACTTTAATATTAGTCCATGGGCTGAGAAGCAGCAGTCATGTTTTATTAAATTATCTGTTCATGCCACAGTGAGTGGGGAAGGAGAAAAAAGTGTTGTTGTTTTTTTAAAGAGGGTACAACAAGAAGAGAAAACACACACACACAACCAAACTAGGGCAGGTGTTAAATGACCCTCTGAGAAGCCGTACATGCCTCACTCATCTAAACACCCCCATCTTTAATGTAATCTAGTTTTTACAGAGTGTATGTTAAGACACTAAATATATCACACAATGTAGCCCTGTCTGGCATAACTCACGGTTATTCTTCTGGGCTGTCAGATGTTCTCAGAAGGTCAGGACCCAAATGAAGTGACAAAACTCTATATGCAAGGAAGTTTGATTGGCACATGTCTTCCCGCTGCCGAGCGCTAACCTTCGTCGCTTGTGCTTCATGAAGTATCATACCCGAGTGGCTAAGCAAGGTCAGTTGTCAGTTTCTAACAGAGATGTTACCGAGACTCTTAATTCTGGGCTCAGAATTCAGAATCTTGAGAGAAGGGGGCATATAAAGCCTCTTTTCAAATATGAGAACAGCACAGAACTGTTTGGAATTATGATCTCTCATGACTTCTCCAGATCTCATTGCACTGCAGTAAACTTTCCAAGGGCTTTCATTTTGTATGCTAAGTACGGGTGCATCAGGCAAAAGAAGACAATGATAGGAGACCTTATTCCCACTTGCAATGGCCGGACTAGCAGCCACCGCTGCATGGTGTGAGGATTTAACCAAAGCAGTTGAGTTTAAACTACAATGGCTGTTTAGCTCAGACATAAATTAAGTGATAGACCTAGAGTTACCATTAAAAAATTGGGACATTAGCTTGTCTTCTACTAAAGCGATCAGATTTGACCTGAGGTTGACCTTACTTATCAGAAGTTTATAAGAAGAGAATGGCTGAGGCTCAGGATTGCCTCTATTCTAGAAGACACCACATCCTGTTAATCTGAAAGCTCTCCCTCCCCTCAGAAATAGGAGTGACCCACAGAAGATTGTAAGGGCTCACAGTACTGGGTTTTCACTATTTTGTGGGGTTTAAGGGTATAAGACCACTGTGAAAGTGGAATAATGTGAATAAAAATGAAAATCACAAACAGTACTTTTTTAAAAAAAACTTGAGAACACTTCTCTAGGAATCTTGAGGTCCTTCAGCATGATTCTGTGGCCCACTTCCAGCAGAAGTTGACCACAGAATCACACTGGAGGATCTAGAGATTCCTGGAGAGGACATTTGTTTCCATGGCAGGGGCAAATAGAATAAGATTTTTTAAAAAATAAAGAAAATAAAATACCCTATGAATAATCAAATTGGCAAGTGCTGAATCCATGATAGCGGAGGATCCACTGTATAGTTATTCATTCCTCACCTTCTACTTGCTGTGTGATCTCAGATGACCATATGGATGCACTGAAAGTTAAGATGAAATTATCATTGTTTTTCCCATAACCCAGTACTCTCAGCCAGGATTAACTGCTGCTCTATAGAGTGATAAAAACAAGGGGTTATCGAAATCAGTCTGATATGTTTCTGTCTGTGGGGACAACCTGCATTCCAACAGCGGGGTGGCCATACCCACTGCTGATGCCCAGATCTTCCATGGACTCACCTGGAACCAATCTGGCCTCCTTGGAGTACAAAGTTCCTTACCCCTACTTTATATTGGAGGTCACAACATTTCCCCTACTACATCAAAAACTGGCAGGGTTAGAATTGGGATGCTAAGCGACTGATGTGCTGAAGTAAAGAACATGAATTTACTTGAATGCAGAACATATTTCTGGAATTCCCTTGATTACAATCCACAAGAAGAAGGTCACATAATTCTTTTAACAACACAGGGTTTAAATGGCTTGTTTGTAGCTAGGAACAACCTGTTTCTAAGATGGCTGATTCTTTTCCATTAAAAGCCACATATTCCAGAGCCTTGAGGATACAGCATAAAACACATCTATGAGATGTGACGAGGGCATACCAAAGCCCAGTCCATTCAGGCATTCTTAACCTAGAGAAATGCTTTCACTTAATTTTAGTTACCTTAACGTCTCAGCAGCTGGGAAATGGTTTCGTTTGGAAATGAAATTTTGCAGTTCATTAGCCCACAATGATTAAATCAAGTGGCATACTACCATATGAAAATAGGCCAGCGTGCATTTTACTGTTTAAACATTTCTATTCAGGTTCTTCTCAGAGGGAAAATTCCACCCTCCTCTTTCTTCCAGTAGCCAATAACTAGTAAAGTCAAATGAAAAGTACTATGAAAATTCCACCTTCTAGCTCCTAATCGCAGTTTATTATTTATTAAGTATGGTATATGCATTTTCCTATTTTGATTTTTTTTTCATTTTTTTTAAGAGAACGTTTTAAATTATAGACTTGCAAAATGTGTAAATTAATCTTCTGGGAGGAAAAAAAAATTAAGGTTTAATCAATGTTGAACATATTCCATGTCTAAGGATGTGACCCTAAGTGTCCTTGTGCAGATATGAAACATACTATAAATGCCATCCTAACTTTTTTTTCCTACAAAATTTCCCAGTTCAAGCTCAATGTTTCTTTCTCCAACTGTCTAGTATATTTTAATCTTCTTCCTCTAAGAGCATCCCAGAATAAAAAAAAATTCTAATAAATATTTATCCAAATTTCTTTCTCCTTCCATTCTAAAATGACTGCTGCATTTAATATATGTTTAACCTCATTTCTTCATTATTTTTCAGCCACTTTTGCTTCAAATTCAACACTATGCAATTTTCTTTATTTGACTATACATTCTTCCCTATTATACTGTTGATACCACCTATAACCTTGCACCAAAATTTTTGCACAAAAGGATATTTCCACAAGAGATGCATGTACAATCCTTTAGCCCCACAATTGTGCTTCAGGCAGGGCTTTCCTCTTCAGATGATCTTTCTTCTTGTGTGAGAAAAGGGACCCTCAAAAGGAGAGCCTCCTCTCTATTTGAAGGCTCCCAACAATATTAAAAATGCAGGAAAACAGTGTTCTGAACCTTCACACATAAAGGAAGTCCTCATCTTCAGCACATTCTACTCACCAGATAAAAAGAGCAATGGGAACACATAGGAGGGAATTAGCATATTCTCCATTCTCATGCATTTACTATATATTGAAAATACCTTTATAGAGCTACATCAGCAGGGCCAAGGTTGCCAAGTTAGACTTTCATGGTTGAGAGAGGATATAAACTTGTATCCTAGTCTGCCATATAGAATTCTATACTATTCTCCCCCAGTCCAGCACACGATATAAGTTAGGTAACAGCTCCAATCAACTTCACCACGAGGTGAGTTGTACTCCAGCATTTCTGCAGAGGTTAGGGAAGCCTCTCGTACATCTCATGTGTACATTATGAGCTGAAATAGATGAAGTGGATGAAATTTTGTTTCAAACCATATCTTGGAAAGTTATTTTTGATTACTTTTGCAGGTTTACAATACCAGAAGATATGGCTGTGCTGCTTTGGGTACTCTGGAAGCTGTAGTTAAAATGGTAACTTTCCCACAGTCTTCTTGGAATACCTTTAAAAGTTCAAAAGTGGTTCTGAAAAAATAACTGTAGACCCAAGGGAAAAGTACCATGAGATGATTCAAATGTAGCAAATGTTCAATTCAAAGTCAGGATTCTCTTCTTTGTCCTCCGGCAAATCAGGTCTAATTGCAAGATAAATAAATAAGGGATTCCATGTAGAGGAAGGAGAGGGCTTGTTTTCTGCTGCTCCAGAGACCAGGACAAGGAGCAATGGATTCAAGCTGCAGGAAAGGAGATTCCACCTGAACCTCAGGAACAACTTCCTGACAGTCAGGGCTGTCCGGCAATGGAATCTGCTGCCTCAATGGAGTGTAGTGGAGTCTCCTTCCTTGGAGGTTTTTAAGCAGAGGCTGGATGGCCATCTGTCGGGATTGATTTGAGGGTGTTCCTGCATGGCAGGGGGTTGGATTGGATGGCCCCTGGGGTCTCTTCCAACTCTACATTTCTATGATTCTATGATAAGACTTTGAAATATTGCTTAAAGATTTCACAAAACGGAAAACTTTACGAGAACAAAATTTTTATTTACCTTAGATTGAGATAGCAACAAGGCCATCCCTGGGAACTGAAAGCAAAAGTAGCCAGACTGCTATGTATGTGCTGGTATGTTATAAGCATTGTGTTCATGGAGAAAGCTGAGGAGAGCCTGACATCTGGTGGAAAAAAAGTAGTCATTGCAATCATTGCAATCAATTATAAATGCTCCGAGGAAAAGATCTTTTACTTTTACAAACTGAACTCTATATTATGGATGAGGAAAATTCCTGATACTGGGGAAGAGGCAACAATAGTGTTAATTCTCAAACAAGGCCAAGACTCAACAGTGACAAAGAACTAGAAACCTATTTTATTACTGATTAAATAATCTTTACAATGACCTCAGTGGAAAGATTGAAAAAGATTTTAAAGAATTTATTCATAAAAATCAAGCTAATTTTTTTGCCAAAAAGGCAAATGTCCTGTAACATTACTAGCTGTTTGTTGGATGTGTTGGAATATTTACACAATCACAATGGGAAACAGATAGTGCTTATATTTTTGGTTGTTGAGAAAGCTTTTGATAACCTGAAATGGGATGTTTCATTTGCAATGCTGGAGAAGAGTTTTTGAGACAACTTCTTCATTTGGATTAAGGCAATCTATTTAAACAATGGCATAGTGACAGCTTATATTGCAAAGAAAGAAACCTAGTGTAAAATATAAAAAATTACAAGATGCTAAACAAAGAGAGGGACTGGGATCACTAGATCTCAAGCTGTATTTCTCTTTATGCTATTTGGCTTGGTAGAAATACTGGATTTTGTTAACAAATCCAAGATTACTGGATTTAAAAGGGCAGGAACTGAAGTTTGGGTGGCACAAGTATTGCGGCACAACAAAACTACAGTGAATGCAGATTTTAATAATCATTAAGTAAGAAAACCTTGACAAGAATATGGAATAGATACCATTCAAGGTTATATCCTAAAACAACCCTGTGGGTATTATGGCAAGAAGCTTTTTCTGGAAAGTAGATAACAGCAAAGAAAAAAAAAGGGTGCTTTACCAAGGTCTTCTGAAATTTGATCAAGAACACCGCAAAATTATATTGATTGAAGAATTAATCTCTGAAGGATATAGTTTTCAATGGTTCTCTTATAGAAAAATAATTGAAAGATACAAAGTGGATAAAAATGTATGGTTTTGAGTTGACTAAAATTGAACTTGAAAAACAGCTGTGCTCATATGGTGAACATTTAATTGATAAAATGGATAAGCCTTTGTTAGAAATAGAGATGGGAGAAGAGTTGGTTAAAGATTGTATGATAAAAGTGGGCACAAAATGTAATGCGTAACATACAGTTGGAACAATGGGAGAAAATGTGGTTGGAGAAAACTAAATTTACATTATGTTATAACTGATATATCATTGGTATTTGAAACCAGAAAAATTGGCCAGAACGCACAAAGAAGGTTCTAATAGATGCTGGATATGTGATGAACAAGCGGCATCTTTTTACCGTATGTGCTAAATGTGTGAAAAGGCCAAAAATTCTGGAACTGAATCAATGGTGTATAAAATTTTGAAAGTCAATGTTCAATTGAAATCATTATTGTATTTTTTGGGACTAGCAGAATAGCAATTGGAGAAGAAGTATGGCAAGATATTACAATACATGACCACAGCAACACAATTACTATCTGAAAGAACACAGAAATTTCAGTGAAAGTGGACTTGATGATAAAATTGCTGGATTTAGCTACAATGAGCAAAGTAATGATACCAATAAGAGAAAGATCAGCAGTCACTTTTAGGGAAAAACCAAGATCTTTTAATTTGCTTTTTGCAGGAAAAAAAGAGTGCAATATGTTGACTGCAGGATTCAACAATTAGTACTTTCTGAAAGTAGCAGTTCAAGCATTTCAATGGTATTTGCACTTAAGTTTTTTAATACTTATATATAGTTTGTGTTAGGAAAACTGGAAACCACCCTCATAATGTTTCTATTGTCTTTATTTTTTTTAAAAGTATCTAACATTTAGTATCCTTGCTTATCTATATTATTCTTTTTTCTGTTTGTTTTTTTAACATCTTTTTGTCATCACAATTTGTTGTGTCTTTTGTTTTGTCTAATGTATCTTGAAAATTAGTGTTTGTGATTTTCATTTTTATTCGAGTTTTTTTCCACTTTTGAAAGGCTCTGGGGCCCCTAACACCCATGAAAGGGAGAGGGTCACTGCATTTCTTTGGTCTGTTTTTCTGACATGTTTGGGAACAGCAAACCAGGAGACAGTCCTTTGGAGACTGTGGGAGAGGTAGTTTTTTATTAAAAAATTTCAAGCTACATTAGACAAAACAAAAGATACAACAAACTGTGATGACAAAAAGAAAAACAAAAGAAATCACTTTGAAGCAGCTGTTCTGGGAGGTAAAAGTTTTACTGTGACCAATAACAATTTTCCTCCCAGAAAAACAACAATTTGGGGGAAGGAATCCACTTTCCACCTGAAAGAAGTGGGTAGTTGGGGACTGTGGCTTGTGAGAAAAAGGTTAAGCTTTCTTCCACTTCAAGCTTAGTCCTAATCTTGATTGTACTAATAATGACCAGTTAAAGCTGAAAAACACACATAAAAATGCAATGTTTCAGTTTGTGGGTATAGTTTGTGGATCATACTATCAGCCCAGACTACCTGTCCGGTCTTGTAGGATGCAACCTTTTAAGGGCTGCAGATAACTTTTTTTCCCCCTAATCTGAGAGCATTTCTCTAGAAGTCTTTAGGTTCTTCAATGTGATTCTGTGGTGAGCTTCTGGCAAAAGTGGGCCACAGAGTTGTGCTGGAAAACCCAGCAATGCCTAGAGAAGTGTCTTGAAGTGTCTTCTCTAAGAATCTCTAGATCCTCTGGTATGACTCTATGGTCCACTTCTGGCAGAACTGGACCATAGAATCATGCTTAGAGGTTCTTAGAGGAGAGAACATTTTTCCCCCTTTGGCAGGGGCAAATAAGGTAAAGACTTGCTTACATGGGTCCCAAGAAAGTCAGAACATTTCCAAGAGTCTGTCTCCTATATTGAGAGCCAGAATAGGGTAGTGGTTTGAGCATTGGACTACAACCCTCGAGACCAGGGTTTGATTCCCCGCATGGCAGTGGAAACCCACGGGGTCACCTTGGAAGTGTCACACTCTCTCAGTGCCAAAAAACCTCTTGGTAAGTTCAACTTAGGGTCACCGTAAGTCAGAAATGATTAAAGGCACACAACAGCAGAAGCAGCAAGCAGCAACAATAATTGGAGCAAAAATTATATTTGAAACGTCTCTCTCTCTCTCTTATTTTCTCTCCATCTCTGTCTCTCAAAGTACTGTGAACTAAAGACAAGCCTCACTGCTGAGATTGGCTCTTTTTAGATCTCTATTTACTTTGCTTTTCTTGCACTAACTGTGTGAAGATTCTAAAAGTGAGAAACGTGACTGCCTGAGCATGGTGAACGCAACCAACACCCCATCACATTTTGCAAAATGAAACAACCACAGAGGGCTACAGGAATGAGTTATAGAAGGATGTTCTGTCTAATTCAGCAGCGTCAGGTGCATAACATGCCCTTTATAGCTAAAAGTTTGTTGTAAATGCATATGAAGAAGATGGAGAGCTGGGAGGCAAATGCAAAACGATACATGGGGTTTAGTTATAAATTAATACCAGCAGGCTAAATGGTCTTGATGAAATGAGCATGAATCTTAAAACCTATTGCAGCTACAGAACAGATGAAAGGTATGAGGGTATACAAGCATTTGATTCTGACATTTTTCTATGAAGGACATATTTCTCCAAGATGTGACAGCCATGTAACGAAAAGGCAGCTTGAAAAGGAATAAAGATTTTTGTTGCACAGTGCTAATTCATAACACACAAAAAGCTGTCTGCCCATCTGCTGCTCTTGACTGGTTGCTGTTCTCTAGGGTCCAGCAAACACTTTTCCAAATCATTTTACTGGATTTCTTTTACTGATGATACCGGAGCCTTCTGGATCCTCTTCAGTTACTCTGCCAACTGTTTTTAAGTCAGTTTCTGGGTTTGCGTCATGCAGAGCCCAACCAGTACAAATTAGATATGAGAAACAGTATGGTGTTCTAACTGGAATATAGGATTATGTAAGAGGAGACCTGGGTTCTAGTTCTCAAGCAATTATGGAGCAAAATTAGTAGCCTTGGGTAGCCACTGTCTTCTGCCTAACCTATCTCACATGGTTGTTGTGAGGATAAAAATGGAACCATTTATGTAGTCCTGTGCTCCTTCTATAGTTCTGAACACAACTCTCCAGGCCAGGCACTTGAAAATAAAAAGGCATGCAAAATCTGCCCAGAATCCAAAACCATTCTAGGTGCATATTAATTAAGCCCATGGCCAGGTACAGTGTGCAAGATCTTCCAGAAATCTACGGAACTGAATGCAGCCCAGCTGGGTTTGCTTAGAGGAGACACTAGAAGGTAACATTCAAATAGACACTTCTGAAAAACTGTGACGTCTGTGTTGTGCGCTATGAAAAGTTAGTACATACTAATCCACAGTTGTTTGAAATGTGTAGTATATCAAGCACATTTGATGTTGTCAGTATGCGCGCGTGCACACACACACACACACACACTCCCTAGAAGAAACATGGTTATAAGCACAGTTAATTCTGGATGGTAGCATTCATTATCCAATTCTGGGAAAGATTAGTTAAGAAGCTACAAAAATGAACATGTTACTAAATTGTCAGCATAAGGAGAAAAACAGCTGGATCGTTAAAAAGCTGAGCAATTAAGGTGATGAAATACATTCCAGCTGAGTTCATTTCATAAACTCAAAAAACAAAAACAAACAAAAAAAAAACCCAAAACCCTAAGGAAAAAAAATATTGGTAATATGCAAAAATGCAGATCTTGTTACTCGTGTGTTTATGGTTACTTTGCATTTGTGTAGGACTTCCATATTTTGCTGAAAGCTTCGCAGGGCATTTTGGGAACGAACTAGATTTCTCAAGACATCATGGCAGACCTCAGGTCAGCTGGGTTTACGTCTCCCCGTTCCTGGCCAACAGCAACGCAGTGAGCTGTGTGACAAAGTATGTCATATCCGATCCATCCAGTTTTCCCATATAATAGTTAAAGCCCTAAATGCTTTGGGACCTTGATACTGGAAGGAACATCTCTCTCTCTCTCTCTCTCTCTCTCTGTGCCTGCCCATGAACGGAGTTCTGTTGGAGTGACCCTCCTTTTTATTCCACCAATTGGGTTGTGAGAGGACATGGGATAGCTACTTCTCTTCTGCGGCACCCTGAATATGAGACTGCTTCCTCTTAGAGGCCCAATTGGATTTTTATTCAGGTCTTTGGGGGCCCAACTGATTTTAACCAGTTTGCACATGTGTTATGGTTTGCATGATTTGAAACTGTTTGATCTGGTTTTAAATTGTCTCATTTTAAGTGCTTAAATGGTTTAATAGATTTTAAGTAATTTAATCCCTGAGATTGCAATATATAGGGTGGGATTTAAATATTTATGTTTATTTATTTTTATTTATATTAAATATATATTTGTATTTATATCCAGAGCCAGCATGGTATAGCAGAGAACATGGTCCAAATCTCTACTCAGCCACAGAAACCTACTGGATGACCTCGGGCAAGTCACACTGTCTCAGCCTCAGAGGAAGGGAAAGGCAAAGCTTCTCTTAACAAATTGTGCCAAGAAAACCCCTGTGATAAGTTTGCCTTTGCCAAAGCAACTCCCAACTCTCTGCATATATACTGTAGCACTCAACACATGGGGGTTAAATACATACTAAGGACACTTCTACTTAAAAATCCTCAGGAAATAAGCCTGAAGAAATATGGGGGTAAAAAATATTCTCATATCAGAACTCTTCTTAAGCAACACATTTCTTGCCAGGCATAACAAATGCGCATGGAAAAGTTATGTAAGAGTTGAAGGAGGTTTATATTTTGCCCAGAAACCTCCATAGACAACAAAGACTCGGCATTCTACTGTAACCTGGTTTCAATGTGCATTTCTCCACCAGGGAAATGTTATTTCCTAATCAGCCCCAAATTCAATACAGATTTATCACCTCATTTCAGCCTTTTGTAATTTCTCTGAACCAGTTCCCACTCTGTTTACAAGGTTAAAGTGCCTGTATTTTCCCTAATCTGTTTATAGTCAACTATCAGGACTCCAAGTCAGAAAAGATTAAGGGCCCTTTTACAAGAAAAGCCTAACCAATCTCCAAGAACTCTGAAATGCTTGTCATTACTAATCTGCACACATTTGCTTTTCATAAGAAATGGAATGAAGAGGCATTCTAATTTCTTGGAAGTTTGTTTGGTTGCCCAAGGGCTTCTTTTTTCCCCACCCATTTGTTGCTGTTGCCGTTCGCGTATTTATTGGTATTTGTTTAAGGGTGTTCCTTTTCATGCAGGCTTAGGGCAGGTTAAAAGAAACAGTAAAAACCTATTCTTTTTTTAAAAAAATCCAAAATGTAAATTAAGATTGCTAAGTAGAAGTAACTTCCTGAGTGTAGACCGAAAATAGGATGTGATTCAATGTCAGCATGAAATGAATGAATGGATAGATGGATGGATGAATCATTCATTTCAGGAATGTATGTGCAGCTTGGAAACAGAAATACACATTATGGCTGACATTCTGTATTGCATTAACATTTGGTAACACAAGATAGTCATAATCATTGGAACTATTGCCATGATCAAAAAAGAGCTCCCCCAACAAATTTCCATCCACGTCCTGCTATCAATGTAGGTTATCAGCAAATAACAATAAAACACCAATAAAATCAAAGCAGCATCTTTGTTGTTAACACTCAGCACCTTGGACAAATCCATCCCTACAGTGTCTTGGTCCTTTTCTGTAACACTTTCAACTTTCTGTCCCTTAAATGATCAAGTTTCCCTTTTCCCACTTCCTAGGGTCATTTCCACACTACACTGCTATAGTGCTATTATTCCACTTTCAATGTCCTGTGGGACCCTGGGGTTTCCAATTTAGGGAGGGACATTTAGACTTCTCAGCCAGAGAGCTCTTTGGCTTCAGGAAACTACAAACCCCAGAATTCCACAGGATGTTGAAAATGGAATAATACCACTATAACAGCGTGGGGCGGAACGGCCCCTAGTGTTAGATAGATTGTGGCGATGGTTCTTTACTTTTGTTCTTCCAAGTGTTTTAGACTTCCATTCACAGAAGCCCCAGCCAGCATGGTCAACAGATGAAGATTTGAGGAACTGAAGTCCAAAACAACTTGAGAGTCAAAAGCAGAGACATGCTGCATTAATGCTCCTTAGCATAGAATCATAGAATCATAGAAATGTAGAGTTGGAAGAGAACCTGGGGCCCATCCAGTCCAACCCCCTACCATGCAGGAACACCCTCAAAGCACTCCCGACAGATGGCATCTGGTTCACTTTTTTGTATGGGGCAGAGTGAGGTAGAATCAAGGGATTCTGCATCTGCATTCTGACGTGGTACAGCCCAGACACAGATTTATTGCAAAGAATCTCCACTGCTCTCCCTTTTTCTCCACTGCTTCTAGTTTGGCCTTTAAAACATACAAGCAACTGGAACCCTCCACTGTATGATGGCAGAGCAGATGCGTCCAAATGAGACTTTTTATTGTGCAAACGCACTGCCTTATCTGTGGGAGTTTACTGGTGCTCCAGATGATGTTTCAGTTTATGGCCCACCCATGTATCCCTTTTGTTTGATTCATCATCTTCTTCTTTTTCTTTCCTCACTAGAGAAAATCCATTAAAGGGGGGGAGATGGAATAGCCTTTTAGTGATGAGTCTAGAAGGATGCAACAGCAGCTTTCTCAAACCCAGTGTCCTCTAGATGACTTCAATTCCCATCATCCTCAATGGGCAAAAATAATATTTGCAAGTTCTGGAAACTCATAGTCAAAGCCTCTGAATGGCATCAAGATTGGAAAAACTGGTCTTGGCCCTTGGGGAAGTAATAATGAATTTTCTGAATTAACAATTGTTTTTTTCCTTATAGGTATAATTATTGGTTTGTTATAATTGCAGCTGACAGGCCTTACTGTCTTGCTCTTTAAATGTAACTGTTGTACGTAGGTATACAGCTCTGCTTCTTCGATAATATTTAGGATGGCTTATTGCAAGTTATAATGGGAGGAGAAGGTTATGGGAATATTTACGCTCCTAAATTAATCTTGCTTGATCCTCTATTTAGCAGAAAATCTTTTCTATGTGAAGAGCAGTACTGTTTCCGCTAGAAAGATCTAAACTACACACACGCATTCTCCCCTCTCCTGTGTGTGTGTGTGTGTGTGTGTGCATGTTTTAACGTAAAAGCAAATATTAAAACAAAAATTAACATCTCGGAGTGTCAGTGAAAACTGATGTACTAAAAAGCAGTTGTAAAATATTTAATGTTTAAATTAATGTTTTATGTTTACAATAAAAAAAACAACCCTCCAGCCATGAAGGGCTTTTAGAAGTTACATGAAAAAAATACAAGCAAACAACAAGAAGAATAGTCTTGAGGGGGCAAGGTCCACAACATTACACAGCATTTCTTAAATCCTTCCCCTTCTCCCCCTCCAGTGGGTATTATTTGTTTGTGTGTATTCCCTTCATCAATCCTAAATGAACCAGAGGGATATGAATTCATCAAGAGCTTCAGGTGATGGATAGAATTGGTATCCTGTACTTTTTGATGTTGCTTCCTTCTATGATGAGCCACAAAGCAGGCCTCCCCTGTAATGCAGCATATCTGAGCAACTTCTGATCTTCCAGTGTCATACCAAGGTCCACCACTGTGCTGAGTCCTGCATGGGTTCATGGCTCAGTGCAGCCATTTAAATGTCCCACAATGCCACCAGAATTCCACCATGATGAATCATTGTGGGAAGCTGAAACAAAGCTCAAACTTGTCCAGATGCTACCACCTGATGCAGCTACCTGGGCCCACCAAAGCAAGAAACACAAAGGACCCCTCATATCTGACCTATCACCAAGCTATAGAAGGGAGCATACCCTTACTGGTGAAGTATTTATAATGATTCCGCATACCATTGCCAGCCATTGGCTGTCCCTGGCTTCCAGCTCAGGCTGGGACTTGGCTTATCTCCCCTGGGTTCGGCTCCCAAATTCTGGGTTCTGCCTTTTGGCCCTTGCTAGGCACAGAGGAAGCTTGACAAGTAACCGATCTTTACAATGGGAGGACTTTTCCTTCATAAAGGAAGTGATTCCAATATGTGGTGGACTCAACATGCACTGCTTCAGACTGGCCTTGAATTAGGTCTGGAACTCACCTCAACTTCTTAACAGTCTGGATTTTCTATGTGCATCTGTGTCATTCCATTTCCAAAGGGTACGCACTTAGGTTTCCACGTACATACTGCAACAGAACTCATTTGGCTAAGTGCTCACGGATCTGCCTTGGCAAATCACAAATCTGTGCAACAACCCAATGTATATCTTCAATGTATATCTTTACGTTTGATGGCTCACTTTTTTTTTCTTCAAGATTCACATCTGTTAACACCTGTAGAATCTGGGTGCTGTGTATAATCCGCCATCTCATTCCAACATTGCAAGGGTGCAAAACCCAGCCAATACAAAATCAGAGACACATGCCGTAGTATTTCCCAAAGAACTGTAGGAGTGCTCAGGATGCCAAAATCAGTGCATTAACTAGCACTGCACGACCAATCCCTCCTTTTTCTGTCCTCCTTTTTATCTGCATAGTGCTTTTCTCTTTAGGACTTGATACTTTCAATGACCTGAGCAATGTGTAGCCTGTTGTCAAGTTTTCCATCACCATAACTATGGGATATTTCCGACACTGGGAGGGAGGGCTTGTTGCTGAAGAGCAGTAAAAAAAAATGATGTTCTGTTCTTTTTTTGTCTCACTTTCTTCTGTTGAAAGGATCTTAAAAAAATCAGAATAAAATATGAAGTAGGATAAAAGATGGCCCTTAATGAGGCCCTCTGTTACTCTGCATAGTACCTCTTAAAAACAAACGGGAAGAGGTGCTGCGTCAGCAGCAGAAAACAATAGAATTAGAGCCTGGAACACTGGTGAGTCTTAGGGCTTGGAGTTATCATCCGAGATGAAGAGATTCTACGAGTGCTCGAGGGTGGCGTGTAAGGTGGAGAAAACTACGGATGTTATTTGTCCCCTCACTGCAAAAAATAATTCTCGGGATTTCAAAGAGACTGTAACATTGCCTGAACATAAATAAATGAATAAACTTAACTGAGCTTGCAAAACAGGCCTTCTATTGTTGTGACATTCCTAAAACATGAGAGAAAGAGTATGTAAAATGGGGGGGAGGAATCCAGATAAAGTCTAATTTATTTTGACAAGAGAGAAAGAAGTTCATGCCAAACTGTCCTGATAAAAGTAATGGAACTGACAAGTGATCAGCTTTACCTCTGACGTTTGCAATTACTTAAAATATTTAAACAAAAAGTTAAGTATGTATTTAGTAAAAAAAAAAAAAAGTAATCACTTAACATTACTTAAAACATTTGTGTAGTAATCCAAAATTTTATGGTCAAGGAAATTGCATTTATTGTCTTTATTGGGGCAGATCTCCCCAAAATGTAATTTTCTGGGCAATCTTTGAAGAGATACTCTGCATATCCTTTTCAAAAAAACTAGTTTCAAATATTTCAGCTGTTATTTGCATAGAAGGTACTCTGACCAATTCCTCAACTTGCAAATGAAAAAATGATATTGCATTTTCGTAAGTCCTACATCTGGTCTACCTAGTAAAGAATGTAACACGAGTAGCAAATTCCAAAGTATTGGGCACAAGTCTTTCTCAGCCTTTTTCTACCTATATAAATCATTCTGGGAAATCTTTTAACACAGGTATTGAATCTTGAACTTGTTTCTATTATTTATGTCTCCCCAAATATTATTGAGCTAAAACTCTCCCATCTCTGATTGCTGGTTTGTGCTGGTTTGGGCTGATGAGAGCTGGAATATAGAACTTTGTTTTAATATTGCAATTTGATTTTTTTATATTACTTTTTTCTTTTAATAATTATTGTTGTTTTTAATAATTATTGTTGTAATATTTTTGTAACATTATAATTTGATTGAGCTGTGACAGTACTTTTTTCTCTCTTTCTAACTGATTTAAATTTTGTTGTGAGATGCCTTGAGTCTCAGCTCTGGGGAGAAAAAAACCCACAAGAAATAAATAAATTTGTCCAGTAGAGTAATTCAAGATGGCAGACATCAATAAGATGATCATGTGCAAAGAGATCCCCGAGATAATGATATTTAAATAATACTGGACTACACTGGGCTGCAGAGCAAAAGAGAGAGAGATGGAGTTAATGGTTTATGAAAAGTTTTTGCATGCTGTCCAGAGAAACATATTCAGAAAACTCATTTACTATAAGACATTTAGAAGGAAATTATCATCAGCTATCGTTATACCTTAAAAGAGAGGAGTGTATTGTCTCATACCTGGGGCCATTTCCACACTAGCCTGTTATAGTATGATGATTCCACTTTCAACATCCTCTGGAATCCTGGGGTTTGCAGTTTCGGGAGGGGCCACGTGGCCCCTCCCGAAACTGCAAACCCCAGGATTCCAGAGGATGTTGAAAGTGGAATCATCACACTATAACAGGGCTAGTGCGGAAGTGGTCTGGGCTACCTATCACATATGAACAAAGACACACACACACATACACACACATACTCACAGACAAATCTAAATTACTTTTAATCTTCACATAATAACAATCAAATCACATTGGGTTTATTTTAGATGTATGTTTGCACATTTTGGGAAAGCACACACCCATTTCTAGCCACTAAGCATTTAGAACTGGAAAGATGGGGAAGAAGAGATTGCTAGTCGAAAGCTCCGGCACAAAGAGGAAACGTAACTCAGCTGGAGGAAGAAAAATACTTCTGACCTGAAACGGATGTTTTCTGTACACAGTCATTTTGCAAAATGTACAGTCAAGCTTTTATATGTAAATTAGCCAAACACACACACAAACTGTACATTCAAATTGAATTGAGAATAATATGAAGTAGAGCACTTTAGTGAAAATGTGCCTCACGTGAACAAACAAGAGAATCACTGAAATGGAAGCTGTAGTTTGAGGTGGCAGAGAAAAGCCTGAAAGAGTAGGGCTGTGCAATCTTGCCTTTGAACAATAAAGTGGATCGCTTTGCTAACAAATAGTATTATTCCTACGAGAGAAAATAAAACAGTTGTTATGTCGATGGGTGATATATGCTGGCATATGTAGCTTGCAAGCACTTCACAGTGGGATTTCACAGATGACATCTACGACACATCTAGCCAAGCAACATCAGAGTATGGTTATGATGGTGAAGGTTATTAATGACAAAGAATAGGCAAGCTAGGAGAAACTGTAGCCGTTTGCTTTTGCCTGAACCTACTGGGAATGACAAGATTCCATTCCTTTTTCTCTAGGCAAAGTAAATTCAATGCAAACTAGTTTTGCACTTTGAAGTCAACCAAAATAAACCAAGGACAAAGGAATAAACTGGGACATCTTAAAAGCAGCTGGAATAAAGTGTAAATAATGGGAAAGCTTCATTAGGGGCAACTGCCGGACCAAATAAGGAACTTCAAATTAAAACCAAAGAACTATCAGTATCAGAGGGACAGAAGGCAGAACTAGAGAATAAGCAACACGAGGCAAGACATGGCAGAGCTCAGACAGATCTTGTTGCAAAGTTACAATACAGGAAGCTGTATTCCTTCCTGGGAAGAACAAACAGCAACTGGGGGCACAACCAATCTAGAAGAGTCTTTGTTATTTACACACACACACACACACCACAATTCATTTCTTGCAAAAAGGCTGTTTAAAGGCCATGACCCTCCATGGTTTCTTGTGCTATCCGCGCAAAAGTTTACATGTAAAAAGAAAAGAAAAAAGGGGGAAAAAACCATGGGGAAATTGCCATAAATTGTAAAGGAAAACCAAATACAGTACAATAAAAGAATCAAAGTAAGATAAATGAGGAAAATAATGTAACAAAAGCTCAGCTATTTTGAGGTCTCTAACAGAAAAGTTAGCAAGGTGCTACTGCAGTTTGGACAATGAAAAAGAAGTGAAGGAAATAGCACAAATTGTGAGTTCACGTGCTCTCCAGGAGAGAGTGAGTTGACCAACAAAAATCGCTTTGCTCTGGCTTTGTACAGGCACACGGCAGCTGATACCTGTGAATCTCAGAGACCCGAAAAGAAGAATGTGGTGTTTGCTTTATCTATCCGTGAAATTTATCTGCAAAAAGAGACTGTTATTAGGAGAAATAAAAATGTCAGAAAGGGTTGAGAAAATGTTCCCCAGGATGGTTATTTAGGATGGATGCAAGACTGTCTCGAGACATTTTGCTGCCTAAGGTAGAGCAACATAAGCTACCTCACATCGCTGCTCAAGTCATGGAAAATAGTACCAAAAACCCAAATCACCCAGTATTTTCCCTGTAAAAGCCAAGCTATGTGTGGCCAAACAGCATCACAGTGTGGTTGAGATGCAAAAAAGTATTAATGAGGAAGAACACACAACTGAGGAGAGGTTGCAGCAGTTGGCTTTTGATTGAGTCCACTGGGAAGGGTAATATTCTATCCCCTCCTCTCTTTTACCCCCCCCCCAAGTGGACTTAGTACAAACTGCTTTTGCACGGTGAACTCAGTTTGCAGCAACTGAGGGAAGCTGAGGACAAAGGGGGAAAGTGGAAGGAAGAAAGATAAACTGGGACATTTTAAAAGTAGTTGAAAAAGTGGGATGACAGATGATAAACTGGGACTCTCCCTGCCAAATCAGGACACTTGGATGGTATGAAAGACCATCCAAAATAGTCAAAGAACTATTTTAATACATGAAGGGGGGAAAAAAAACCACACAAGAAGCACATCTCCCCTGCCTATCAGTAAAAGTATACCAATTAAATAACTAGTAATTTCCTGCCATATGGTACCCGAAGTTTGTTCCTGGGGCAGCAAACTTAATTTTGGTTAATGGTGGGGGTGAGCCCTGGAGTTATTAAAGAAAAGAAGAAAGGAAAATAAATGATGAATAAACCATGAAGTCCATTGTTTTAAGAGGATCACTTTTATATTTCAAAGGATGAAGCACTATTATTAGTTTGACTCAGTAGTCCCTGCTGCAACCTGAAATCAATTTTGTACCCACAAAGTGTTCATCGAAATTTCATCCTATATTTTCCCTTGGTCTGAACACAGATATGAATTTTTTAAAAAGTTTTCTTTCTAAAGAATCAAAATTGGCACCCTGTTATTCTGGCATATTTAAGTTGCACTACTTATGTGTATACATGCTGGTGAACTTATTGCAACCATCTTCCTTATGATGAGTAGAATTTAGAAACACATTGAAATTAATAGGATCAAGTATTCTCTCTGCACCAAATAAACTGTTTGTACAAGCAAAGATAGTTCCATCACCCACAAATCAGAAAATGTGTAAATTGTGTATTTCTACAAACTCCCCTATCCCACTCCAAGTGAGCTAGCTGGGGAAAGAGAACACCCCATATGACACAAATCTAAATGGCACTACTGAACATCTGCATAATGACATAATGTGCAATGCAAGCACCTCGGAGCCTCTTCGTTCCATCATTTTGGGTTGACATTAATAAAATAAAGCAGACTATAAACTGAATATTGATACGCATGCAGGCAAAATAAAAGCTAAGTTTTGAGCCATTTCCCATGAAGTAGAACAAACACTAACATTTGCAGTCTGGCAATGTTACACACTTGTGCCATCATAAGCAAAAAAATTTCTTTCTTTTAATGCCTACCACCCCTATAAACATTAAAACAAGTGCTGAGAAAATATAGATGAATTAACCACCATATTTCTATGGAAAAGCTAAGCAATAGCAAACGAACTAGGAGCTAATGCTGATTAGACAACAGCCTTCTCCAGCTGGACGCTTTCCAGATGTGTTGGACCACAGCTTGCATTATTTCCAGACAACGCAGCCAGTTATAGCTGGTCTCCACAGATTGATATGGTGGAAATAGAACCCTGTGTGTGTGTGTGAGAGAGAGAGAGAGAGAGAGAGAGAGAGAGAGAAAGAATGAGAAGAATACAAGGGTTGAATTCAGAACTATCCGTGCCTATGATGGCAGCAGAGCATGGTGTCCAGTGAGTATAGAAGTTGTATAATATTGTGCACAGAAATCTAGGTTCCCATAGTGATGGCTGCAGAATTGAGACAGGAGGAGGGGCTTACACTGGTAGTAGAGATGGTGATGGAGAAAGCCCTCAGTTTTGGTGGTAGCAGTGAGATTGTGGAAGTCTCCACATATGGTGACAGTATTTAGGCAAAACCTCACATCTGGTGGGAAAAGTGGTAGAATAAGGGACAAGGACCTCATAAGTGCTTATAAGGAAAGTTGGGGTATAAAATAAACTCAAGCAATTCACAATATTTGAGTTATAGTCTGATCATATCCTTATAAAGAAACCTTCAGAAAGATCTGGGAAATCAGTATGTAACAGACATTAGCAACTCTGTAGGCTTCCTGGGACATCCCTGCAATTTTTGTGATATTTGAAATTATAGAAGCAAAAAAATGGAGGGAGCGGAGTCCCAGTTTGAGAGGGAAGGATGAGAAAGGCCTTCCCTTTGTGCCTGATGAATAGATTTCTATAGGCCGTTGTATGCTCAGGGGGGAGTCTCCTAAAGATTTTAAAGGTTGGACAGATTTATAGTGAGATAATCAGGACTTAGAGCCTACCTAAATATCTTAAAAGCACCAGATCCTATCTGATCTTGGAAATTAAACAGAGTCAGCTCTAGTTAGCACTTGGATGGAGACTGCCAACAAACACTAGGTGCTGCAGGCTATGGCCATTTCCGCACTAGCCTGTTATAGTGCGATGATTCCGCTTTCAACCTCCTCTGGAATCCTGGGGTTTGCAGTTTTGGGAGGGGCCAGCCAGCCCCTCCCAGAATTGCAAACCCCAGGATTCCAGAGGAGGTTGAAAGTGGAATCATCATGCTATAAGAGTGTCGTGCGGAAATGGTCTATATTTCAGAGGAAGGAACTGGCAAAGCCAGCTCTGAGTATTCCTTGCCTAAGTATTCCTTCATGGGCTATTCTTTCATAGGATCACAACAAGTTAACAGTCAAGTTGAAGGAACATACATACATACAATGAGATCTTAAATAGGAGACAGGTAAAAAAAAGACCTTCACAATTAATGTGTCTGTCTAAATTCTTACGAGGGGAGAGCAGACATCATTCTTGCTTGTTGGAATATGAGGAAAAAGCCCCACTTTAAATGTATGTATGAGACAAAGAATCTACACTTCGATTTCAAGTTTTGGGAATCTTTGTTTTGCGAAGACGAAAATTAAAAAGGTGGTGTGAGAATTATTATTATTTCTCCACATCCAGGGTGTAGCTTGCGGCTCTCCCCTCTGCCCATCAATTCCCAGTGCATGCATAAAGGGGGCTTGGAAGGTGTTTTGCATGAAGAAAAGGGGCATACAGTGTTTATCAGATGAGAAGGGATTTGTCAGAGATGAATAGAATTCCATTGTAGTATCTGTATCTCACAAAGACATGCTCTGACAGGACCCAATTACTTTCAACAAGCTGGGCCTACTACATGGACCCCCTGAACCGGAATGGCCCTCAAACCTGTATGCTTTCGTTCTAGGAGATAACACTGACGGGTTGCTCCGTGCGATCGCTGCTTAACTTAAACGAGTTAATCTCATTTTCCAGATGAATTGTTATTTTGTCTCCGGGAGGCTGTGATTACTGGATAAAAGTATTGCGTTCACAGAAGGGCTGTGGTCTTTTCAGCAGAGAATTTCGCAGCCGGGTAGCCAGTCAGCCACCCTAGGACTTTGTTTCAGTTCGCTATTTATTTATTTGAATATGAATTAAGTGAATGGCACTAATGAGAGGAAGAAAAAATGAGAAAGTGCTACACTTTCAGATGACTATGTAATTTCTCAAGAGGTCAAAAGCAGCCATTCATATCTAAAAGTGATCAAAACACTGCACATAGGACACACGCTGAATTTTTTTTTTTTTTTTTGGCATTTCCAGGCCCAGGTTTCTCCCTTCCCAACTTATGTTATAAAATATTATGGGGTGTGCAAGTGCAACAAATTTACTCTACTAACATTTTTTACGAGCAGTGTAGTAAGGCTAGTTTGCAGATTCCCAGTGCTTGCAACTTCTGATGATCAAGTTTCCCCTTTTCATTCTGAACTGAGTAGAGTCTTTACACAGCTAGTGGAAAATGGATTTCCCCAGCAATGATATGTTTTTCCAAAGTACCATATTGTATTACAAAACATTTGGGGATGGTTGGTTTTGAGCACACAATACATACGAATTTGCTTAACACAAAACTTATCCAGCAGAAAATGGAACTCCTGGTGTAGGTTCCTTGCAGTGAACCAACACAGTCACCTACATGTAGGATTGTTCTTAGGGGCATGACGACAGGGGCTGGCAGGACTTCAAAATTTCCCATCACACCACTGGTACTACCATACCACTTTGGCTAAATAGAAATGAGCAGACAGGCACAGCTCCGTCATGGCTGGTCCCCAAAGTGGCTGCAAAGAGTCCCTCCCTTCATGTTCCACCTGGTACTGTTATGGCCTTCGAGGGAGAGAGGAGCATCCAACCATAGCTCCATCATGTCTTGGCCCCAGCAACTTGTGAGACACCCCCCTCCATTCCAGCTGCCATTGCTGTGGCATCTAAGGAAAGGAGGCAGGAACGGCTGAACATAATTCCTTCATTCCAGGCCTTTCCACACTACACTGTTATAGTGCTATTATTCCACTTTCAACATCCTATGATACTAGCACTATAACAGTCTAGTGTGGAAAGGCACCACCATTCCCCCTTTCCTTGTATGCTGTGTCTTACTTAGGCCTTTTCCACACTGGGCGAGGGAATCACCCCGCGCCGCTACTCACCGGAGCTTTCAGCTCCCCGGTCTGGTCCACGGCGCTCCGGAGCAGTGCGTGCTTATCAATACGCACTGCTCCGGTGTCCCAAATCGTGGCTTCCGGTTTGTCGAGGCTCTCAACCAACCGCTGAAGCTCGCCAGCCTAAAGCCCACCCCCGGGCAGATCGTAGGCTTGCATTGGTGCAAGCCTGAGAATCTGCATAAGGGAGCAGGCTCGCAGTGGCATGCTGCATGCTTTTGAAAGACCGGAAAAATCAGGTCTTTCAAAAGTACGCTGGAGGACCACTTGGGGTCATTCTGGAGCAGACTGAGGTATGGATCTACCTTAAATACATCAGACCCGGTCTGGTCCGAGGTGCAGACCTCCTCCTTGGAGGATGGACTGCACCGTTTCAAAAACCCCATGTGGAAAAGGCCTTCGATTGTAAGCTGAGGACAGAGAACTGTCAAAGTAATTGTAAGCCACTCCAGGAACCTTTAAAGGGTAGAGATTAAATACACTAAATAAATAAATATCTATTATTGGCATACTGTAACTAACAATGACTGTGGTAGATTGTTTGCTCCTTTAGAGGAAATGTTTGAAATGGTGTACACATAAAGCCATCCCATGTTGGCATTTTGGAAGAATTCATGCAGCTATAGAGAAGAAAGGCTCCTGCTGAATCAGACCAAATGTCTGCATTGGTCAGAATAGTATTCCGTCCTGCTGCTTGCCGCACCTAGGACTGATCTGATGTCCGTGGGAAGCTCACAAGCCTTGCAAAGAAGCCACAATACTCCACACCTTTTCTACTAGTCAAAACTAACATTTGACTTCAATTATCTTTTTTTCCCACCTAGTGCAACAGTTAAATTCATAAAGTCACGGATTTGAGTGCAAACTACTTCCACACTTTGAAGTCAGTCTGCAGTAACTGAAGTAAGCTGAAGACGAAAAGGGAAAGTGGAGAGAAGAAACCAGGACATTGAAAAGCAGTTGAAAAAGTGGTACGGCAGAGGATTAATCAGGATCACCTCTGCCAAATCAGGACAGTTGAATTTAAATTTAATCTCCCATTTGCTGACAAACAAATTACGATTTTACTCCTGTACTTAAGCCTGATGACTGGAAGGATCTCTAGGGATTACAGTCACACCTGTATCTACACTGATACCTTAACACCTCTGCTTTTTATTGAATCTGCAACTTCCCTTTAACAAATCTGATTACAGACCAAGCCAATGCTCACTACATACTGCCAGATATTTTGACTTTTCACTCTTTCTCCAATCCCCTAAACATTAGCTTCATAGTAAGATTTTAAAACAATACTCTGGAAATCATGTTCTCCTGAGAAATAGAAGCATTCCTCACCAAGAAAAAAAAATCATATTTTAAAAATATGCAAGTTCTCTTTGCAATGCCTCAAAAAAACACAAAGACAAAATTGTGAATCACTAAGTGCTTGTATTTCTTTAATGTATTCTATTGACCTTAGAAATTATTCAGGATGTTTCTGTCTCGTTCTCTCTCTCTCTTTCTTTCAATGAACAAATAGAAGAAGGGGGGGGACTCACAAATAAAGCCGAATGATTTTTTTTCTCCTAAAAAATGACAGCTTTTCTACAATAACTTCCTTCACATTACTCCGAGTCTTTTAAAGCTTCGCCAACATGCAAACACTCCATAAAAAAGGAACTGGTGTGTACAGGAGCAATTCAGTTTGCAAATAGAGAAGTATAATGTCAGTGGTTTGAAATGGTTCCGTCTCTGATGCTTTCCATGTCAACGCACTGGCAGTCTTGCCTGAATGCAGCGAGTCAATAGAGGGAGAGTAAATAGAGCATTTCCTGACTTCACCTGGCAGCGTTAAAAATGCCCGGCTTATAACTGCACCCTTTTCAATCATCTCCGTAGTAAAGACAGACTCTGTGGATTTCAAGCCATTTTAATGACTGTGTATGACCATTTCTCCTCATTTATTGGAGCCTGGAAAAGTTACTGCAGTTGTCAGAATCCCACTTAGTCAACATGGCCATTGAGAGTGAATTCAAAAAGGAATTTCCACAAATTCTGAAGTTTTCTAACAGAAACATAAGCCCTTTCTGTACCATACCTCCTGGTGGGATCCCAGCAGCGTCATTGCCAGAATGGGATCGGAACCTGAGCGCTCCCCACCGCACCCAGTCAGCTGCCGGCAGTGTTAGGGATGCTCTTCTTCCTTCCGCAGTACAGTCAATGGCGGGTCCCTTTCCCTGCCTCCTCCTGCACTGTACTGGGGAAGGAAACACTATCAAGCACTTCTGTCCTTACTGGACATCTGCAGCCAATGGGACTGTGGCGAGAAAGGGGCTGTTATCAGATTTTTCTGGTAATGGTATAGGTTGCATTTAGAAGGCTGGGGACACGACAGCACCCGGACAGCAACGACTGACGATCAGGGCTGTCCAGCAGTGGAATAGGCTGCCTTGGAGTGTGGTGGAGTCTCATTCTTTGGAGGTTTTTAAGCAGAGGCTGGATGGCCATCTGTCGGGAGTGCTTTGAGGGTGTTCCTGCATGGCAGGGGGTTGGACCGGATGACCCCTGGGGTCTCTTCCAACTCTACATTTCTATGATTCTATGACATCATGCAATAGCCTGCATCACAGACCAGGAGCATCACATTGCCATACCAGGATGTCAATGTTGTGCAGTAAAGGGCATAGAAAGCTATCTTAAGTGGAATCAAATTATTGGAATCCATCTAGCTCAGTACTGCTTGCACTAGGGAAGAAGCACTGAGGTTGCATTGACATTCACTGGGACCACATTCTTCTGCTGATGCACTACTAGGAGTGCCTCAATACTCTCAAATTTGGCAATGTCACAGTGCTTCCCTTCGCTTTAAAGAACAATCTCCTTCCAAATAAGGTGTGCTGCTACATGAATTGCAATGCAGGTATATCTCAGTTAACAAATCCTCTGATAAAGAAGCTTCTTTTTATAAAGTTTTCTTACTGTTCCCCTTTTCTTCCTTCTCTGGGTAGCTGGATGTTTTCTGAGCAGCATCAACACTGGAAGAATGAGGGCTGGAGAAACACAGACTTTTAGTGTCAGATTGCCACAGCATGTTTGCCATAAACAATGCTAACAAAGTTGGAGCTAAGATAGAATGGGATTCTGCTTTAGCCAATCCTACCATAACTGTATGTGCCTGCCTAGAACAGGGAAGGTAAACAGCGGCGCTCTCTCTGTCTCTCTCTCTCTCTGTGACCACAGAGAAAAGGAGAAGGCAGATTGGCCTGCCTTATTTGCTACCTCTGGCATGTAAAAAAAAGAAAGAAAGCAAAGCACATATATAGAGAACAAAATAAAAATCCTAAAAAGTAGAGAGTGGTGCGAGAAAAAGAAAAATCATCCTCGGATGCAGTTTGGAAGAAGGTTTCAAGTGACCTCTAAAACTTCCAAATATATATTTTTTTATTTATCCAAGGCTTTTATTGTTGTTGTGTCTCTTCAAGTCTTCTCTGAATTATGGCAACCCTAAGGTGAACCTATCACAAGGCTTTCTTGGAAAGAGTTGTTCAGAGGGGGCTTGCCCTTGTCTTCCTCAGAGGCTGAGAAAGAATGACTTGCCCAAGGTCACCCAGTGGTTTTCCATGGCTGAGCAGGGATTCAAACCTTGGTCTCCAGAGATATAGTCTAATGTTCAAATCACTACACCATGCTGGCTTACCCAACCTCATTGTTTAATTTCACAAATGTAGATCGTTAGGCCATTTCCAACCTACATGGTCTGGTGCTATTATTCCACTTTCAAACTTCTGTGGAATTTTGGAATTCAAAGAGCTCTCTGGCTGAAAATTCTCAATGCTCTTCCCTAAACTGTAAACCCCAGAATTCCATAGGATGTTGAAAGTGGAATAATAGCACTATAACAGTGCAGTGCAGAAATCGCCTTAGGCTTGACTGAAAAGAAGTTTGTTGAAATTTGTTACATTTGTTAAATTTGTTAGAGTTGCCTATGACACCTGAAATATATCTTTTAAATATGTTGCATCAGATTGATAAGAAATATAATAGATATGAATATATAATTCTGTATATGGTTTTGGCTGCCAGGATTGTATATGCTAGATATTGGAAAAAAGAGGAAATACCGGAAATACAAGAATGGATACAGAAGGTTTTAGAATTTATTATTTTAGAAGACCTTACACTTAATCTGCGGGATAAAAAGCAGACAAAAAAACTTGATGATTTGAGATCAATTAAGACAGTAATAGAAGAAAACTGGATATAGATATTAAAGGAGTTGAATAGCTGGATAATTGTATATGGATATGATGAGAAATAGATCTGTATACTATAATAGGTAATACGTATACTATAATATGTAATTTAAAGAAGCTAGTCTACATTAGAGAATTTATGTTTATTGAGATCACGATAAGTTACTTAAATAGAGGTTCTATCAAGAGGTGAGGGGAAGTTATAAGAGAAATGGATAGATTGTATGATAACATGGTAAATAAGCTTGTTTTTTTTTTTAAATTTGAAAATATGACAATACAAGTATGTAATGTGAATAACAGTTGTTTTAATAAAAATATTATAAAAAAGAAAGAAAGAAAGAAAGAAATTTGTTACACTGCTTTTCTTTCTTTCTTTCTTTCTTTCTTTCTTTCTTTCTTTCTTTCTTTCTTTCTTTTGTGAGTAGGGCCCTATCCCTATTCTTTCCATGTTGTTTATGCCTCTGGTAACAAACATTGTGCTACAGAAGTAATGCCCTGGAAGACATCTAGGAACACACCTATTTTGTCAACTGAGTATGCCTGCATTTCCCTGCTCTCGTTTTCACAGTTTAAAAGCACTCGGTTGTTAAATGCTATATGGTGGCACGAAGCTGTCTCCTTCTCCCCACTTTCTTATCAAATTACTTTAATTTCAACATAGCTTATATATATATAGAAAGAGAGAGAGAGAATGAGAGAGAGAGAGTCCTGAATTTATCTTTGTGTGCAAATTTGATTATGTCATGGAGAAGAAATATTTTGATGTTTCCATGTTTCCTTAACGGAAAGAGTGATATGAAAGGGATAAAGGAGTACCAACCAATTGGAGAAATGTGTTTTTTGATGACTCCTGGTTGCAAGTACAGTAATTCTGCTCCATTTCAGAAAAACAAAACAGCACCATTTGGACAATTACTTTCTTTTCTCTCTCCCTCTCTCAAAAAAATGAAGATAAATCAATGACTCACAATGTCAACATCTGAAATGATTTAGTTTAAGTCCCTGAATAAAAAGCCCCCGCAGTCGCTCTCATGATGCACGCATTCTCTGCTTCTGAAGAGACTATTATAAGTTGTAAAGGCAGGGGAAAAAATATTAAATCCCAAACATGATTACTTGTAGGCATTGCAAGTATCAATGGATTTTCATCACAAATGGCTGTTTTATTGACAATGAATTTTTATTTCCTTAATTTCACTGTGCTTTCAGACAACTTTGATTTTGTTTCATTTAAGTCACTATTAGGGGTAGAGAAGGTGGTCACTGAGAAATCTGCAAAAGGCCACATGGTGTGTGTGTGTGTGTAATAAAAATACCCCCATACACAAACACACAAATAAATTAAGCAGACTGATTTAGTTCAGCATTTTTCAAATTAAGGCTCCACCAGCAAAAGATTAAAGCTTATGTTTTATGTTAGCAGGCGACACGTTTCTTACCAGGGGAAACAGCATATCCTTCAGATCTGATTTGGCAAGGACAGTCCCAATTAATCCTGTTTTCCCACTTTTTGAGCTATTTCTAAAACCACTCAGCTTTTTTATCCTCCTCTCAGTTTTTCTTTTTGTCCTAAGTATGCTTCAGCTGGTGCAAACTTGAATTCAAAGTGCAAAAATAGCAGTAATTAACTCAGGGCACAAGAAAGGTGGGGGCAGGATCTTGGCCTTCCCAGTAGACTCAGGCAAAAGCAAACTGCTAGCTTGACTTTTCTTTCTTATTAACAATTTTTTTTGCCAAGCTTGTCCATGCTCTGATGTTGCTTGACCACATGCTTCCCAGTTTTCATCTAGGAAGTATTGGCAGTTATAAAATAAAGAGGGAAGGGAGAACTGTGACATTTAGTAAGATATTCAGGAAAATAATCATACAAGGAACATTGCTGAATCAAATCAAAGATGGATCTGGACACAAATCCTGTTTTGCAGAGAGAGCAATTAAATGCTTCCTGGAAATTGACATTGTTGTGAAGACGGGCAGGCTCATGTTGGGACAAACTAACCCAGCAGTTTCCAAACCTGGCACTATCCATGGTGATTTCTGCATTCAAGTGGGAAGGAATACAATTCATGGCTGTGACTCTGTGGAGAGCGCTCAGAAAGAGATCGACCTGTGGTTCAAGCCTGCAGAACTTGTGGACTTCAAATCATGTGCTCATGACTGGAAGACAGCAAACTACCAACACTGGTTCTCCTGGAAACTCTAGCAATTCATTTCTAAATTTGTTGCTAATATGGAGATTCCATGCAGATATCCCATACAGACATCATAGATAATATCATTGACAAGCCCTTCTAGACAGGGCTATGCTTCCCCTAAAAATTCAGATTTGTAGTCTGAGGATGTTTTTGGATCCATCATTATCACTAGATACTGTGGCTTGGATCAGCTTTTATCAGCTTAGGCTGATACACTAGTGTAACCTTACCAGGACAGAGCCTTGTGACAGTTATTCACACCCTTGTAACATGCTGGAATACCATCAGGATTCGAGGTAGTTGGAATTTTTTTTGTTCTGGAAACTTCAACTAGTTCAAAGTGGAGGGTCAAGACTGTTTCCACATAGCAGAACTCTCCACTGGCTTCTAATTCATTTGAAGCCAAATAAAAAGTGCTGTTTTAAACTTTAGAGCTCTAAGTGGCTTGAGGACAGGTTACTTAAAGGTGTGTCTTCCCCTAAATCTAGCTACCTGAATCATTTAAGGGCCTTACAATCCAAGAAGGGCTAGTAGTTGCTCCTCCCAATGAAAGTGATGCCAAATGTCAAAAAGAGAGGTGGGCTTTTCAGTGATGGCACCATAACTGTGGATTGTGAAATGCCCAGCTTAGGCCATTTCCGCATTAGCCTGTTACAGCGCTATGATTCCACTTTCAACATCCTATGGAATCCTGGGGTTTGCAATTTCGGGAGGGGCCTCCCAAAGCAGCAAACCCCAGGATCCCATAGGATGTTGAAAGTGGAATCATAGTGCTATAACAGGCTAGTGTGGAAATGGCCTAAGAGAGGCTCACTTGTTATCAGCATTATGGTCTTTTTGATGCCAAATAAAGGCCTTTTGGTTTTCTCAGGCACTTTAAGAATTGATTCAAATGCCTTTAGACCTTTGCAGTCTTCAGTTTGGTTTCCAGTTTTAGATGTTGCAGTGTTTTCATTTATTTTTATTTTATTATGTCTGGTTTCTATGCACTTTCTGTATTTTATAACTTTAAACACACACCATGGAGATAACACTCTTGTTGGACAGTCTGAAGGTGCAATAAATAGTGAGTTTATGGCAGAGAAGAAACTATCCAAAGGGACTTCCTGACATGTAACTCTCAGTGAAAACCTATGTTTGTCTTCTCAAAAATAAGTCCAAAAGAGTTCAGTGGGGCACCATAGAGTTGGAAGAGGCCTCATGGACCATCAGGTACAACTCCCTGCTCAATGCAGGATCTCCAGCTAGAACATCCTCAGCAGGTAGATGTCTAGCCTCTTTTTGAAGACATCCAGAAAAAGAGACCCCCACCACTTCTCTAGGCAATTGGTTCCATTGCCAAACCACTCTCAGTGTCAAGCAGTTCTTTCTAATATTCAGTCAAAATCTATCCTCCTGTAACTTAAAACCATTTGGACCTAGTTCTACCCTCTGAGGCAGCAGAGAACAAGCCTGCACCCTCTTCTTTCTAGCAGCCCTTGAGGTATTTAAAGAATGTGATCATGTCACCCTTCAGTTTTCTCTTCACCAAGCTGAAAATGGCCAGCTCCTTCAATCTCTCCTCATATGTTTTGTTCTCCATGCCTCTTATCATCCTCATCACCCTTCTCTGAACTTGCTCCAACTTGTCTATATCCTTCTTAAAACGAGGCACCCAGAACTGAACACAGGACTCCAGATGAGGCCGGGATGGTGCAGAATACAGTGGAACTATTCCTCAGAAATTATGCTTCTATTAATACAAGCTAACCTAGCACTCACTCTTTTTGCTGCAGCATCACACTGCTGGCTCATGTTCACCTCCTCATCAACAATAATCCCAAGATCCTTTTTGTGGCTTAAATGTAGAATTTTCCATTTGTCTCTGTTGAATTTCACTGCATTAATTTCAGCCCAGTTTTCTAGTTTATCAAGGTCCTTTTGAACTCTGGTCCTGTCTTCCAATGTTCTAGCAACCCTCTCCAGTTTTGCATCATCCGCAAATTTGATAAGGATTTCCTCCACCCCATCATCTAAATCACTGATAAAAATATTGAAGAGTGTCAACCCCAGGACTGAACCCTGAGGCACTCCACTTGAGACCGCTTTCCAATCCAAAGTGCAGTCACTGATGACCACTCTTTGAGCAGTTTTCCATCCGATTATGGATCCACCTGATGGTGTTGCCATCTATTCTATATTTAGTCAATGTGCTAATCAAAATATCATGTCAAATCAAAGGCTTTGCTGAAATCCACTTACTCCAGGGAACTGGAGTAAGCCTCAAAGACACAGCACTACACCAGCTCCTGTACACTTGTGACAGTTAACCATGCTTCTCAGAGCCCAAGTATTTTTAATAGTCAGCTATTTTTAATAGTCAGCTTCCATGTATAAATCTTAGCCATGCAATGTTTTCAAATCTGAGAGAGAGGCCATTTCCACACTAGACTGTTACAGTGCTATTATTCCACTTTCAACGTCCCATGGAATCCGGGGGTTTGCAGTTTAGTTTAGTAAACTGCAAACACCAGGATTCCATAGGATGTTGAAACTGGAATAACAGCACTATAACAGTCTAGTGTGGAAATGGCCTGACTTGAGGGAATGCTGCAACCTATATAGACTTTAGCCTGCAGAGTTGTTGCAGCCTCCCAGCATGAATGGCTTTGACAATGGCCCAAGTAACTAACTATTAATTTTACAGCATTTTATAGAACCATTCAGCATTGGTTTGGGGCTCTCAATGTTTGACAATATAGGATTTGCAGCTTCTTAAGATACATCTTCAGGAGAATAACCCTGGGAGAAAATAAACTGCTATCAAGCCCCCTTTTAAAGTGTCTTCACCCGCCTCCGATCCCAGCTCCATCATTTTCAAAAAGAAGTTGAAATATAGCAAAATTCCACCGCCAGCTAGAATATCACTAACCTTCTTTGTAAAATCTCCTAGCAGTGGGAAACAGTATAATATTTTAGAACACTCAAAGAAAGATAGCTTAGCAATCAGATTTTTCTTCCGTCCTTAGAAGACTGCTTGCTTCTTTTTCTTTGTCATAATGGCAGCAATTATAAGAGTCCTGCACTCTTTTCCTCTTTCAAAAACAACCATCCAGTAAGGAACTCATTGTAGCTCCTGGTGTTATTTATATGATCTCTTAAAGCATTCTAAGGGAAATGTATCAAGTGACTAATAATAGTAATAATAAGAATAATAATAGCGATAATAATTTTTATACACAGTGAATTTCCTTAAAGCTGCAAGTGTAATGCAAGAAGATACCAAGGTAGACATCAATAAACAGATTGATCTACCAGGCTTGACAAACTGGTAACAAATAATGATTCTTTACTACAGTTTTGACTTAGCAAAACCATGGGAAAGGTTTAATTGGTAAAGCACAGAGGGATATCTTGAGCCAATTTTGGTCCCAGCTACACTACAATCATTTAACCTGCTTGTGAATGGTATGTCAACATGTTCTTAGTGATTGAACAGATCTGCTGTAGTTGGATGCAACCATTACACTTGGAGAATAAATCTAAGAAAGGACACTTTTACAAAATATGTTCTAGATATAAGTATGTTGTCATCTTATTTACAAATACTCTTGCATTTTAAATCTGCACACCTTAACCCTGGCTGTGCTAAGAAGACATACTAACACAATTTGAGCACAATGGTCAATCAAAACCAAGAACTTGGTCAGACATTGGCCTCATGTGCTTCCAGGACCCTTTCTTCCTCCATTGCAACCAAAAAATTTGAAAACCATGAAAACATGTGTTTCCATCTGTAAACATATTTTAAAAAAATTACTAGCAAATACAAACTATGGTTACTTTAAACAATGATCTATTGAAACAATGGTAGTTATTCACATGGGGGTTATCAACCCTGCAATGTTCACTCGGCATAGTTCATAGACTAAGGATGGTTTGTCCTTATAATATTAAAAAAAAAACTAGTTAGTTTTTAAAATGCAAGCACCTGCCTCCAATTTCCTCCTAGACTACCAAGAAAAGAGGGAGAAACATGTGAGCTCTAAGTTCGTCCACATTTACTTCCACAGCTCTAAACTATCATTTTGTATTCCATCTGAACCAAAGTGTTACAGCCTGCAGCAGTGTGGAAGAGCTCAGCACAGGAAGTCTTAACTATTTACAAGTCTGCGCATGGCAAAATTTTGAAAACTGTCGCTAATAATTGCAGCAGATGGATGTCATTTTCGTTAATGCCAGTAAGCCCTGGAAAACCAAAGCTATTTCCAAGGCACACATTGACTGACCCTAAGATTTGCACCATAAATTCACAAACATGTACCTTGTTAGGTAACTGAGTAAGATGAGCAATCGGCTTCTATTCTCTCCTTCCTTCAATTTGTTCTCTTTCTGGTTAGCCACCATTCAACTTGATATGAATACTGAATTGCAATTTCCACAACTAAGGAAGGTTTCCTCTCTGTGTGATGTGAAAGCAACTTCAAACCCATTAAAAATATTTGATAATTGCTAATCATTTCTCCTGGCTAAACACCACAGGCACATTCACTGAATCAAGAGACATATGGGGGCTATTTACAGAAATGTCATTGGCACTGAACACGCTTTTCCAAGAAATTAGTGAATTGATTATGTGTATTAATCAAATAATACGTTGAATACAATTCGATACCTAAAGTCCATGCTATGGAGAGAGCACAAAGCACAGCCACAATTAAGTGAGTACCTAATAACTCTAAGAAAACTAATGAACACAGGAAAGCTGCCTTATACCAAATCCACCGATCAGTCTTTCTTACCCAATACCGCTGAAGTTAACTGGAAGTACCTCTCCAAGGTACGAGGCAGGTGTTTTACCTGCCCTGTCAGGAGATGGCAAGAATTCAATTCGTTATGAGAATCTGAGCTATTTTCCTGTTAAGAAACTGGATCCAGAAACTGCCTCTTTTCCAAGTACTACGTTTTTTATTCTGAAAAATTAATGTGTTATTTTAAACTGAACTGTTTTAAAAAAAAAACATTGTATTTTTAATTGTGTTTGATCTTTTAAGTGTGGGTTCGTATTGTTTTAATAGGGTGAATAGTTTCATTCTCTTTTAATGTCCATTTTTTCTATGTTTTTGGCTGCCTTGTCATTTTTAAATTGTAAGCTGCTTGACTACCAAGTTTGAAAAAAGGAAAGATGGAATACAAACAAATATAACAACAGGAACAAGACTGTTGTTTTGACTACTAGCTTAAGTGAAAGAAGCTATTCTACCCTGCCTTCCCACGAAGTTGCGGGGGGTATCACACGTCATAATCTAAGTTTTAGATGGTGAGCTTTTGCATTGGACAGTGAAGTGTATGTGCTGAAAAAGCAGCCTTCAGTGGTTTGGAAACTTAGAGCTCAACCAGACTTCATGCAAATATAGAGAATTTCCAATTCTTTTTGCTTTGATTATGTGAATTAACTATTTGTTTTGTATACATGGATTTCCATATTCACAAGTCTGCATGAAACCTTCTTTTGAAAAATGCCAGATTTCGCTCCCTCTTTGCCTCTCTTGAGTTCTTTCCTCCAACTAATCACATGTCACACTCAGTCTCAACATTTCAGAAATTGATTTTTACCTATTTCCACTGAATAATTTTTTAATTAGCATTATTCAAGAGTTACAGCCAAAAGTGCTAAAGTATCCTAGCAATAATATATTAGTTGAGCATCAGGATCATTTTGTTTTAGAGCTAATATTCCTCTTTCCCTTTGGAATCTGTTGTAGAAACAATAGCTGTGTTTATTTGCAGCTATTTTTACTGCTCCAAAACAGTAGAAACACACAGGCTGATCCATTTCATTTCAGAACATACCTGGTTAAAACTAAACCCACCTGGAGACTGGGAATAAAAAGTCTTCAGGAGTACTGGGAGTTCACTGGAAATATACCAGGACAAGTAAATTATTGTCTGCACATTACAAATAAAATTGGTTTATCGAGGAACAAATCCCAGCATTTCCTGAAACTTTTGCTCCACTGGGAAGAGCTCTTAAAATACCTGGAATTAATGGGGCAGCCAACAGACAAACTGATGATCATACAAAGATTAGTGGATTCTCATCCAGCAGGGATGTTGAAACAGTTCTGGAAATATCTCCTTTCCTTTTTTTTTTTTGGGGGGGGTGGGGTGGGGGGTGATTTCAGCTGATTTGCTGTTAAGAAATCAGATGGCACATATTTTTTTTTTTAAACAGAAGAGTAATAAGGGATGTGTGAACATACATGCACACACACATTTTACAACTTGCAGTTGTTAATATTTCCCCTGTCTCCCTCAGGATAGTGCTAGATTTTTAGTGGAAATGTGGGTTCCTAATATGGGAAGGGATGCTTAACTGGCCCTGGTTCTAATTCTTTCCTTCAAGTTTTCCAGTCAGTTTTAATGTCTCCTTCCCACTGTATTCAATTAAGCTTCAGAGATGGAAATGGTGGGATGATAGAAGTTAAAATCAGACTACAGAACACACATTTCCACTGCAAGTTCAAGTGTTATGCTGGAGAAAAAAAGGGGGAAACTGGACCGCAGTTGTAAAAAAGTGTGTATGAGTGTATATGTACAAATAAATATGCATGCATGCATGCATACCTTTTGATGTGTATATGTGTTTTTGTATTTGCAAGAGCAACTAGGTAGGGATGGAAGAAGCTGCATGGGTTTCAACCTTTGCTCCCCCCTACTGAATCTCCCCTTTCTATCTCCTTGCCTTTACTGCAGGAAACACAGGATTGTGGACACGTGTCCTGGCTTCACAGCTTTTGGTAAAACAGGGTAAGAAAAGTCAGATTCTTCCAACGAATGCAATGCAGACATTAATGCAGGGAGGAGTTACATGAAAATATTTTTCAAAGATATTTTAAGAAACAGAAGAAACAATGATAGCAACAGATTTACTGGACTTCACAGTTACTTTCCGATAAATCAAGACCAGGGACGTATTTCTGGCATCTCTATTGAGCTGAATGACACAGCCTGATAAACAATTCTGGAGGAAATGAAGCAGGCAAAATGTTAGCTGTTGCACAGTTGCAGTCCTACTCAAAATTACTGCCTCACTGGGTTGGCTTTTCCCCCCTTTAATTTCAAAATTCTAGAGAAATAAATAAATAAAAAAAAAAAGGGAAATCAGTGGGGGAAGACTCCCCCCCCGCCACACCAACACACACTGAAAACATAGATAGATAGATAGATAGACAGACAGACAGACAGACAGACAGACAGATGTGGGTGGGTCACAGAGAGAGAGAGGTGATCTGAAGTGAAAGTTTATTTATCTATTTATTTTGCTTTAGAGGCTGACTGTACTACTTTGTTATCTTGAAGTTAGTCTGCTCAATGCTAGCTATAGAGAGAGATTGTGACATTTCAGACTTTTTTTAAGTCACCAAAAAGATTTGTATCAAAGCCCAGCCTGTTTTTAATAAAATTATCTATTATAATTTTTTATTATTTTATATTTCTTTTAATGTTTTAATTGTTTATATGCTTTTAATTTTTTTTTAACCTTTTGGAAGCTGCCTTGGGTCCCACTTTGAGAGAAAAGGCGGCATATAAATTCAATAAATAAATAATAAATAGGAGACTAACACTTTAACTAAATGCTGTATTTCATTTGGCAGAGGGTGTTCTGACATTGTTTTTCTGTTATTAAGTGTACATTTTTTCAAATAAACTCTGTCTCTTGTGATTTATAGGTAACACTACTTCAAAAAAAACTACTAAAAATTGTTACTCAAAAATACTTCAATGTCTTCACCGTCACCTTTTGCGACTAAAAACAATATATCATGGAAGGTGACTGCCTCAGACAGCAAAGGAAGTTTTCTTGTTTTATTTTATGAACTATCTCAGAAGTAGAGATGCAATTTTGCAATAAGTTTCTTGTTGAACAAGTAATTTTAACAATTTTCTTCCTGCTGCAACAAAATCTTTGAAAACCACACAGTTTTCAAAGCCTATTTGCAATTCAAGAGGTAATTTGTGTCAAGTTCACATACCATTGTTTTGCGGAGAAAACAGCATTTTCCATGCAGGAAACAGTACTTTCCACACAGTAACAAATATTTCTGCAGAAATTTTCTTTTCTTCTCAGAAAGTACTGTTTTCTGCACAAAAACACATGCAAATTTTGTGCAGAATAAATTCCTAATTACAGTGTTTTGCAAAAAAAGAAAATCTGTGCACATTGTGTTGTTTTCTGCACAAAAGAATAATGTGCAAAGTAACTCCCAAATTTTCTGTCAAGATTTTTCTCATGAAGGTTTCTCAACTCTCAAAAAATGTGTTTTTCAACCATTTTTAAACCAATATTTCCATCCTTACTCAGAAGAATAATGGAAGCCTGAGGAAGTTGGCAGATGACTCAATAATTAAAAAGCCACATCGCTTGGCTCCTGTGAGCCTCAACTCTACTACATCACTGTTCTCTATCCAGACATTTCCCTCCTTTCTAATTTATATTTCCCTTGATTTCCTCCATTCTCTCCCCCTCCCACACAAGGTTCATTGCTAATTCTGAATTCAGAGCAAGCAATTTAGTTAAACTTGAGAAAATCCAGGTGATGTGATGTAGCAGCTGGCTTCCTTTTTAAGCTCAATAAACAAAGAGCTCACTCAATAAATTGCCAACCCTCCTCTATCTTTCCCCTTCGTGGCTGTCCTCCCAGCTCCTTCGCAGACTTCTAAAGTCATGGTGCCATCATCAGACAAAATAGAGACTGGCAATAGGAAACATTGCTATTGATCCTGGAATTTGCATGCTTGCTAGCAGCAAATGGATTTTATTCAAAGGTAATGTAAAATAAGCACATTTGGGGGGGGGAAGACTGAAAGGACCAAGTTCAGATATTCTGTTGTAATATACATCATCTTTCTTCTTCTGACTTTAAAAAGAGGGCTGGAATCAAGAAGTGGTTTGAATTTCAAACAGAGAATTATGTTGCAAACATCTGAAACAAATTCCATTCTGCTCCAGGGACAGTTTGCTTATAGTGGCTTGGATTCAGACATACGGCATTTACCTGTTCGTGTGGAGGGCTAAAGTCAAATAGGAACATATATAAGCAATGGCCAGGACTGCCTTCCAGTGCCTTGGATAATTCCTGGGGCCCTTTCACACTCCACAGTTATAGCCCTGTGATTCCACTTTAACCACCATGACAGTATCCTATAGCATTGTGCGGTTTGTAATCTAGTGAGGTACCAGAGCTCTCCGACTAAGAATTGGAAATACTTCCCTAAACTGCAAATTCCAGAATTCAGCAGGGCAGATCTATGGCAATTAAAAAGGAATTCCAGCATTATGCCTTTGTGAACACAGAGGTTTGCTGTTTGGGGCAGAGAAGATTACAGGAATATCCACATGCCTATACCCACTTTCATCCAACAAGCAAACAACCAAATTCTGCACAGAATTTCTGTCTTGCTCAGCGTAGACTGTTTAAAACAATATGACACGCCATTCGCAACTAAATGAAGTCTCATAGATTTCAGTGGGCCTACCCTCATTATGAGTAACCTGAGAGTCAATCCAGTACCTTTTACGTTTTTCCCAGCTCTCCTGAAAAGTATTGTAGGACTTAAGCTAAGGTCCAGACTGAAGATGGAGAACTGCATCTTCAAAGTGCCCCGGAACTTCCACATTTCCAAGCAGATATCACATTCCAATGTTCTTTGAAATTTCCCTCCCCTTCTTGAAAGTAAGTACAGTTAGGGTTACCTCTGAACCCTCAAAAAGGACATGGGGCCAGACTTAAAATATTAGGCCTGCCAGGGACTATCCCAAGTAGTCCACATGGTTAAGAGTGAATCTTGAATCAGTCCGGAAAGGACCTTCCCTTTGAAACTTTGGCCAAAGTGCCTTTCCTCTCTCAAGGAGAACATAGCCAAACCATTTCTTGCACGAGTAAGAGAAAATACCCTTTACTGATAAAAGGATGGGAGTTTACAAGTTGAGATGATCTCATAAAGAATACAGCACATGTGTAAGAACATTGGCTTTCCCAGGGCTAACATCCAGATACATTGCTTATTGGCTACATTCTTGGTTAACAATCAACAGTGCCCTGATCGCAGCATCCCGGCTGAATGGATTACATTTCTCCAGAGCAAGGATCGCGAAATGGTTGCAGACAACAAAGGGGTGTATTGGAAAGCCCTGGGAATCTGGTGGCATTATAAAGTTAGCAAAATCAGCACAATTTAAGTAGGACACTGTAAGCAGGACGTTGTAAGCAGGACAGGGAATTGGCAGCAGGCTGATTTCTGACATTAGTGAGGACCAAAATGAAGGAACTTTGGCTAAGAAGTATTAAGGGAAACCCTTTCGACAGCTCCAGATAACACAGCCTGGCTGCTTAAAGAGGCAACATCTTCTGATGTTAATTATCTAGAACTTGAAACAGGCAGGTATTTAAACAGGCAATGCACTGAAAGGTGCCCATGGTGTAGCATCTAGTGGTAAAGCTAGCTAAGTTGTGTGCTGTCCAGGGTGCTAAATAGACCAGGTATCTTTTTTGTCTAAACTCTTTTACTGCTCATGTTCAACCTTCAAGCAGAGAATTACGCTGTAAAGGTAAACACCGAGTTTCATTAAGGTTACTCAGTATTCAAGGTCAACATCACTCTACTTCTTGGCATCCTTCCTTATCAAGGAAGGAGTTCCATCTGGGCTTGTGGGTTAGATCTCGGTGTACATCACGCTCACCAACTTTTCACAGATGAAAACCAGGTTGCACATGAACTAGCAACATCAGAGTAAGGTTGAGATGGCAAAAGTTATCAGTGAGGGAGAAGACAAAATCCAGGAGAAGCTGCAGTGGTTTCTTTTGCAAGAGTCCAGTGGGAAGGGCATGATTTTATGCCCCTCTTCTCCTATCCCTGCCGAGTTAATTGAGTGCAAACTACTTTTGCACTGTGAACTCAGTTTGCAGCAATTTAACTAATCTTCAGGCAAGCAGGGAGGAAGAGAGGGAAACTGGGACATTTTAAAAGCAGCTGGAAAAAATGGGATGACAAGTTTTTCTTTTTTCTTTTTTTTGACTGACACTGCAAATTGGGGGAAATAGAAGGTATGGTAGATGCTTTTTTTCCCTTTTTCTCTCCCCCCCCCCGTTCACGTAATACAATTTTATTTTTAAATAATAATGCAAAGTAAAATTACATTGTAAGGCTCTCCATTACATGTCATGAAGTTAGATGCCAAATTTAATTGTTGTTTCAAATTTTACTATGATTTCATCATATTCCTCTTGGAGGGAAAACAAGCATAGTGTGTATTTATTTCTTCCTGTTTCCCCTTGGGGAGTGCGGAAATGATGATGAATGTGAGATTTGAACATGAAACCTCCCAGGGTGTTCTGAATACAGAAAACTGGTTTTCTTTGGTACTCCAGTACCTCAGTTTTGAAAGCCAGCTTAGTGTAGTGTTTTAAATATTGGACTTCAACCATGAATACCAGAGTTTGATTCCCCAATTAGCCATGGAAACCCATTGGGTGACCTTGGGCATGTCACACACTCTCAGCCCCAGAAAACCCTGTGATAGGTTCACTGTAGGGTCATCGTAAGTTGGAAACAACTTGAAGACACACAACAGCAACAACAACCTCAATTTCATCTGTTTCTCCATTTTGAAAATATAGATAGGTATTGAGTTGTTATTTGAACTATTACTGTAGAATTCTACCCCGAAGATGGATGCCAATTTTTTTTCAAGTAGATCAGAATATAAGAAAATCCCCATGTCTCACCCACAAATCCACACAAAGGCAACACCAACAGGACAAGGGGAAGGAAAGGCCTCATTCTGATCAGCCATTAATATTTCTGACCTAAAAGGCTCATTTAATAACTATAAGTATTGCACTGTAATTTTTGGAATTTAGTTCACTTCCTCATATGTACCACCAGTCCTGCTGAGATCTTCACCTTCCTCAGTGTTTACAAATTCTCTCAGAGATAATTAAAATCACACCTCAGAAAAAAAAGCCACTGCACCTTTAAGAAAATATTATGTTTTCATAGGTCTCTATCAAGGTAAATTTCATCAGTATTCAAAGAATGAGCAAAGCACTTCAACAATTTATTTCAATAAAAGAAGATTTAGCAGAAAGGAGTATAAATGATGAAAACTTGCTTTAAACTGATTTATTCCCTGCAGCAATAAAAGGAATGTTTCTTCACTCAGCTGTTTAATATGCAAATATGCAGAGCATCCAGCTTCTGACAGCACATCATTAATAAAACCTTGCACTAAGCAGTGCTCTCGATATTTCATACTGATGAAAATACATGATGATGATTTTAGACTGTATAATTTCAGAGTTGGAACAATGTACTTTTCCAGAGAGGTGGACACTATAGAAGTTAGGCTATATTACTGAAGTCTGAGGGTTTGCTTTGTGACAGCACAGGGCTTATAGCTCCAGGGTGGACACTCACAATCTTGGCTTGGAGAAACAGAAAGAAGCCACGGTGTCACCAGTGAAAACAAAGAAGGGTCAATCTTCCTCCAAATTCAAGTTTTTGGAGCCATGTCTGACAACTTACCTGACAACTCGCTCTTTTGATGCTTCCAAATTAAGGACAAGTCCCATTAATTTGATGGGGGTTGCACTCTTTCATTTGTTCTTCTTGCCTATGGAGACTTACTTGGGACTGCTTGCATGCCTGTGCTGCTTGCAAAGAGGGCTGAGAAGGGAAACTAAAGGTTCCAAGACAGGTGAAGGACTTTGCAAGCAACACACATGGGGCCAGTCCTAAGTGAGCCTTGGTAACTCCTTCACGTTCCCTACAGTACAGGACGTGGCTTCTGCTTTTCAGCCATTTTCTGACAATGCTCTGGTCCCTAACCTGTCAGATAAGAGGGGACGCCTGTACAGCTATAAAAATAGAGTTGGGGGAGGAATAAAAGTCTGCCCCCCTACTCTTACAAGCTGTTTCCAAATGTAATGCAAACTCAGACTTCCATTACATATCTATCCGTGTCAAACAAATCTACATTTAAACATATTGATCACATTAAGATAAAGATCTAGAAAGGATTATGCAGCCATTAATGCCTTGAAAACACAAGGTACATTATCAGCCGGTCACACACACGATGAAGTATCTCCGCAGCAAAGTATACCAGGACACTAGGCTGCAGAGTTAACATTCCCAAACCGCACTCATAGCCAAAACTGCTTGTCTAACAGCATCTATAAAATGCAACAATCACGTATGATTAATATGCAAACAGAAGATTGCGACAAACCCACAATATAAAATTCCCTGTTTGCAAAGCATGGTAATATATTTGCAGAGCGCCTGAATCATAGTCACAAGGGGGCTCTCAGCGCCTGCTTTGCTGTCCCCATCTTCTTGTCCCTACCTCTTAGGATCCCCCAAGGGTTAAAAATAAATCTTCCCCTATATTCACTTCACTGTTTGGCAATGATTATGGGAGAATGATGGGGGGATGCTGACATTGTAATTGAAAATATTTTTGCTAAGAATCAATCATTTAGCACATTTCAAAGAAGTCTAAAGATTTTAAAACATTTCTTTTTTTTTAAAAAAAAATTTTTTTTACATCATTTCCCTATGGATATCTACAAGACAAATTGTCTTTGAGGCTGTAATTCAAGGGAAGTCTTGCAGGTTGGAGTAAACTTCTCCTAGCCTTACACTTTACATGCTTCTGATTTTCCATGAGTGGCAATACACCCTTCATAACTCAAATGGGATTAACCAATTAGACATTTCCCAGTAGTCTCTAAAATAGCTGCTGTTGGCATGTTTTTGCATGGAAGAAACCTCAGCGGGCGGATACGATAGAAATCTTGCACTATTTAAATATAGAATTGGGACATCAAAGAAAGGGTTGTATTGAAATAACATAGATAATTAAGGAAGTAGAGAACAGTAATAACTGATTTGCATAAAATGCTAATAAGACCCTTAAATTGTTCGGCAATTCCTGCTTTAGGCGCGGTAAGTGTGGGTTCAGATTTATGTACTAATTTTATTTAATTTTGTTTGAAAGCATTTCAGAAAAAGGGCACCACTTTGACTGGCACCTTGCACCTTTTTTTCTTAAGTAAATTATAAAGTAAACTGACTGAAAAATCCGTCGGGAATTCTGTCTGTGATTGTGCCAGTGCATATCCATTTCAAGTACAAAGTATACAAGAAGCTTTAAAAAAATATATGTATGGGCTTAACCCACAAACGTTGCTTTCAAACAAGCAATGTACAAAATATATAAGGGATGTAGAGCAGCACTGCTTAACAGCTATTGTTCCTCTCACGCATGGCTATGCAGGACATGTATCTGCTAGACTTTACCTATCCCATTAAGCGTAACCCCAAAAAAGTCAGAGTAACTCTAGGCTGCAAAAATAGGAGTGTACAGTAGGGCCTTTGCATTTGTGAGGGTCAGGGACACAAAACTCTTGTGAATGTCAAAAAACCATGAATAACTCTCCTGGCGGGTGCCGTCCCTAAACACTCCTGCCGGCCTCTGGCGCCGGCACACTCACCATGGCAGGGGGCAGGGAGTGCAGGGAATGGGCATTCACCCTCCTTGCACACTCCTGCCGGCTGCTGTCGATGTGCCCGCATGGGTGGCTAGTAAGGGAGTACAGGGAATTGTCCTCCCTGCATCCTCCTGCCAGCGGCTGCTGGCACGCTCCTGTGGGCAAGGGGCAGAAGAGTGCAGGGGAATGAAGATCTTTCCCCCTCCCTGCACCTGGGGAAAAGGCCAGGAAATGGGAGGGGAGAATGGGGGCGGGCAAGCAGGCACTTCACAAATAATCAAATTCGTGAAAGTGAAACCCGTGAATGTGGGGGGGAAACTGTAGTGTCCAGAACAAGGAAAATAGTACAGGCTTCCCTCATTTATCTGACAGCTTAGGAACTGGAGCACTGTCAGGAAAGAAAATTGGTTGGAAAGCGGAACCCACATACTGTACTGTAAGGAGCACGAAGGGTTTACAGAGGCTCACTTGGGACCAACCACAGGCATGATGCTTGCAAACGTTCTTGGCTGGCTTAGCACCTTTCCTCCCCTCTCAGCTCACTTTGCAAGCAGTGAACACTTTGCAAGCAGTTCCCAGTAAACCTCCATAGGCAAGAAGTGATGAAAGAGCAGAACCCCCATCGAATTAATGAAATTTGTCTTTAATCTGCAAGTGTCAAAAGACCGAGTCATTAGATAAAGGGGCATCAAAAAGTGGGGCTTTCTGTACTTCAATTCTGTTCTGCTTTGGTCACTCTTCACTCAGAATGTTGAAAGTGAGATAATAGCACTATAACAGGGTAGTGCAGAAATGCTCCAAAACTCTGTCTCACTGGTCATTTCATTTCTGAGAGTGGCTGGCCAAATGCCCACAGAAAGCCCTCAAGTGGGACATGAAAGCAAGAACCCTTGCCACATTGTGCTCCCTATGACCATCTGCTACGCTGAAGCTTTTTGCCTCTGGATATGGGAGTTCTAGTTAGCCATCCCAGTAACAGGGAAATTACTGGGCTCTGGGTCTAGATCCAGCTTCTTGTGCCCCATAGTGGCCAACCAGATGTGACTAAGATGAGCAGGACATGAAGGTAAAAACTTCCCCAAGTTTGGAAGAACATATAACCGTATGCAGTCATGCTTATTCCTTCCTTCCTTCCTTCCTTCCTTCCTTCCTTCCTTCCTTCCTTCCTTTTTTGACCCCACTGCCAACATTTGGACTGTAAGCCAGTTGGGACAGAGACCTATTTCCTTTGCTGATACAGATGTTAAGTGCTGTCCACAAAGATTAGACTATGCACATGGAGGACAGGGAATATGCACTCCTCCAGATATTGTTGGACAGCAATGTTCATAGGTCCTCATAAAAGGCTGTATCATCTAGGGCTGGGGAGAGTTTCAGCACAGCAACAGCTGGAGGACCACATAAGAAGTAAGTGAGAAAGAACTACACACAGGAACAATAAGGGCCCATATAGGCCAGGGTAGACAACTGTGTGAAGGGTAAAAGTGAATGTTCTCCTTTGCAGTCCTTTGGGTGTACTAGAAATGATGCTGTGTCACTTCCAGTTTTCAGCCAAATGTAAAACTTTTGCTTCCTTTTTTTGTTGGGGGATTAATAGGTGTGTAAGAGAGGGTGACCTAAACCGCTGTGGCCTGTATGGGGGCATTTTAGAAGGGATTTGGAGGTAAAAATCCACTTGAAAACAGGCATGAAAAAATAAACAGGGGGAAGTGCTTTGGGGATCATTGGTGGGAAGGTGGCAGGGGTCACCAAAGTAGACCATGGGGTCCACGTGCATCTCATGGACCATGATTTCTCCTCCCAGTATAGACGGGACTTCATAGTCTGTTCTTTCTCTCCCTCCCTCTCTCTCTCATTTCAATAACTTTCATGTCATGCCTACATCTCCTGAGTACCACCCTCCAAAAAGGATTAAACATCTGTGAATATTAAAAATCTTCAGATGACATTTTGCCGCCTGCTCTTTGAGACATGGGCAAAAAGGCACCGGTTTCCCCGATAAGGGGCTGCCGTTTTACACTGTCCCACCTTGCGCCATTCAACTCAGAGAAGAAATGATATCCTCTGGAATTCTTGTTTTATTTTACTCTCTGCCTGATCTCTCCTCGCAGCGCTGCCATGGCGGAGGCAGAGGCTCTGAGATGTGAATGAGAATGAGTGCCTGAGCCATTCCTTCAGGACATGTCTGCGTATTGACCTTCAGCGCACCCGGTTTTCCCTGTGAGCCCTCTAAGCATGATCCATCGTTTTCGCAGGCCATTCTCCCTTCACCCCATTGATGGGTTTCAGAGCTACTTAAATTTCAAAGTCCTGATGCATTTCAGCGGTGGCTGAGGCTCAGCTCCGCTTGCTTCCAGACTGTACAAGGTCACAGAAAGGAAAGTGGGGAAGGAGGGTGGGTGGTGATGGGGTGGGGGAAGCAGGCGCATTTATCAGGATGTATTGCTTTAGTTTTTCTATCCATCACAAAAGCGATGATTCTATTTCAGCGAGAATCCATTGAACTCAGATCAAGTCAGATGGCTGTTATCATTGGAAACTCAAGAGCTGTCATGCCATAATCGGTACAAATGATGAACACCAAAATGTGGATCTGGGGAGGGGGGAGTTAATAGTCTTTAGTGAGGCCTCTCTCCCTGTTGTTGTTGTTGCTCTTGCTTCTGCTTCCTGCTTTTCGACTTCTACACAAAAACAAGTTTCCACAGGGCAACTTCACAGCTCAACAATCTGTCTGTGTAAAAAAGGGCTAGCGATTCAGTCCAAAGAGAAAGTGAGCATTTTATTAATAATGGCATGCCATGAAGAAAGAGAAAGTGTGTGCCTGGGTGTGTTGTGTGATTTTTTCCCCAAGTCCACCTATTTATAACTATTGAGAGTATAGGAGGTGAAATCCTGGTCATTTTTAAGAAAATAAAACTCACATCCTCATTAATATTCAGCGACAATACGATGTTTTAACAAACGCTTCACCATTCTCTTTCTATAAATTGTCTCCCTTCTCAGGAGATCTGGATTTATTTGTGTTTTCAGAACTTGGAAAATGGTGTTTATTCCTATATCTGTTCCTGCCAGAAATGGGAAGGGGTGAAGTTCTACCTGCATGAAATTTTTCTACGTATTACAAGGTTTCACTACAATACCTCATCTGACAACAATTTTAAAAAAACCCTCAAAAATAATAAAATCCTATGAGAAACCCCACAAAACTTGTGTCAGTTAATTTTCCATTTCTCATTTGCTATTAAAGCAACAAGTTAGTGTCTGAGTTTAGACATTATGGGAAAGTTTTTGTCTTTCTTTAAAATGGGGCCAAGTGGGGCAATGTGACTGTAAACAATAAACTCTAATTTTCAGCAAATATGGATTGTTGCTACATCATTTTATTGCTAATTATTAATATGTTTCATCTACAAATGCTTACTTACAGTGTATGTTTATGTATATAATCAAGAACTTTAACCTGCTGTAACTTGAATGCTAAGAGACAGAACCACGTATTGGCATCAAATTTTATATTTGATACGAACGGAAATGATGTGAAAAAAACATTTCATACTGGAGAAGGAATACATTTGATAGAAGAAGAATTGTGCCTAAAATATTTAAATCAGGCAATGACTGATCATATGTAAAAGAGAGACTATGATTGTTAATATTATTAAATGTGTGTTTGTGTGTTTTCTTTTAAAGGTTATGGATATAAGACTTTTTAATTGTTTATTTTTCTTTTTGTGATGTTGTGTACTCCCTTCCTCTAAAAAGGAGAACTGCAGAACTACAGAGGGATAATAATAATTAAGAAATGCATTTGAAAACAGTTAAAAAAATAAAACTCTTTTCATTTATTGAACTGTTTTCATATCTCTGCTGCATTATTTTTTTCAATATTATTTTAATTTGATCACACTTTGATCTGTATGCCTTTCAAAACATGCATGTCTTATTACCTTGTTTTTAAAAATCTTACAAGAATCCTCGTGTCACCAAAACAGAATTATAGTTAAGTATTATCCTTGAAATCCCAAAGGAGACATGAAGAACTTGTGACCCTCAAAGGGTTCCAGGACTCCAACGCTCATCACCACAACTGTCACTGGTCAGGATGATGGGACTTTTAGTCCAGCAACATCTGGAAGACCACAAATTTCCCACCCTCTGTTCTAATTTGTAGTCCATTTTAACTACATTCTGTTGAAACAAGCCATCTCCATACACCAACATTTTAAAACTACACCCAGTTTGTCAGCATCTGAGAAAAACTACAAGCTGTGGTTAGTTAAAACTGTACCCAATGTTTTCCATCCCCGCTCCGCAGTCTTACCAAAGAAAAGGGGAGAAAAAGTTGATGAACCAAACAAGTGTGTAAGTAATACTAGACCCATTTACCTTTATGTCCAAACATGACCTGTGTATCTAGTTCTTCTGAGATAACTGGCTGTGTTTCAGTACAGGCTTCCCCACTTATCTGATAGGTTAGGGACCAGAACAGTCAGAAAATGGAATTGGTTGAAGAGCAGAACCCGTGTATGGTACTGTAAGGAGCATGAAGGACTTACGGAGGCTCATTTGGGACTGTCTACATGTGTGTTGCTTGCAATGTCTGTCAACCAGCTTAGTGCCTTTTTAACTCCTTTCAGCTCACTTTTCAAGCATTGTGGACATGCGATTGGTTCCAAGTGAACCTCCGTGGACAAGAACTGATGAAAGAGCAGAACCCCCATTGAATTAACTGAACTTGTCCTTCATTTGGAAGCGTCAAAAGAGCAGGTTGTCAGATAACAGGGCATCAAAAGGTGGGGGCTTCCTTTGACAATTGCTTTAGCAATCTGAACAGCAGCTGAAGGCTGATCCAGACAAACCACTAAAATTGCTGAAAAATACAGAGGATAGATTCAACTGAAACCACAGTCTCCCTGAGAAGTGTGGGCACTGCCTATGACTTAAGGAAAGGAGCCAAGCCACATTGAAGACTGCTTCATCCATTGCATGGAGAAAGCCATGGTACGCAGTAGGGGTACATGCATGAGCTTGTTTCTGTTACTCTGAATGTCACTGCAGAATCAGTATGCATAGTTCCAATTTGCTCTGCACTTCTATTCACACATTCAGGAATGTAGGGAAGATTAACCTACTGTTTAACTGTGTGCACCAAATCCAGCTTTTAATCAAATACCGCCTCTCCTTTTTGGCAAAGTTCACCAAAACAGCACACGAAAGAATAAACTACACACCAGAACCATAATGAATGCACTAGACAAGCAACAATGAAAATCACAGCAAAACTGCAATCAAAGCAATAAAAGGTACTATGAAAGGACAGAAATAAAATTAACTAGTCAGCATGATGGAGGAGGGTAGTCTTTATGAATGGATGTCAAAATTAAGAAAGTGAAGGGGCGAGAGGCAAAGAATCCAAAATCTTGGATGCCACAGAACAGAAGGCTGAATTCACCACTCCTTCTTAAAGATTTCACCTAGCAGACAGACTGCATGTGTGTGTTGTGTGCCTTCAAGTTGTTTTCAACTTGATCTTACAGTGTCGAGTGACCCAAGTTACAGTGACCCTAAGGCAAAGCTATTATGGGATTTTCTTGGTAAGATTTGTTGGGGGGGGGTTCCTTTGCCTTCTGGAGAGGCTGAGAGAGTGTGACTCGTTCGAGGCCACCTAGTGGGTTTCCCTGGCTCAGCAGGGATTTGAATTCTTGTCTTCCAGAGTATTAAGCCCAGCCCACGTGGCATGGCAGAATGCACATTTTACAGATGAAAACTGAGACATTTGGCCAAGGAACATCAGAGTCGCAAAGCAGCTAGGCGAGGCTGCGGCAGTTTGCTTTTGCTTGAGCCTACTGGAAAAGGCAAGGTTCTATCCCATCCTTTCCTTCTACTCCCCCATCCCAGTCAACATTGAGTTAATTGAGTACAAATTACTTTTGCATTTAGAAGTCTGTCTGCAGCAACCGAAGTAAACCAAGGAGAAAGAGGGATAGTGGGAAGACATGAGGGAAACAGGGCCATATCCCTGTGGGATGACAAAAAATTCAATGGGGTTGTCCTTGCCAAACTGGGACAGCTGAAGGGTATGCAGATTAGTATGCAGCTGTTGGTAGAAAGAGTTACCACGAGATACAGAAAAAACAAATGTTTTAGCAATTTGCAAAGCATCCTGAACACCTAAGAATAAAACTGGGCAGCACTGTTAGCTCCAAAAGAATATTCCCTGCCATTCTCAAATGCGTCTGAGATGAATGTGCACCACTTTGGAGCACTGGGCAGATGTTCCAAATTAAATCCATATTTTTACCCACCTTCACCATTTAAATCTGTTTCCGTTGCCAATTTCTCTAGGTAGCAAATATAGCTGTGCTCTTATTAGGGAAGCAAGGGACAAAACAGATGCAAATCCCTGCTGAGTTAATGTACCTACTCCTTACTCAGCACTGGGCCTTCCTGTTTCTGACCTTGCCAATCAGCCTGTCTGGTTTATTTCCCATTTCCCAATGGCTCAGGGCTCATCTTCCCTCTGAAGAAATCAACCCTCTGCATGAGGCACCTTTCCAAATTAGCACCACAAAACAGGGCAGTTTTAACAGCCTAATTAGCCCTAATTGAAAGGTGGAGTGTGCTCCTTCCCAATATCATGCACAGTTATTTAAACAAAACCAAATTAAATATCATGGCCTTACATAATACACTGTTAGTGTGCAGGGCCGTGCAGGCGAGAGATTATTAAATTTTCTAGCGCAATTTAATGCAGTCCTGCAGCTCAGTCACTGCCCAGAGCAGAGACTCTAATGCATCGGTGAGAGGTCATCAAAGCAACCTACCTTTTGAATATGCTTGTTAAGAAGCCAAAGCCTGCTCATGCCTTCACTTATCTCCTGTCCCCATCAGGCTTACCTAACAGATGATCCTAACAATTCACATTGGCAGTCTTTTGTAGTGTAATGAACACTATTGCAATCTGATGAATGCAGAGACTGCACAGAAAACGTCAGTTCTTTCATTAAGAAAACCTTCTCAAGTTCATTGTATTGAACCGGGGCGTTAGCTATTAGGCTGATACATGACACAGTCAATTCCGGTTACGCTTTAAGTGACTATTTATGTTCAGTGAATTCCATTTTAAAAAACTAATTTATTTAGGTTCAGTTATTTACACAGATGTTCATGTTTCTGGTAACTTCCTCAATTATCACTGGAAAATATGTGTATTACTACCATCATACTTCATAGGGTTATTGTTTGTTTTAATTTCCAGCAGAGCAAATAGCCTGAACAAATGGAATAAGTACATATCTGCATATTGTAACAAAATAACAATGCAATTTATTGAGCCATGAGGATGCAGAGAGAATTTTTCATGCAGGCACTGATCATAAAAAAAAGATTTCCTATGCAACTCCTAGTGAACATCTTGGACAGGATCCAGAAAAGCACTTTGGATCATAGGCCCTTCAGAACAAAATGATGGTCAAAGCTATACTCATTTTCACACTACACTCTTATAGCACGATTATTCCACTTTCAATGTTCTATGGAATCCTGGGGTTTGCAGTTTCGGGAGGGGCTGGCCCCTCCTGAAACTGCAAACCCCAGGATTCCATAGGGTGTTGAAAGTGGAATAATCGTGCTATAAAAATGTAGAGCGGATCAACACGTAAATAAACATGGCTGTTTCAAAGAAAGAAACACCATGCAAGCATTTAATGCCATACAACATAGAACAACTGGATTTATAGGCTTAAGAAAATCAATGGAGAAGTTTCCTTTATGTCTTGCTAGTGGCTTCCCAGAAGCCTTTGGAAACAGAATGCTGAATTTGATCATCTGTAGTGTTTTCAGTGTTGGACTACAACTTTGGAGACCAACATTCAATTCCTCACTCGGCCATGGAAACCCACTGGGTAACTTTGGGTGCATCACACACTCTCAGGCCCAGAAAACCCCGAGATGGGTTCTCTTTTGGGTCACCGTAAGTCTGAAATGACTTGAAGAAACACAACAGCAGCAACTATCCATAGTTTAGTGTGTTTAAAATGTGTTGGACTGCAACTCCTGTAATTTACCAGCCAATTTCTGTTCCCCCCACCCAGGTACCAATGACATTACATAGGCCATTTCCGCATGGGGCGAGGGAATCGCCCCGCATCACTACTTACCGGATCTTCTGGCAGTCCGGTCTGGTCCAGGCTGCTCCGGAGCAGTGAGTGCTCATCACTCCGCACTGCTCTGGAGTCCAAAATGATGGCTTCCAGTTCGTTGAGGGTCTCTACCAACCGCTGAAGGTCACCAGCCTAAAGCCCGCCCCCAGCAGATCGCAGGCTTGCATTGGTGTGAGCCTGAGAAACTGCACAAGGGAGCAGGCTTGCAGTGGTGCGCTCCATGCTTTTGAAAGACCTGATTTTTCCGGTCTTTCAAAAGCATGCTGGACAACCACTTGGGGTCATTCCGGAGCGGGCTGAGGTACGGATCTACGTTAAGTAGTCCAGACCCAGTCCACTCCCAGGTGCAGACGTCCTCCCTGGAGGACGGACTGCACCATTTCAAATACCCTGTGTGGAAATGGCCATAGAATGCTCAGATGCTATTGAGTGAAATAATGAATTTTAAGACCTAGCTTGTGCAACAGACATCACTGTTGCTCCCCTTCAACAAAACCTTGTTTCCTTCTTGATTACTCTTAGCTCTAATTGCTTCCTGTCCTTACACCACATCCCAGTCTCTAGCTCACCATTACTCTTGACAGACTTTCTCGCTATTGCTTTTTTGTCTGAACTGCTCCTCTGCATGGACTTTTTCTGCAAAGCAACTGCTTTTCCTTACTTGACACCCAGCCTGAATCCTTACTTGGATACATAGGAATGCTGCTTTCTGGCTTCCACTGTTTTCCATCCTTCCCCAAGTTTGGAAAGGAAGTATGGTCAAACTGGACATAAATGGCATACCTCATGGCTTTTAATTGTAAAGAAAAAAAATCTTACAAGGGAAAATGAAAATAACTCTCTCTCCAGCTTCAATTGTGTATTTTACTCCTCCAAAACCACTTAAGAATTTGAGTTGTGATTCTCAAAACAGCTATTTCCAATCTGCCACCTGTGAACTGGATGGTAAATTGAGGTGTGTCTGTTCCAGTCTATCAATATCTCAGCACTTCTGCCTGTACATTGTACTTTGCCCACATATAATGTCCATGTAATGATTGCCATTATGGCTTACAGGTGTATTTGCTTGTTTGTTTGTTTTTTGGTATCACAACAAAGATAATAAAAGATACAAATAAAAGTTCTCATTATGCATTAGTTCTTTGTACATGTTGTATTCTAAGGAGACAGATAATGTTGCTTTCTATCTATTGAGAAGGGATATCTGACTGGTGAAAATCTGGTTTGTCAATTGGGAAGATCTGGGAAGGAGTCGAAATACAAGAAATTTCGACTCTTCTCCTTCTTGCCTTCAAAGCGGATGGCATGATGTTTTTTCTGTACTCACTCAGTTGCCCAAGGCTGCTCTTGAGCACAGACTGATGGATATTCTAAAATTAAAAGTGAAGTTTTGCAGTGGAGGCTCCTAAAGGATAAATCATTATGGCTGAAATTAGTAGCCCCTTGGAGAAATTCACATGTTGAAAACTGTTGACATCATGCATAATTGGACAACTTTACCTAAATAGGGATGAGGTTTTGTTTCATCCTACTACTTCCCACTTCTTACTAGATCAGGGATCCAATTTAAGAAAATAAAAAAAAAATTTTTTTTAAAAGAAAAGATTTTACTTACACAAAAGAAAACAAAAATCTGCTTATGCAGAAAGATATCAAAGTAGGCACCTAACTACAGATAACAAGTAGTTTTCAGAGCATTGTTTAAGGCTATCTCTCTCTTTTTTTTTCATTCCTGCTGACAAATTATATATTTTTTTAAAAAAATAAAAAGTCAATGCCATAAAAGTGCCAAGGATGGAAGAAAATAATAAACAGCAAGTCCACAGTTTATGAGTGATTCATAATAAAGTTACCTGAGTCCTCATTTTAATGAATACATACACAAACACATGCAATGATGAAGATATCAACGACAATTAGAATTCTGATGTTAAAAGTGCTAAGCACTCATACCAGTGCAAATTAACTTCAACTTTGCAAGATCTGTTTTTTCTTTAAAGACTAGAATCTCTATGCTCCACCATGTTTCATGATTTTAAGCCGAAAGGTTAGAAGGTTTCTGACTCTTCTAACAATAAAGCAATCTATTAAGAAATCTGAAATATGTGTTGAGGACATAAAAAGAGCCATACTGGATTGGACCAAAGGCTGGTGCTGTCTAGAATCTTGTTAACCCCCTTTTAAAAAAACCAAAACAAAAAAGGAAACATCCAAGTTGGTGGCCATCACTATATCCAACAAAGTATGGCAGGATTTTCCTGGTGGTGGCATTCCTGTTCTAGTGCTATTATTCCACTGTCAACATCCTGTGGAATCCTGGGGTTCGCAGTTGAGGGAGAGGAATTCATAATTCTCAGCCAGAGAGCTCTTTGGCCTCAGGAAACTACAAACCCCAGAATTCCTCAGGTTGAAAGTGAAACAAGAGCACATAGTGCAGATTGGAATAAAATGCAGGCAGGAGTACCCAACTGAGAAAATACAGATCCTTATCCAAATTCAGCAACAACTTGAATCTTTTTGTTGAAAGTGGAATAATAGCACTATAACCATTCCTGCACTAGCCTGTTATAGCGCCAGGTGGCCCTTCCTGAAACTGCAAACCCCAGGATTCCAGAGGATGTTGAAAGTGGAATCATCGCGCTATAACAGGCTAGTGCAGAAATGGCCCATGTAGTGTGGAAAGGCACTCTAAGTCTACATATATATATATATAGTCTACATTAAAATAATATTACATTCTTTCTTTATTGTTTCTTTATTGAAGTCACCACTCTGGAACTGTAATTCTTTTTTGGGAGGGGAATGAGATTCACAGAATCAGGAATTGCAGAAAACTTGAAAATGATCCAAGGGCAACACTGTCTTGTCAAGAACCAAATATCTAAATGCAAACTGAGTCAATGTTTTCTAAATAAAAGTACACATTTATAAATAAGCTATTGCATCAAAAATTTGTTTATTCTCATTTGGTGATAACGGTTTGCAACAGAACATAATCGGTAAATTCTATAATGGGAACCACAGCCAGGAAATGTTAAATAATTAATGTCACCCTCTTGTATTTCGGTAGATATAAATGACCGTGTAATTCCAGACCCAATTATCACTACTTAGCCATTCCATTTTGTAGTTAAAATCCCGCAAAATTAAAGGGTATCAATTGTTAATGGTAATAGACCAGACAAAGGATTAAAGATTATTTTTAATGTTTACTTCCTGTCAGGAGGAAAGTGTTTTGGCAGGATTTTTTTTTCTTTTTTTTGAAGATGAGAGTCTCACTCAGAAGAGATCCATAGAGCATGCTTAAACTTCCAAACTTTGGGGAGGGGAAATAAAAGAAATTATGTATTATGTTCACAAAGGACACCAAGAACCCTGATCATATCAGATTTATCTGATATGGAGGTCTCTGAAATTCAGAAAGGATTTTAGTTTTCTAACCAAGTTCATACTTTCTATATAGTAGAAACAGCTCTTACTTATGAATGAAGGCATGACCAGGCTATTCAAGGAAGGCAGTACTTGCCACTCTTCTTGTTGCCAGAGGAAAATCTTACAGCCTTAGCATGTTTGCTAACCCGTTTCAGAAGAGTGCACATAAGCTAATTCATGTGCTGTGCAAATGCATGGATCTGCCATCAGCAGTGTGTAACCAGAATGTCCAAAGGCCCAGGCATGGATTCCTATTATAAGAAGAGAGGTGTTGCAAGTCGACAAGTTTGGTCACCAAGTTTTCCTCAGTTAAATCTAACCAGGTATGAGATTTATATCTAGAGAGGTGTATATCAAGGGGAGGAAATATAAGCTTGGAGAAGTATTAAACTGCTCACCCCAAAGGCCTGCTCAAATATTAAAACATTGTCCAGGAAATGAAAGAGTAGACAGTAAAAACAAACTGGGTCATAAAATTCTTCCACCCAGGGCTTTTCATTCTGCACACACCTTTTTTTGCCAGCATACACCTGCTTTCAACAGGATGCAGATTTTGGAAGTAGGTTTTTATTGCCTTGAGGATGTGGAAGTTGGACTACATTACTGTTGGGTCTGTAATGATAACTGAAAATTAGTGCAAGTTGTTTCACCACATGACTCAAAAATATTTGCCAAAGGAAGAAGAGAAGAAAAATTGAAATGTATAAACCAAATACTCCATGTTTGGAAATGTACATTTAGTATTTCTTTGCACACTTGGTGATCTTACCCTTAAGTAAGAATTCATTGGGAGACAGATGCTGAATGGGGAATGTGCTATACTTACTATTACTAAGATACAGAGAATGAAAGACACCTTTTTCCTCAATGAAATCTGCTTTGCTACAGCCATGCCAACAAGGATCTGAAACTCAATAAGGCATTACCTGTTTTCTTTATCATTATGTTTAATTGGGTGGCTCAAATGTGATTGCATACCATCTGATATTTCACAAAAACAAAAACAAAGGACACATGGGGTTAGGCAACATAAGAATGTCGCCAAAATTGCAAAAGTTATGAATGAGGAAGAACAGACAGTCTAAGAGGGGCTTCAGCAATTTGCTTTTGCCTGAGCCTACTGGGAAGGGCAAGATTCCCTCTTGGCACCTTCTCCTCTCTCCTCAGGTCAGTTGGTTGAGTGCAGAGAACTTTTGCACTCAGAACTCTGTCTGCAGTAGTTGAAGTAAACCAGGACAAAGGGAGAAAGTGGAAAGAGGAGATAGAATAGCATTTCTGATTTACTGGGAGTGGCATTTGCAGCTCACAGCAGCTGGCAAAAACACAGAGGGTACCATCTTACGTGGTTGGTCCCATTCCCACAAGCCAATGCAGTTTTTGCAAGCTCGTGGAAAGTGCAGGAAGGCTGGCCAATTGAGTGGCAGCTGGGTTGGCACGAGTAAGGCAGGTGAGAAGGGGCTTCATTCATGTCTGCCTCCTGCCCATATAATTTCAGACCTGTTTGAGAGCTTCATTCACCCACTTAGCCTCTGTATCAAGTTTTGCAATATTTGTGGTATCATTAACTGTGCTTTTTTTGTCACAGCTTTGGGCAGTTTTGGCATAGGCCTGGATCTTCACTGGTAGGGCCTGTTATGGAATGGGTTGAGGCTTTGGCAGGGAATGATGTCATACCCAGCTCGGCTTCATACCATTCCCAGCTGGCGGTGGTACCACATAGTGGTTTCCTCCCATATAGCTTTCCATTTCTGTTATCCTTGTGCTACCTAGTGTTTTCTGATCTTCATCAACTGACTGTCAGGTTGATTGATGCCAGATCCAGACCCCTGCTGAGCCAAGCTTACTAAGTTTGAATCAATAAAGTTGTGCCCACTTTCTTCCCAATTCATGCGAGTGGCTGTTTTTCCGTGAGTCAAGCAGAAGCCATGCTTGCCTCTGAGTCTGCAAATTGGGACATTTTCAAAGCAGCTGAAAAAGTGGGATGACCGGGGATTAAGCAGGACTGTCACTGTCGCATCAGGACAGTTGAAAACTATGGGATTGCTAGCACAAATGGGGAAAAATGATGTTGGTCATCCGTTTTTGCAATGTAACTTTTCACACACTTCAACAATAACAAGATGAAAATGCAGAATGCTTTTATTCCTGCATACTTCAACAGGATAACTGATTGGCAGGTGCTTCATTGGGAAGAATTAGCTGATCAGGATGCCAAACTCCTTCCACTATAACACAGTGAGGTGTTAAAAGTTCCCACCCCACTATCCCCCCCACCTTGTCTTAAAGGGAATATCCAGGTGTTCGTTGACTGGCAGAGCCGAACCAGCTGGGAAACAGTTCATTCTGAACCCAGGTTTTACTCTCCAATTTCGAGAGGCAAGACAGGTTGATGAAAGAGAGGGAATAAACCTGGCCTTCACTATATAAAAATCTAGATCAATTTGGTAACCTGGTTCTTTAATACTCTGTGTGCAAAGAAATAATTCAGACTCCCAGTTAATTTGAGTATTGAACTGAAATTCCACAGCTGCTTTCTGCCAGTCCTGAAAACAGAAATTAATTTCAGTGACCAAGCTGAATGGAGTGCAACTCTGTCAGGCAATTAGTCATCGTCTTTTGCTACTCAGGGCCTATCAATGTGCTAATCCATACATAAACCCCTGTGTTCCTCTAGTCAGTCACAATCTGAAGGGTCATTTAACTACTCAGACTCTCCATATGCATTCCAACCCCAAACCTGCGGCTAAAAAGCTACATTATTTCATGTTTAGCTTTCTCCTTTTTCCTGTTTATTGCCAACAGAATTAATGAACCCGATTTACATTTTCCCCCTCTGTTTGATCCAAGACTGCTGTTGATTAATAGAGTTCAGGTGGTAATAATAATAATAATAATAATAATAATAATAATAATAATAATAATAATAATACCACCACGCTTATGCAGATTTTCTTCCCTGGTCTGCCAGTTTATTGATGAAAGAAACTAGAAATGCAGCATTTAAAAATATATCTCCTTTCAGCCCATCGATGATTTAACCCACAATCACGCCGCTTGGGGATGTGAGAAGGACGGGACCACAACAATGTCATGCAGAAGTGTTATTGTGGTCCCATCCTCCCACCCCCATTGCGAGACAACAACATCCAGCAGAAAAGACCAGATTGTGTCTTGGCAGCAGATGAGTCAGTCTGTCCTCTGTCTGTCCAGTGAGGCTGGAGAAGGGGGCAGTGGCATGAGTGAATGGAGCCCAGATAGGAGGGAAGGGAGATTAGCCCTGAGGACTGTGGAAAATGAAGAAAAAGTTGGTGTTCCATCTATTTGTTTCTGCATTTTGATGGTTTCTGCTTTTCAACAGTGCTCTGATCCCTAACCTGTTGAATAAGCAGGGGACACCTGTACTTCCCAACTGATACAAATTACACAAGATAAAATTCAAAACATCTTCTCAGGATGAAAAGATGACAAAACTTTATGCCTACCACTAGCTGGGACACATTTCTTCTCATTCTCAGTATCTCATTCATCTCATTCCCAATATCTCCCACTTCCTTATTGTTTTCAGTTCTGTAAACCATATGCAAACTGTGCTGTCCAGCCAAACAGAAAGATGGCAGTTGTCAACAAGGTAAAGAGTATGATGGATTACAAAAGCGTATGCTTACAAAAATCACCCTCCTCTTTTTCTCCACCCGGCCCAAAACTAAGTGCATTTGCAAAGTGGTGACTTGGAATAGCCACAAAAACCTGACCTAGGTTTAACAGAGGCCATCTTAGCAATTTGCATTTGTCTACCTACCTATAAAACCAATTTCCAGCATTTTGTTTTATACAACCAGCAAAGGAAACAGATTCCAGGACTTGTTGGACAATTGGGAGTGGTTTGGTTTTTCTTCTACTCATAAGGAATAGAAAGGAGAGAGAGGACACAGCTTCACTGTAAGGCACATCGATTTGCATGCAGGTTTCCTGGCCTATCAAGTCTATGAAGGCATTTTGATAAGATGCTGCTTGTCAGAGTAGACATAACTGGTCCAGAGAGATGAACAGTATGGCTTAATAAAGCCCAGATTCATATATCTGAATGCCTATCTCAGGTGTGCTTTCATGACAACTCTTTATTTAAGAGTAAGAACTATGAGAAATCTGGGGTCCCTCCCACCTACCCTCATGCAACCAAGTTTGGGCAGCAATAAGGAGGAGACACATATAGATTTCACAGGCTTGTATTTTGGTGACTTGATTTTGGGAGGAAGGTGCTGGAGGCAACATGAGGTCCCTGTGTTGCTCTCTAGCGCTTTACTTTCTCACACACCTGTTAGTTCATGCCTGCTGCTCATGGAGAGGGACAGAGTAAACTGGTGACCTTGGCACCACTCAAGAGAAGGCATAACTTCCCTTCCATCTTTGGCACTGACCTTTGGCAGGGAGGATTTCTGCCACAACTAGTAAGGGTGGAAACTGATGAAGCTCCTGAGTATGGTGTTGTGGTTTGAACATTGGATTATGAATCTGGAGACCAGGGTTCAGATCCTCGCTCAGCCATTGAAACTCACTGGGTTACCTTGGGCATGTTACACTTTCTCAGCCTTAGAGGAAGGCAAAGGCAAACTGTCTCTGGACAAATCTTGCCACGAAAATCCTGTGATAGGTTCACTGTAGGGTTGCTATTAGTAAAAAACAACTTGAAGGCACACAACAACAACAACAACAACAACAACTAGGCATCGCTGCACTATAAAGGCATCCCTCCTAATATAACACAATTATCTTGTAAAATATGAGATGCTGGAGACAAACATGGAGGGAATGTTGCTTTCATGCCCTGCATCCCAGAAGACTTTGACTGGCCACTGTGACAGACCATTTTGGTCCCATCCACAAGAAGATTTTGTATGTTCTTATGACTAAATACTCTCGGGTGGCAACTTCAACTCAGCAATGGCTGTCCAGGGCACCCTGGATAACTCAGCCTCATTACCCACCCACCCCATAAGGAATGCACACTGCTACCACCTATTTCATGTAGCTAATCTGTAAATCCCATAAAACTTTGGTTCAGGGTCGTGTGGCCCCTGGAGCAACTCAAAAGGGCTGGGTGATTATCACCTCTTCACATCCCAGAGATGTGAGCTCACCAAGTGTTGTTTCTTGTTCTGCCATTGACCTGAGCAATATTAAGGGAATGTCACAGAGAAAGCGCTTGTAATGGAGCCCCTGCAATTGCAAAACATTCTCATCTCTTCCCATTTTAACATGACTTCATACAAATGGCAAACCTCACAAGTGCCACTTCAAAGACACAAAAGCTTTAATCTTTTTCAATAGAATCACAAGGGCTCTTATCTCTTCTCTGACCCATTTCCCCTCCAGCCTTAACACTCTCAGCCACTGAAAAGTCACAACCATTAAGTTGGTGTCAAGTGGCCAGGCTATTCATATTCTATTACAGTCAATGGCAATTAACACTGTCATTGAGGAGGAGTCAGCAGGGCTCAGCATTATCCCGTCCACGGGGGCAGGAATCTTACTCAGAGTCAAGCATTCAGCAGGGATGGAGACTCCCATTAGCACACCATTGTTCAAAAGTCAGTTACTTTTGCTCTCTCTCTCTCTCTTTCTTTCTTTTTTTTCCAGAAGGAAAAGCAAGATTCAGAGAATATTGACTCCGAAATTAAGTCTCCATCTCTTTCTCCCTCTCTATCTGTCATGGTTCCGAGAAGTTACAAGTATCTGTTTGGTGGGAAATGGGTTAAATTGCAATGGCCCTCCAGTTTCACAGGGATTCATATGCAGATGTAACTGACCCTTGTTTCAAGAAGCACTGGCCAACCTTGGGCCCTACACCCAAAAGCCTGACTTTGAAAACTCTGTGCAAGGTTTGGAGAGCAAAAGTGGTCCCCCTCTTTCCTGGAAGCCCACTTTGGAAGGTAGGAAATAAGCAAGAGAGGGGTGGAGCTGGGAGGGTAACAGAAAAAAATTTTAAAAAAGAAAATAGGGAGGCGGAGAAAGAGAATGTGAGGTGGCAGAGAGGGTGGGTGACAAGGGAGAGAGTAAAGAGAGAAAAAGAAAACAGATTGGTAGAGAGAGGACCACCAGAGGAAGGAGCAGAAGAGTAAGAAAGAATAAAAAAAAAAAAAAAGATACTACATTTCATATTATATGAGGAAAAGTGATGTCTCCAAGAAGAGAAGGCTCACTTGTCCTAGTTTGGAGTTGCACCAGATCCCATCTGATCTTGGAAGCTAAGCAGGGTCAAGGCTGATTACTACTTGGACAGGGGAACAACAGAGAATATCAAATGTTGTGATGTAGTGGTTTGAGCTTTGGGCTATGATCCTGGAGACCAAGATTCAATTACCTGCTCAGCCATGGAAACCCAATGGGTGACCTTGGGCACGTCACACACTCTCAGCCCCAGAAAACCCCAGTGATTGGCTCGCCTTAGGGTCACCATAAATTGGAAATGACCTGAAGGCACACAACAACAACAATAATACAGAGGGAGGTAATGGCAAACCACTTGAGTACTCCCTGACTAAGAAAATCCTATGAAATGTATGGACTCACAGCATGCACACACACACACACACCAATCTGCAGGCTTCTGGCTTCCCCCTTCCTGCCTCACTGAAAAGCTAGCCTCATCAATTGTTTCCTCCGTAAGAGGAGGCAACTGTACTGAGCACACAAGCTTTTTGCAATGACTGTAGATCCTGCTTTATTTTTAGTAAGCGTAATGGGTCTATTGATCCCAAGGTTTAAAATAGTGTCTCAAAAGGACAAGAGGGGTGACCACTACATACCACGTCCTCTGAGACGCAAAGAGTTTGCCATTCGGTGCCATGGTTATTGTTTAGCAACTGACTGCAACATATCAAATCCACATGAAACTACACACAGAGACCGATAAAGGCACTCACCTAGAAAAGCATTCTCAGCAACCATAGAGTCGCATGATTATCTTCACATCTGACCAGAAACAAAATCAGAAATCATATTCGCATGCAAGGACAAATTAGTCAAATATTTACATTACTAATAAACAGAAAAGGAACTTAAAGATAACTTATTTTAGGCCCATGGAAGAAAAAAAAAACAGGACAAAACACTCTTATATAATCTAATTTGGCTCTTATAATAAATTGTGGTTAAAATATAGAATGAGCTTTCAAGTCAAGTGCTCCCTTTCACTGTGGCCTAAAGGGAAGTTTTTGCTCACTGATGTTCGTATTTGTTCAACGGAACATCTTACTAAATGTCTTTCTAAGTTTTCTTTGGGATTCACAATCAGAAAGAGCAAAGACTTGGTCTGAGTTCCTTACCACATCACAGTAAGGAATGCAGAATCATGCAATAATTTAGTGTTCCAAACACACACCTACAAATGCTTGCAGTGAAAAATGAAAATAAGCTCATTCACCTGTTCAGATTGCATGGACATTTACTATTTTGTTGTCTGCCTAAAAAATCCCCTTCAGACCACTCTGAATAGTTTTTTTCTAAATGTCCATGTTTCCTTTTTTTAATGTACAAAATAATAAATCACCATTTCATTTTTAAATAGTCTTCTCTTTATCTGAGTGCTGTTTGTCAATTCATTGCAGAAAATTATGTTCAGGAACTTTTCTTTATTCATTGGACCTAAAGACCCTAAGGACACCAGATCCTATCCGATCTTGGACACTAAGCAGGGTCAACTTGGATGGGAGACTGCCAATGAATACCAGGTGCTATAAGCTATATTTCAAAAGAAGGAACTGGCAAAACCATCTCTGAGTATTCCTTGCTTAAGAAAACCCTGTGGAATTCATGGGGTTCTCATAAGCTGACAGGTGATTTGAAAGCACAGACACACACATGTAAGACAGAGTACAACACACAGCAATAGATAACCATAAAAGCTTTTCATCCACTGTAGTTAAAAATTGGTGAGCCTAGTACCTCAAGATGACACATTTTGGATAACACTGCTAGCTTGTCTCTCCACTTCTCTGAAAGCCTTGCCCTAAAACCAAAAGGGTTTACCAATCCATGCCTCCTCACATCTAAGCTATATTGTCCCAAAGAACAAACCATATAACAAAGTGGGAGACCTTGTGTCCTTTCAGATGTTCCTGGATTCTAACTCCCATCGTTCCTGAGCATTGGTGAAGGGCTGCTGGAAGCTGCAGTCCAGCAGCATCAAGAACACCACAACTACCCCATGCAAATAAAATACATGTGTCAGATCTTCAGATCTGGAAGTACCTCAAATGGATACTTGAAAGCTGCCCTCCCCCAAAATCTTAAGAGTCAAAAGCAACAAATCTTCAAAGCACTTCTCTTGAGTGTTTGGTTATCCCTCACAGAGGGTCCAACAGCTGACTAGCCCCGCCTGTCCTTCCTCTTCCACTAGGGAAAACCTGGCCTTGGAAAGGGAATACTGGACAGTGGAGGCTTTTGGCAAAAAATGAGAGAGAGTGGACATGATTCTACCCAGCCATGATCTCTAGCAAAATACTGCACTCTCTAGGAAGAAAGAAAATGTGCAAAACATAATTCCACATCACCCATCTTCACTGCAACATAATGTCTCTTACTGTGCTAGATGTCTATATGCTATAATATGGGACCAACACTTGACAGTAAGAGGCAAAAAGTAATTTAATGTTAGCATCATATGTACAAAATGACTTCTACAGCATCCTGAATAAGAGCTATCTTAAGAATCAAGTAATGGGAGTAAATAATTCCTTCCTTTAAGGAAGGCAAACAAAGAGCAGTTAAAAGACTGCCAAAATTGTACACAAGCAAATTTCTATTTATTTTAAATTGGCAGAAGACTTCTCTTCATACTGGTTGATAATGATCAGCAGAAGAAACCATAAAAATAAAAGCACGCATACCTGTGAAAAAATGAAACAGAACTATTTACTTTATCAAAATCCAGCATGAAACCGTCAGCTTACCTTCACCTAATGATACTAACTTCTATTATTTAATTTAATGAGAAAGAAGATGGAGACACAAATTATAACAGGGAAATATAAGCAATATGAATAACTGAGTTCATTTGTCTAATAGCACAACTAATTACGATATGACCATATAAAAACTTTATTAGGCATGGTCAAAAGACAGTAGAATACATAAATATGTAGAACACAGCATCCAAACTCACACAGAAATATATATTTTGCTAGAATAGATATATTCAAACTCAGGGGGAAGGTAGTGATTGCATTAGAGCAGTGGAATTAGCAGAGAACCCTGACTTTCCATGAATGATGCTGGTGGATGA
>CAOLHI010003566.1:0-50000 GCA_948474755.1 Ctenosaura bakeri | reverse complement strand
AAAATAAGCAGCTGTGAATGACTAGTTCAGCAGTATCGGTCATGGTGTTTCCTTTTAAAGAAAGAAAAGGAAGGAAAAAACAGCCTGGAAGACACAACATGGTCATGACATTGTGACTGACCTTTCCAGAATGCGCAGTCTCGTCTACCTCTTATGTACTTGGCTCATACAGCTATTTGTAATCACTGTTCCCCTAGAGGCTAAGACTTTATGCCAAAAATAAAAGACAAACCAAAATAAGAATGGGGAGGCACAAGCACAAACCATATATAAATATATAATGCTCTCTTTGTATAGACGCATAGATAGAGATACACACATAAACACACACATTTTCAAGCATTAAAGAGCACTCCAGATCCCAAGAGGATGCACTGAATCACTTAACCCATATATTATACCTGCATTCCTAATAAATATAAAGCGGGGAGAGGACAGGCATAGGGAGGAGAAAATAATTCCAAATGCAGCTTTTCGAAATACTTAGAATGCCCATAAATATTATGTACCTCACAATTTCTTAACTATAAGATACAGATTTATCAAAATGTACTTTGGCCACTTAATTCCCCAGTGGTAGAAACTCTGTGATCTTCTGTATGTTTAACTATTTTTGAAAGAATTGGCTTCAAATACCACACTGGATAGGTTAACTTGTTTTTTCTTTTCTTTTTAATGTTACACCTTAAAATTGTTGCAGTCTTATTGTTTAATTACACTCTTATAATATTTTTCTAAGCTTTGGGCCACATTGTATCTGATTTAAAGTAGAAGCAGCTTTGAGTTGTGGCAATCGTGGAAGAAGGCTGGATATAAACAAAGGGAATGAAGGGATAGATGAAAATGGAAATTCTACTCAAAAGTGAGCCCCAGTGAGTTCAATGGGACAACACACTTAGGAAACTGTATGTTGGACTCCTGCCTAAATGCAATTTCCAGCATATTCCTTAAACACAAGGAGGCTCAAAATATTTTAAGAGATATCAACACAAAACACATGTAAAGTATATTCTTAAAAAGACACTACTAAACTATCATCAGGCTTTACCACTGATCTCTCTCTCTCTCTCTCTCTCTCTCTCAGTCTCTCTCTCATACACACATGCAACACTCACACCCACCATCAAAGGTGGTGCCCACAGTACCCACTCTTAAGAAAGTTTCACTTTGCAACTTGGTCTTAACACCTTTTGGAGGACTATCTCCACGGTCTGGCTTATGTATTGTTGTCATGTGCCTTCAAGTCATTTCCAAATTACAGTGACCCTAAGACAAACCTATCACAGGGGTTTCTAAGGCTGAGTGTGTGTGATGTGTCCAAGGTCACCCAATGTGTTTCCATGGCTGAGCGGGGAATTGAACCCTGGTTTCCAGAGTCATAGTCCCAACACTATGCAACATTGGCTTTCTAGCTTATGTTGCATTTTATTTATTGATTAGCTTGCTAGTCTGGTCCAATAGATTAGAACAGAAAAATGGAATCTTAGAGATGGGAGGTACTGCAAAGGTCATCTAGTGCAACCCCCTGACATGTAGGAAATACTGCACATGAACATTTAACCTTTGTTTAAATACCTCCATAGAAGAAAACTCCACCCTCTCAAGGCATTCTATTCTACTGCTGAACAGCTCCTACAGCAAAAATGTTTTTCCTACTGCTTAGGTGGAATCTGTTTTCTTGTAATTTAGAATCATAGAATCATAGAAATGTAGAGTTGGAAGAGACCACAGGGGCCATCCAGTCCAACCCCCTGCCATGCAGGAACACCCTCCAAGCACTCCCGACAGATGGCCATCAAGCCTCTGCTTAAAAACCTCCAAGGAAGGAGACTCCACTACACTCCGAGGCAGCAGATTCCACTGCCGGACAGCCCTGACTGTCAGGAAGTTCTTCCTGAGGTTCAGGTGGAATCTCCTTTCCTGCAGCTTGAATCCATTGCTCCTTGTTCTGGTCTCTGGAGCAGCAGAAAACAAGCCCTCTTCTTCTTCTACACGGCATCCCCTGAATCCATTGGTTCATGTTCTAGTTTGTGGAGCAGCAGAGAAAAAGCTGGCTCCATCTTCTACATGACATCCCTTCAGGTATTTAAAGATGGCTATCAAGTCACCCCTTACTCTACTCTTCTGCACACTAAACATACCCAGCTTCCTAAGGTGATCTTCATATGGTTTGGTTTCCAAACCTTTGATCATCTTGGTCACCCTTCTCTGTTCCAATTTGGCAATATTCTCAAATTGTGGTGCCCAAGCCTGGAAACAGTATTCCTGATGAGGTGTGACCAAAGCAGAATACAGTAACACTACTATTTCCTTTCAAGTATGTTCTTCTTGACCCAGTCCAGAATTGTATTGGCCTTTTTTGGCCAACATATCACACCGTATGCAGTTATGAAGGCCCTTCTCCATTAGGTCTAATAAACCGCTTTTTTTAAGTGTTCACATCCCTTTAAGATCACTCTGTAGTGCACACGCACACACACACACACCCATCACAAAAAAGCCTCATAATAGGTGAACAAAACATCCTGGGCAAAGACAAGGCTCACACTAAGCCAAAGATGTGTATTTATTTGTGTTGTAACCTTTTCCCCACAGCAGAAATGAGAAATACAGGATCTGGCCTGTGACTAAATATTGTGAATTGTGGTGTTTAATTTGTATTTTGTCCATCCTCTGAATCTACCTCCCCAGGAGGTGGAGGGAAGCACAATAAGGCTTAGACTAGAGAAAATTCTAAGGACACGGCGATGCACAGAGAAAGAGAAGAAAAATAACACATTAGTACCCAGGATAAATAGGCAGCTCCTCCTTATTTGGCATGATTAATCAGAGATCAGCAGCACAAGTCCCAGCCAGGGCAAGACAATCCTTACAATTCTCTTTTCTCACAAAACCAAAGCTGCTCAGTGAAGTGTTCAGGTACTCGGTTACATTCAACACAAGCTAATTCACTTATCCTCAACAAGTGGGCTATTGATTTTTTTGCCTGTTTTCTGAGCAGCCTGGGGGCTCTCAGAGCTACAACAATAGCATCCTGCCTTTTATAAAAAGGGGAAAGGAATGCAGTGGAAAAATGTCCCTTTGCTCATCAGTAATTAGGGTGACTTCATGTTTGCTTAGTTCTGTCAGGATATTCAGTGCAGACATGGGTCATGAAGCTTTACAGCCCCATTTCACCTTCACTGAAGAATCTAACACTGGAAACTCAACTCCCTCCTTTTGCAAACTGAAAATATAGATTTTTTTCTCCACTCACTTATACCCAGCACTGGATCAAGAGGCAAACCCTTTCTTCCCCTCCTCTAAGTCATTTGCTGGCTCTCACCTCCATCCTGGCTTTTTTTTTTAAAAGTCTAATTAAACCTTTGCCACTTTCATATCATAGGAAAATAGTCGGCTCCTTTCTTCTGCTGAAGACTATCAAAATCATACAGGATCACAGAGAAAGGTTACCTCAAATCAAGGTTATACTTCCAGAGCAACTGAAAAAAACCCTATGGAACCAAGGAACTACAGTCAAGGCAATGTACTGCTGTCCTCTTCTCCAACCTGGTGCCCTACAGTCATTTTTGGACTATACATCTGCCACCCCTGACAACTGAGCATGCTGCTTGGAGCTGATGGGACTTGTAGTCTAAAAAACTTGGGGGGCACCATGTAGGAGAAGGAGGTCTATGGTCAAATATCTACTTAGCCTTGAAAACTTCACTGGATGACTCATGGTCTCTCAGTCTAACCCAACTGCAAGATAAAAGTCAGAGAGGATAGCTATATATCCTTTCATCAGCTCTGTGAAGAAAGGATGGGATAAAAACATAAGTACAGTCAGCCCTCCATACTGGTGAGTTTGACTTTCATGGATATGATTATTTACAAGTTTCTTGAACCTCCTGACACCCCACCATCTCAGGATCTTCTTTTTCAGGGTAAAGTTCCCTCTTGGCAGTTCCAATTGGACTGTCCAGCCATTTCAAAACTTACATCTGGTGCTCCTCTTCCACCAGCCACTGCTGGTTAGCTAAGGACAGCCTGACTTCTTAGCACCACAAACCCTTTCCCAACACCCACCCACACCCAAGGAAGGAGATGGACAAGAGATAAGAAGTACAGGGCATTCATGCCAAGCCATCCCTTTTCCCTCTCCTTCCCTGATCTGGTTTGGACCCTGAGTGCCAGTTCTCCCCACCCTAGCTCAGCGCCCTTCCCACAAACACATGCGCGTTTTGGTATTTGCAGTTTTCCCACTTTTGCAGGGGTCCTACACCCCTAACCCTAGCAAAGGTGGAAGAGTAACTGTAATAATAAAGTGGAAGTTATCTTGCCCTCTCCGTTGCAGGACCTATTTTCTAACTAACACATTTATGATAGGTAGATCTGAGCTTAGATCTACACCTCTCTCCTAAAGGTCGAGGACATGTTGTCCTCTTGATTTCTGCAGTGATGATAATGGCTGTTCAAAGACATTCTTTTGCTTGAGGTTAAAAAAAAACAAGATGGCACCTCCAGGCTCTCATTCAAAACAAAGAAGGTGATGAGACTGGCAATTGAATTGACTTTTAATAACCATATCAGGTCATCTTCCTCTACTGCACTCAAGTATATCAGGTTGGCCTACAGACTGTAGGACAGGCTGTATGATGTGAATGTCTCTGTCCCCCAGGATCTGGTGTGCGAATGAATCAGCTCATTGTATCAGGATAGGGTCAGTTCCAGCCCCAAAAACTTGGCCACAATTCATGGGTATTTCTTTATCTCGTACATGAAAGAGATTGCTCCTAATGGTGTCTTTCAGCTGGGGATAGCCCCAGGAGCAAAGGGCTTATGAGCTTATCAGCAAGGTCAGTAATTAATAGTGGTAACTGGTGGGTTAAACATGCCCTGGTTTACTTAATTTGTAACTGATCGAAGGAGGAGGAGGAGGAAACACTACAAGAAAGGACCCCTATTTTGTGGCAGTAGCATACACTACAGAGTAGGTACCCAGCATTTTTAAAAAAGTTACATGTTTTTCCCCCCACTTAAAAGTGTACAGTACATTTTGAACCAGCTCTTCAATATTCTAATAAGGAAATGTGTTCTGTTTCTAAGCCAGAAAGTAGCCATTTCTTCCGACGAATATGATGTTTGAAAATCAGTTCCTCCTATTATAGATTTCTCCCTCAGCTTGTAGAAAATCCATGATTCCCTAAACATTGGTCTTTGAAAGCACATTGACTAAAATCTTCATGCCTAATTCATGAAGTGTAGTCTGGAGATTAGTGGAGCTGGACATAGACCAGGAATACTTTATCATATTCTAATAAGTGGAGGCTGAAAATTGCATTTCTAAAGCTACAGTATTAAAGGGCACACAGCAAAACATGACCCAAACATAACTCAGTAGTCCTACAGTCCTCCGGAAAAGCTTTGATATTATAAAGTGCGCTGACAGAAAGAATAAACACAACTCCAAAGAATTTCTGTATTTAAAGAGAGAGAGAAATCCTGGCAAATACACGCACACACATACACATACTGTGTATATATCTAAGCCCATATTGTACATTATTAAACTCATATAATGTGATCTCCATGGAATGGTGCTTGGACTTGTATTGATTATTTGAACACAGTATGGAACATCATTGCAATAACATAAAATTAGGCATCTGAAGCAAATGTGACAGTAAAAAAAGGCAGTAAAACAGTCAACAAGCCTAACACAACTGTTACCATAAAAAATATAAATGACATCATGTTGTGTACGCTATAATGGGAGAGTGAAGATAAGGCTTGCTGCACCATATGACCTAAATATTGTTTTAAAAAAACACACCCTTTTAGGGTTTCCATTTTTTTAACACTAAGCTTTTCAGGCATTCCTTTTCTCTTCTCAGTGAATAAATTTCCCTATCTCAATTCTTCTCTTAGTCAACCGTCAGCATTAATTGCTTATGTTAACGCTGTATTAGTCTTTGGTCTTCAAAACGAGAATGGCTTTTCTGATGTTTTTACCTATGTGTGTGTTTCTATTTTTCTTTTAGTCTGGCTGTTTCCACACTAGACTATCATAGTGCTATTATTCCACTTTCAACATCCTATGGAATCCTGGGGTTTGAGGCCCCTCCCTAAACTGCAAACTCCAGGATTCCATAGGATGTTGAAAGTGGAATCATAGAATCATAGAATCATAGAAATGTAGAGTTGGAAGAGACCACACAGGCCATCCAGTCCAACCCTCTGCCATGCAGGAACACCTTCAAATCAATCCCGACAGATGGCCATCAAGCCTCTGCTTAAAAACCTCCAAGGAAGGAGACTCCACTACACTCCGAGGCAGCAGATTCCACTGCCGGACAGCCCTGACTGTCAGGAAGTTCTTCCTGAGGTTCAGGTGGAATCTCCTTTCCTGCAGCTTGAATCCATTGCTCCTTGTCCTGGTCTCTGGAGCAGCAGAAAACAAGTCCCCTCCTTCCTCTACGTGGCATCCCTTCAAATATCTAAACATGGCTATCATGTCCCCTCTTAACCTCCTCTTCTGCAGACTAAACATACCCAGCTCTCTAAGTCTATCCTCATAGGGCATGTCTTCCAGGCCTCTCACCATTTTGGTCACCCTCCTCTGGACTTGCTCCAGCTTGTCAATATCCTTCTTGAATTGGGGTGCCCAGAACTGGACACAGTATTCAAGATGGGGTCTAACCAAAGCAGAGTAGAGTGGTACCAGTACCTCCCTCGATCTAGGCACCACACTCCTATTGATGCAGCCGAGAATTGCATTGGCTTTCTTGGCTGCCGCATCACACTGCTGACTCATGTTCAGCTTGTGGTCTATGAAGACTCCTAGATCCCTTTCACACGTACTGCTATCCAGCCACGTGTCCCCCATCCTATATTTCTGTATTCCATTATTTCTGCCTAAGTGTAGGACCTTACATTTCTCTCTGTTGAATTTCATTTTGTTCGCCCTGGCCCAGCTCTCCAATCTATCCAGGTCATTTTGAATTTTGATCCTGTCCTCTGGCGTATTAGCAACCCCTCCCAATTTGGTGTCATCTGCAAATTCATAGCACTATAACAGTCTAGTATGGAAATAGCCTCTGTTTTTAAAGAGTCTTTTTGCTTGTTCCATCTGTGTTTTTGTTTGCTTGTTGTATGTTGCCTTGTGAGCCCTTTTATTATATGGAATCCTGGGACCAGCAGTTTAGAGAAAGGTATACAAAGGGATCTTGCTGCATCTTTGAGGCTGACTGACAGAAAGAGGTTGGTAGCATAAGCTTTCATAGACTTAAGTCTGATTCTTCAGATGCATGGAGTTTAGGGAGAGACATTTAGAATTCTCCGCTGGAGAGCTCAAGTGCTTCATCAAACGTTCAACCTCAGAATTCCACAGGAGGAACCATGGTGGTTAAAGTGGAATAACAGTGCTATATTTATGTACAGGTTACGCCACTGATCTAATGAATCAGGGATTGGAGCACTGTCAGAAAGTGAAATTGGTCAAAGAGTTGAACCTCTGTAGGAAACATGAGATAATTACAGAGGATTGCTTGGGATCGACTGTGTGTGCACACTGTTTGCAAAGTTTCTTAGCTGACTGCACACACATGCTGCTTGCAAAGTTTTTCAGTTGGCTTGGCACCTTTGTTCCCCTGCAGCTCACTATGCAAGCAACACGCATACACACCTGCAGTCCCAAGCAAGTCTCCATAAGCAAGAATAGCCGCAGAATCTCTTATAGCAATAGCAATAGCATTTATTTCTATATTGCTTATCAACTGAGTGTTATCTAAGCGGTTTACAATGTGTTTTAGCTAATTGCCCCCAACAAGCTGGGTACTCATTTTACCGACCTGCGGAAGGATGGAAGGCTGAGTCAACCTTGGAGCCCGGCGGGATCGAACTCACAACCTTGTGGTTGCAGTACTAGCATTTAACCACTGTGCCACCAGGGCTCCATAGAGCATGAGTAAACAGCAAAGCAGGAAGAAAGAGGAAAACAAATAAACGTGCCTCTCTAAGTACTGTCAGCATTAAAAAAAAAAAGCATGTGTCTCTAAGTTAGACCACAAAAATGGAAATCACAAGAAAAGTGGAGGGTGATGAATGAAAAAAATAATCCTTGGCACCATTTTGGAAAAAAAGCCTTCAACTGGTCTCTATGAGATCTGAATGTTTTTGTTTACTTATGCAAGGCTTGCCTGACCTAGCTGTTTCATTTCAGATGTGCATATAGATAGTTTTGAATATAAAATCTGATTAAACATGTTTAACTGCTCTTCTCTTTCTCCTTCTCTTCTGGTGGTACGAACCTAACCTATCCTTATTTCCTATTGCCATGCTAATTTTGCCTATGGTACCAAATTTTCTGTTAAAACATAAAGCCCAGAGACACTCCTACTTTGTTAACTGAGATATACCTGTACTTACAATCTCCTAAAAACTGAAGGCTCTTGTCTTGCACACACATTGCATTACCTATGATCAGATATGGGCCATTTCCACACAGGGTGAGGGAATTGCCCCGCACTGCTACTTACTAGATCTTCTGGCAGTCCAGTCCGGTCTGGGGTGAGGAGGAGCAGTGCATGGTCTTTGCTCTGCACTGCTCCAGTGTCCAAAATGGCGGCTTCCTGTTGGTTGTGGGTCTCGACCAACCGGTGAAGCTCCCCAGCCTAAAGCCTGCCCTCGGCAGATCTCAGGCTCACATTGGTGCGAGCCTGCGAATCTGCACAAGGGAGCAGGCTCGCAGTGGTGTGCTCCGAGCTTTTGAAAGACCGGAAAAATCAGGTCTTTCAAAAAGCATGCTGGAGGACCACTAGGGGTCGTTCCGGAGCGGACTGAGGTGCGGATCTACAGTAAGTAGTCTGAACCCAGTCCACTCCAAGGTGCAGACGTCCTCCGTGGAGGACACACTGCACTATTTTAAATACCCCGTGTGGAAATGGTCATGGGCATACATTTCCATTCCTCATCTTATGAAAATGGTTCTAGTCTGCCACCTACGAACAGTAGTTACTGGCCCTTTCATCAAATTCTGGGTTTTCAGGGTCCCTTTCTAGCAGATTAAAGCTACAGAATAAATGAAACTGTGCTTATGTAGGTGGACCTAGGGCAAACAAAACAGATGATCAAGTTAAGGCAGGATAGCAGAGAAAAGCATGACAAAAGGATGTGATACACAAACACTGCCACCCTCTCCTAGATGTTTTCAGTTATTTGTTGTTGTTGTGTGCCTTCAAGTCCTTTCCGACTCATGGTGACCCTAAGACGAAACTATCACAAGATTTTCTAGGGCCAAGAATGTGTAATTTGCCCAAGGTCACCCAATGGGTTTCAGTGTCCAAGCAGGGAATTGAAGCCTGGTTTCGTAGTCCAATGAAAGTTGTAGTCCAGTCAAACCACGAGACCACACTAGCTCTTTTAAGCTGCTTTACTGAGTTGTAAATCAACATAGTGATCAGTATTGTACTCCATGCAAAGAAATAAAGGGAAAACTTTATTTGGTTTCAAACGGGCTTCTCTTGATGATTTAAATCATCTGTCCAACCTGGGAGGAGAGGATTAGCAATTCCTCACCAGTGGCAGCTGCAGTGAAAATCTTACCACCTGCAGTTATGAGGCTGGTCTCCACAGCACCATTGAGAGCTCCCCAAACTCCCATCACCAGGCTTCTTCACTGCACCTGGAAATTGGGTGGGTGATTTTCCTGGAGATTGCATCTGGGAGGATCAAACTCTTACCTTATACCTGTGTAGGGTTGTCACTTGTCCCTTATTCTACAGGATGTCCTCTGTTTGAAAGCGCCAGTATGGTGTAGAGGTTTGATTGTTGCTCTAGGATTCTGGAAGAGCAGGCAAGGAAACCGACTTATTGACCTCTGGCAAGTCACACTCTCTCAGTCTCAGCAGAAAACAAAAACAAACCCCCTCTGAACAAATCTGACCAAGAAAAACCCACAATAGGTTTTCCTTGTTGTTTGTTGTTATGATTGTATGTGCCCTCAAATCGTTTCAGACCTATGATGACCCTCTAAGGTCAACCCATCACAGGATTTTCTTGGCCAGATTTGTTCTGAGGAGGTTTGCTTTTGCCTTCCTCTGAGGCTGAGAGAGTCTGAGACTGACTTGGTCAAGGTTGCCCAGTGAGTTTCCAGGGCTGAGTAGGGATTTGAACCCTGGTCTCCAGCATGCCAGTTCAACGTTCAAACCACTACAGCATGCTGTCTCCCTAGGTTTGCCTTAGGTCACCATAAGTCAAAAATGGCTCACTGGCACCCAACAACAGTCCCTATTTGAAGGTTGGAAAGCTTTTCTTTCTACATAGATTGAATGGGATGCCAAGAAAATCCCATAGTGTGGAGTGATGGCCCTTCACACAGACAGAAATGTGTGCATCATGTAATTTATGTTTGTGGCCAACACGATAATTTTACAGAGAAACACATGGCTATGTTAACTGCAATCAATATTTTCATTTGGTAATTCAGCAGATGACAAACTTGTTTAATAGCAACTCTTGGCTGTCAACCCTTCATATCATGAATTTTGACTGTCTCTTACAACACTATACTTGTGATGGAGGAGGTGGGAGGCGGGAGGAACACATGTCCTTCTTAATGGCATATTAAACATCACACATAAGTTGGCCCTACAGCTGAGTGATGGCAGTTTTCTTTAAATAAGGTTGAGTTTCCATATCAATCTGCCCATGTCTTGAGTTCATCAAGAAGTTCTCCTCCTCCAACAACAAAAAACCACCTTCTCCACCTGAAGTGAAGACAGATGTTGACCCCAAGTTATCTGATCCATGATGGCACCCTCTCTGTATTTCCTTCCCAGAGTGGTTTGACTGGAATCCACTTTGCTATTATTATTTATTAAATTTTATTTATTTTTATTTATGAAGACAGTTATCTCCCGCCCTATATCCAAAGATCTCAGGACATCTTATAATAAAATCAGTTAAAAAACATAATGAGCAGACACCTGGGCAAAGAATCCAGGTCACAAATCAAAATTGACAAGGAATTTGTCAGGTACCACCTAGTTAACCTAAATGAGTCCAAATCAGAAGGGCCCGATAAACTGCATCCCAGAGGGGAAACAAAAAGAGAAAGAGGGGGAAAGAAAGAGAGAGAGAAAGAAGTAAAGTACTACATGTGGGGTTACATATGAAAAGGTCCTTGGGATTAGTGTCCAGAATAAGTTGAACATGAGCCAGTAGTGCAATGTTGCAGTAAAGAAGGCAACTGTCATCTTAGACTGCATTAATACAAGCATGGTTCCAAGTCAAGGAAAGTAACAGTCCTCCTACATTCTGCACTGGTCAGCCCTCATCTTGACTACTTCATATCTAGCTATCATCTATCTATCTATCTATCTATCTATCTATCTATCTATCTATCTATCTATCTATCTATAGATATAGATATAATTTTTGATTCCCCCCCCCCGAATGTATGGATACTTTTAATCTACTCTGGGTTGCATTTGCTGTTTTTGGTTTCTGTGTGGCACTATTTGGATTTTATTTTGTTATTTGACCGCAAATCCAGTGGGATGTATTGGCTAAAATCTGATGCATAAATGCCACAAACAGATAGAGAGAGAGGCAGAAAACCTCCTTGTGGACATTCTACAGCACAAGATCCATTCCAAAAGCAATGTGTTGTGCCAAATATTTTTGGGGAAAAAGCCACTGCCAATAAATATATTGAAAACTGGGCTGTGACTGCTAAAAGTGTATGGCTTTGAATCTGTCAGGATGACAACAACAACAAAAACTTAAGTGCAGTATATGGATTTTTTATATATATATAGAAAAAAAAATTCTTGCCCTCTGTGATTCACAGAGCAATCTTCTCAGAATTTGATTTACCTAGGCTTGGAGGCAATAAAGCAAAAAATTCAAAACATAACTCATTATTTCCCCCATTTTCAATCCACATAATACAGAGCTCCCCTCTGCCTCCAACCAATCTTTATATTCTTTGTCATTGTACCATCTAAGTTATGTGCCCTGTTTATTGTACTTCACCAATCCACCTGGTATGCTGTACAGGCAAATGTTATAAGGCACAAAATCCTGAACAATCTGGTTGCCTGGTCCAAGCAGAAAAATGCTCTCTTTCTCTATGTCCGGCAGCTTTGCAGTTTTGGGCTGGACTTGCAGGCTCGCAGTACTACAGATGTTGATCAACTGAAGGATTCTCCTTCCAGATAACTATGAAGTTGAAATTAAAAACAGGTGGTAACACCAACATAAAAGGTGGCACGCTGCTGTACAATGTACATGGTAATATGGAACAGTATGGAAGTGAGGGGCAAATTTTTAAGAAAGGAATCAGACGACCACAAATAAGGCAGGACCGGACTTTGGAGGAGAAGAGTGGTCGTCAGAACATCAGAAGAGCCTTGATACATAGATCAAAGGCCCGTTATCCTTTTCATTGCAATAGGCACAGTCCAGGACACTCACAGGCAAGGCTTCCAATGGTCCTATAACACACTTTAAATGGTATACTGCCATTCAGTCTCAAAACTGCAATTGATAAACTATCCCCCTTGAATTTTTCTGGTCCACTCTGAAAGCCAGAAGTCATCACAACATCAGTAAGGCTTTTGACAAGGTTCCCTATCAGAGAATTGTAGATAAGGTGGGCTTAACAATATTACTCTTGAATGGATTTTTAATTGACTGGTGGGATGAACTCAAAGTGTGTCTCTTTTCCTCTTGGAGAGAAAGAAGGTGCCTCAGGGTTCTTCTCTGGGATTGGTGCTTTGAACATCTTTATAAATGTCTTGGACAATGGTATGAGGACATGCTTATCAAATTTGCAGATGACATCAAATCAAGAGGGATAGCTAATATCTCAGAGGACATGATCAGGATTCAAAATCACCTTTATAGATTAGAGAGCTGTGCCCAAACTAACAAAATTAATTTCAGCAGGGAGAAATGTTAATTAGGAAGGAAAAATGAAAAACGGAAATGTAGGAAAACACAAATGTATGGCTTTGTAACAAGATATATGAAAAGGTTATAGGTATATTAGTAGACCATGAGCTAGACACAAGTCAACAGTATGTGGCAGCCAAAAAAGCCAATGGCATTCTGGACTGCATTGTCCTACATATAGTGTGCAGACTGCAGGAAGTACTAGTGCCACACTATTCTGCTTTGCTCAGACTTCATCTGGAATACTGGGCATCCTAGTTCAAGAAGGATGTTGACAGGTTGGAATATGTTCAGAAAAGGGCAACCAAGATGGTCAAAGGTCTAGAAACCAAGCCCCTATGAGGAATGTCTTAGGGAGCTGGGCATGTAAAGCTTGGAGAAGAGAAGACTGAGAGGTGATATGATGGCCATATTTAGATATGCAAATAGATATCATGAGGAAGATGGAACACGTTTGTTTTCTGCTGTTCCAAAGAGAACATATACCAATGGATAAAACTATAAGAAAAGAAATTCCACTTAAATGTTAAGAAGAAATTCCTGGCAGTGAGATCTGTTGAACAGTCAGCCTGTAAGGGTGGCAGCTGTCCTTCACTGGAAGACTTTAATTATATTGTGATGGATATTAAATGTTTTAATAAAAAAAAAAGAAGAAGAAGTTGGGTGTTCATGCATCAGCGATGCTTTAGATGTATATTTTTGCATAGTAGGATATTGGACTAGATGATCCTTGCAGTCCCTTCCTGCTCTACAATTCTGATTCTAAATCTCATGGCAGTGAATTCAGTACAGCCATTATATGTTAATATTCAGCCTGTTCTAAATCAACTACCTGCCAATTGAATAGAGTGATTCCAAGAACTGTCAGAAGGAAAAAAGCTCTTCTCGCCTCTTCCAAATCCTGTGTAAGTGCATCAGCCATTTGGAACTGGATACTGCTGCTGTGAAAGGAAAGAGACTGGGATGATGGGGAAAAGGTAGTGCAGGATTTTGGGAATGTAGTGGAATGATGAATATATGAAAGGTATAGACCTGGGAAAAGAATGGCAGAAAGTTAGGAAAGCTGACGACATCCCTGTGTTCTAAATGTGCACATCACCTATCTTCACTTGTAGATTTTTTTTTTTTTAAAAAGTGCATTTACACTCCTAGTATAAATGGAACCTGAAACTCAATCTTAAGCAAGGACTAGAATGCTTTCTGATGAAGCTGGTGAAAATTTGCATCCTATGAATTGCAAACACATCATTGGATCAAAAGACTAGCTGCCTATGTTGCAACAGCTCTGGAAATAGTGTCAACTTTACATATTTCTGTGTCCAGAGTTATCACAGAGTTATATTTTCAATATGAATTACCTGGGAGTTCTAATGTTCAACAATGTCAAAAGAACATTTGTGTTAAGAAGATATCCTAGCACTTTCATATTTGAAGATGAGATGCTAGCTAGGTTTACTTTGGAGAATACATTTCACACAAGGATTCAATTACAGCTATCCCAAGCTCTGCAGAAAGAATATTTAAAGTTTGCTTTGCCCTTGACTTTTGATTCCACATGTCACAAGCATTTAACTCAAACTCCCTTGGATAACCAATACTGCATTGAGTTCACTGACTTTTCTACCAGGTTATCTAGTAGCAGAGGCACTAACATCACACACACACAGGGATGTTGATGATGTACCCCAACAAAAGGACTGAAGTTAAAAGTCCTAATGTTTCAGTCATCCCAATGGAAATTGAAGAAAAACCTAAAATATTCACTGTGGGGATGGCAAGATCGCCAAGAAATAAATTTTCCCATTCAACGGCTTCTGCCTTGTGAAAGCAAAGAGTTGTCCATTGTAAGCTGCAGCTCCCCTTGGTGGGTCAGACATTGAACTGCATTTAGATGGTCAGAAATGAAGCCTATTTATTCGTACTTCAGCATCAGCAAGGAATGGGTGGTGTGTTAGGAACTGAAAAGACAGTACAATTCAACAAACCATAAGCAACTGAATAGAGATTTTAAAAAGGAAAAGTCATGAAACAAAAAGCAGTTTTTAAAAAAAAAATTACACAACAATCATACATTACTGAAAGGTACTGAATTCTCTCGCAAGTACTTTAATTAAATAGATTGATAGATCAATAGGTCGATAGATCGATAGACACAGGAACATGGACAGACTTTGATTCGTGCACCCTTTTTGTTGAAGGGGGTAGCAGGCTTATTCAGAGTAAATTTGGAAATTTGTTTGCAACTCTGTATTACTTTAGCAACTGCTTCTGTGTTTTTTATATGTAGTGAAAACTGGAGTTTTCTGCATAAGGATTCTGCCTACGGAAGCAGAGTGATCAAGTAAAACTGACCTTCCATTGAATTAATATGAATTGTTGTACTATAGTATCTAACAGACTGAACATCAGACGGTCCCTATTTCAAATTTTATCTGCACCAGGAATGGCTTGTCGCTCAGTCTGAGCACCAACGTACATATTTGGTGATCAGATACGACATAAATAAATAAGTACTGAGCCAGAAACAGATTAATCTTCTATGCCCCGCTCTAGTTACTTTTAAAATGTCCTAGTTTCTCTTTCCTCCTCCCATTTTTCATTGTTGCTTTGTAATTACTGCAAACGGAATTCAAAATCCAAAATTGGTTTGCACTCAATAATTCTCCCGAGGGCAGGAGAAAGGAGAGGGAGGAACTGTTCCCTTCCCAGTCAGCTCAGGCAATAGTAAACCACTGCAGCCTCTTCTTCATTACTGTAATAACTTTTACCACCTTGACCACATTTTACCATTGCTTGTCCACATACGTCCTGGTTTTCACTAGTCAAACATAGGAGGGTATGCTAAGACTAGGCTAATTTATATCGCTGTTGTAAGGACTATAGACAAAATATATGTGAAACTTCTTCAAAAATAACAGAACTATTTAGATTTGTTTCCCAACACCTCTTTAGCCTTTAGATTCAAGCTGCAGGTTTACACACTCTATCCTGTCTTCATGTGATCTTGCCTTCCTAATTTGGGAATACGTATGGCCTCCAAATTAAGAAACCAATTCCACCTTTAATCCCCAATTCTGCTTTTCAGAATACCTGTGTTACAGCCATGATGTCCAAATCATCCCCTCTGTAGTATTATATTAATTCTGTTTTTATTATGCATGAAGCAGTGCTGAGTCAGATCAATGTTATACGACTGATTTTGTTCCTTCATCCTTTTACACTGGCTTTTCTGGAGGCGGCAATGTATTTACTGCCCAGAATCACTTTGCATATGCTAATCTAATCAATAGCTTTTGTACATAAGGTAGATGTATAGATTTAAAGCTTTTCTAGACAGGAAAAACAGAAAGATTTTGTGATGGCAACATGAACCGGCATGTGCTTGGCCATCAACAAAACACCATCAATTGGCCTTGGAGTCACAAGGACTCTGTAGAAAATGATGTCTGGTCCGCAGATGAAATATTTAAAACAATTTTTGACGCTGAAAGGAACACCTGACATATTTGTCGATTTTCATGGGAGCCTGGACTGATTAGATTTTGAGGGTCAGTCGCTGTAAGGTCATTTGAAGACCACATATTTTAAATTTCAAATCAACGGTGGCAAACCTGATAAATATAAAATAAAATGTTAAAAAATCAACTTACGCTCCAGTTTAGAAAGAGGGAAAACCTGGTATATTATGTTCAGTTGACGGCAGATAAGGTGATCCTGTTACAAGAGATAATTTTTCTGACAAATAACCTTGATAAGCCAGAGCCAAGGTGCATAGACAATTTACCAATATTACAAACTTCTACACACTGGATGCCAAAAACTATTGCCTTCAAAGAGAACAGAAGAGTTATAGGCTGCAAATTGCAAAGTATATGCCCTTATTGAACATTCTCCAAGAAGCCTAATATTAAATAAACAGAAAATTAAAAATCAGTATTATTACTTTCTAAGATGGAAGCATGAAATATCAAAGCTGCAAAGACTATAAAGAGTTAATCTAAAAGGATGATGGTAGTTTAATACCTCATTTGGACCAAAGCTGTTGGACAAACCTCGGAGGAAGGCATTGGTGACTCCAATTTAAGGACCTTCCTTCATGTTTAGCCACATGAAATGGTGTAATCAAATGAATTCTCAATCACACTAACAGTTTTTCCCCTCCAGCAGCAGAACAGATGGTCTTAAGGTAGGGTTACTGTATACCGTAACAAAAAGAGGATGAACTTACCAACTGATCACGATGACAACTTCCACTTTAAAAACCCCTACTGTACAAACTATGATAATTGCTAACAGTCTTAAACTTCACTGTATTTAAATTTAAAAAAAATTGCTTTCCCTTTCTCTCTTCCCCATCTCTTCTGACAGCTGCTTCATCTGTTCAACCAAGCTGTCCTGTTCCATTGCCCCAAGTCGGCAAGTGGCCTCGCTCGGCTAGCTTGCCTTCACCCTCTGGGTCTGTCTCTCTTCTTCCCACAGTCCCCCCTCTCTCTCTTTCTCTGTGCACACTCTGTTGGATGGACCTCCATCCCTTCTCCTAGCAGAGATCTTGATGGACCTGGTGAGACAGCAATGAAGAGGCAATGTTAGTGAGCAGGAGAGGAAGCAGCAGCAGGCATTTGAAAAATCTGCCTAGCCAGAAATTTCACTTTTGAAAAGAGGGACATGTCCAGGAAAAGGAGAATATATGGTAACCCTGTTTTAGGTCGAATGGATGCTAAACCAAGCCAGTGGCCCTCAGTTTTCTAAATCAGACCTGGGAAGTAACTACTTACACATTGCTAGTGCCCCACAATTAATTTCCTTTTTCTAATAACAAGAGGTATAACTGTCACATTAGAGCTGTTCCATAACAATGAATGTTGAGGTGAAAATGAGGAGGATGAAAGGAGAGTGTTTTTGCACCACAAGTCAACAGCTTGTAGCATTCTTTTCTTTCTTTCTTTTTAACCAAAGGTGATGTACAATAAATGAGAAAAGGTGTTTTTAAAAAAATGTTCAGTACACAAGATCACCAATAAAAGTGTAACCATATCAGTAAGGAACCACTGATTCAGATGCTTCTATAGCTGAACCTAACTGTTTTTTAAAAGTAAATTTCAAAGCTCTGGACTTGGGCTTAACATTGCAGATGGCTATACTACATTTTAATTCTTTTTTTCTGCATAACCAGTTAAACTTTTTAAAGAAATTAGTCTGTGAGTCATGCACAATACAGATGTCACCAATTTTCAAATACAATTGGGAGTGATATACAATGGTAAACCTTCTCCATCACCATCATCAACACCAACTCCACTATCATCACGATCGATTTCATTATCATTGTCTCCCTGCACTACTTTTCCCCAAACCAAGACTCAAAAGGCAGTTTACCAGTTCAAAAACAATATATTTAAAAGATGCAAAAGATCAACACCTACCGATATCTTTTTAAAAAAAAACTGTTGTGGAGGTTGGTATTCTTTTCCTCCTTCCACAATGCTCAACTCCCCCAATTTATTGTTTAGACATAGCACACACATACACAGCAATTTGGTGGTTGGTGGAGTGTGAGGGGATCTGAGAAGTGTCTGGCTATGTCCTCACAGATACATGCAGAGCTCAACAGATCTCATGCGCAAACTGCTGCCCTACAAGGCTCGGAGCAGCCGTATACAATGGGGGCAATATGGTCCCAAAGGGTGCCTTAGCACATTTGAAAAAGGTCACAGACTGAAACCTGTGAACAGGGGAGCCCTAAAGGTTATTGGGGGTTCTGGTAACTGAACTGATGAAATCCCCATGCAGCAACCTTAATCAGAGTCAGCAGTTTCTCTTCTATTTATAATATCTTTCTAACACACCTAATATACCTAAGTACAATGGACTGTACGCAATGGGGTGGGAACCAACTTTTTTGTAGTTATTTCTGGCAATGTAGTTCTGTAGTTGTAATTATGTGATGTTTTTAAATGTGGATTGTTAGTATTATTAGTATTGTTTGTATTGATAGTTTGTGTTTCAATTTGTGTTTTGATTTTGTTTGAAGGTTGTGTAAATGTTATGTATTTGGTTTGCTTTTTTTCTTATTGTTTTTAGTATATTATATACTAAAATATAGTGTGTGTGTGTGTGTATGTATATACATACATATATATATACACACACACATACACACATATATATATACACACGCACACACACACACACAATACATATTATACATATATTTATTTCCAACCCACCATTTGACAGTTTCCTTGACAAAAGCCAAGAACAGAATTGATAACTTCTGACTGTCATTGTCTAATCTGGAGCCTGATAATTTCACACAGGTTAAAGTTGTGTCCAGTGTGTTCCAAGTTTTCTTGGTGTTCAATAACAAATGATTTTCTATCTGTCCTTGTTGTACCCCTGTTCGAGGGGGGAGGGCTGGAACCTGAGGGCCATGGCCAAAAAAAAAGAGGGCCATGGCCAAAAAAAAAAAAACAGTTGAGAGTAGTTCACTTTGAGTGTTATATGCTCCTGTTAAGAATACCAGCAATACTCCAGTAGCTTTGCTAGACAACATTTTGTCATTAATTTTTGACAAGGGTCAAGATGTTGCATTATACAAGGACAGAGTTCCAGTGTCATAATTATGTCTGATCATCGTACCCTACATTTTCCGCCAACCAAAGGGTTTTCAAGGCACTGCAGATTGGGGCACTGGGAAATGTTACCTGTGGTGCTCTTTGGATCATGGAGAGAACTGAGAACAGACAGCTGGAAAGACCCCTCTGAGTCCTGCCACAATCCTTTGTCACAATGCACCCCATTACCACTGGAGCACCGTAGACCCCATTTCCCAGTGCCCTCATCTGCAACACCATGGAAATCCTTCAGTTAGGGTACAGACAGGCTGAAAAAAGTAGGTTTGGGTTGTTATGTTTGGCCATTAACTTTAAATGTGAATACCCAGCAGTTACACCCTCTTAAGTCCAGCTTGCAGTGTTTTAACTACTGAACAAGATGAGAGTCACGGTCTTCTTCTGAATCAGAAGGGGTGGAGTGGAATTGGGGGAACTGTCCATCACTAGAAGAAATGGTTGCTTGTCAGTCTTCCTACTCCAACAGTAAGCTGTGCTGAAGCCCACAATAAGTGAGTATTTAATCACGCATTAAAATTACAGAGATAGTCGGCAGAAGAAATTGTTTGAAGTGCACATGGAGGATAGAATCTACAGTTATAACATACTTCAAGATTACTTTCAAGGGCCTCTTTTTTTAAAAAAAAAAAAAATCATTTGAAGTATCTTTCCAGGAAACTATGAGAAGAGAGATGTCATACAACATTCTCATACCAATATTATATTGTGCTTCAAGACAAGATTTCCATAAATCAGGGATTTTTTTTTAAAGTCTCATAAATAAGTGATAACCTATTGCAGGCACCAGTAGAAGAGAGATGGAAAATAATTCTGTGTTTGCATTTTAATCTTTTTTTTCAATATCAGTGTGTAGTGCGAACAGAAAAGGAAAAACATTAAGATGTAGCATTGTGAAAATTGATTTTTAACATGTTTTAACCTCCCAGTAACATCATCTATAGGATTCTTAATTTGACGATGGGGAAATATAGTCCAGTGGTCACTGGAGCATATTAATATTCCATTTTTTAGACCATAATATTTCTTGGAGAAGCACAGAACAAAAATAGTGCTCAAATATTTATAAGGTTTACAACTAAAGAAAAATACTAAAGTCAAATTCCAAGTGCTTCTGAGAAACTTGTGTGTGAACATGGGGTAGTTAAAAAGAATATAGACAGAAAAACAGAGAACAGGGCTTTCAGGATGTGATCCTCTTACTCCCTTGAAATCAGGCAGCACCACTGAAACTTAATTTTTCTGCCCAACAGTGACCCCTCCACACTACATAATTAAATCACTATGATTCCATTTTAACTGCCATGGTTCTGCCCTATGGAATCCTGGGATCTATAGTTTAAGGAGGGATATTTAGATCTCCCAGTGTCTCACCAGACTACAAACTGTGCTAGAAGCAAGTAGGCTAGATTAAATGTTCCTTATCCCATCCTCCTAAATAGGTAAGAAGGCATGATCTCCTCACCTTGATCATAAAATCATAGAACTTAGAGCTGGAAGAGGTCATCTAGTCTAACTCCCTGCAGGAATACTCAACTACAGCATTCCTGAAAGATGCCTATGCAAACTCTGTTTAAAAACCTGAAAAAATAGAGAGTCTACCAATTCCAGGGGAATTTAATCCACTGATGTTTAGGGAGAATCTCTTTTCTTGTAATTTGAATCCAGGAGTTCATTTTCTAATTTCTAGAGCAGAAGAAACAAACTCGTTCCATCTTCTATCTGACATACCTTCACAGATTTAAAGATGGCTATTATGTCACCTCTCCTTCACTTTTTCAGCATACTCAGCTCCCTCAGTCATTCCTCAAAAGGCTTGGTTTCCAGACCTCTGATCACCCTGGTCATCCTTGTCATGTCCTGTCTTGGAGACCCTGACAGTGAGGAGGATGATTCTGAATCTGAGGCAGAAGTTTCCCCAGCAGTTTGCTCAGCGGAAAATAACAAACAACAGGAGGGGGAACAAGTATCAGAAGATGAGGCAACACAGACTTGGACGACACCAGAAAGAAGGTCTAAGGTTTCCAGCTCATTGAAATAACAAACAGGCTTTAATGAGAGAACACCTCTGGCAACATCATTAGAGTATAAAAGGCACAGAGCTGGCCCATCTCCTCCCAGGGTAGACAACTGATTTTCCCAGTGTTTGAAGCCCTGTGCCATGTTTTTCTTGAATCCTGATTCTCTTGGACCTCTGCTTGTTTGACACTGATTCGGATTTGCCTTTGAGATTTGTTTGCCTTGGAATTTGCATTCTTGACCTGAACTTTGTTTGGGCTACTCCTGCTCTTGTCTCTGTGAGGAAGATCTGCCCTGCTGGAGTGTTAATTGGTTACCTGGCCTGCTTGGGACACGACAATCCTTCTCAAGACACACTCACCTTGCCAACATCCTTCCTGAACTGTGGTGGCCAGAACTGGACACAGGATTCAAGATTTGGTTGACATTGTGGCTTCTGCTCTCCTGATAGTCCCAACTAGAGTGGATGCATTGAAGCCATGGCATTTACAAGCTTCATCTGCTGACAGTGCATTCTCAGATATCTGATCTGAGAACAGCCACTTTAGCTAAGACTTCTCCCTGCATTTCCAAACAGGAAAATATGTTCTCTCTCTCTATCTCTCTCTCTGTGTTTGAATGACAACCTGAAAGCAACTGTGTTTGATTCTTAATACATAACATTTAATGACATCACTAGGAACTGTTTCTAGCTTTCAGGTTTTGGCCCCAAAACTTCAAGACCTGAGTTGACCCTAAAACAACAACCTGAATAATCCTTCATGCCATAATTTTGTTGTATGCCTCTTTTCTGTTTAAATATGTAATTGGGCATAGGCAATAATGAGCTACTTAACCAAAGAAGTTCTCCAATATTAATCTCTAGATAAGATAATATCTTGACAGTGGCTTTGTAAACCAGAAACACTGTTTTCCACAAACACGCATGCAATAAACCTCTTTCCCTGGTACCCCTACAGTTTTGAAAATACTCAGAAAAATGTAAGAGAGGCAGAAAGCTATTCATTTTTTTTTTTAAAAAAAGAAGAAGCTTGTGCTAATGAAATAATATAGATATTGCAGGAAATGCTAATTTTCCTGCTCACTGGAAGTTTAATCAAAACTGTAATAGCTACTCTATAGCTATAATTAATCAAGGGCAGTTTGGAGAACAAATCCTTTTTATGTGTCAATTCTCAAAATCTCGCCAAAAAAAAGTTTTATTCAAATTGCTTCATTTTATAGTCATTCTCCTTACAAAAGAAATTGGCAGTATATAATCATAAGTGTCAGGAACAGATTCACCCTCAAACGTAGCAATAAACTTTAGTAGAAGATTTATTGAAACATAGTGAATGATACTGTCTATCAGACGTTAAAGCTCGAGAATGGAATGCTTTCCCCCCGCCTTACACTTAAACAGCAAGTTTCTCCTGAGATAGTTGAAAAAGGACGAACGTCATCATGCCAAATGGTTCCTTTGAAATTCCAGCCGGAAGGAATGGTTGGCACCGGGGAAAAAAAACCCCTACTATACTATTTCCCCAGGCTACTGCTATCCTAAAACAACAAACATGGGGGGACCCCTGAACCTGCCCCATTTTTAAAAAAAAAAAAAAAAAAATTCATATACATATAAATCCCGCAAAACAAGTAAAATATTACAGAACAACAGAAATACAAAAAACCCCCATGAAGTAATAACAAAGTCAATCGGGGCGTTGAGGAACATCAGTCGGCGAAGAATCCAGCGAAGGGGCTCTCTTCAGCAAACTGGAATAAAGACAGGATGAATTGCCTTGAGGGAAGAAGGGAGATCCAGTTAAAAAAGAAACATCGTTAATAGCTCTTTTCACAGGAAAAGGACCGAAAAAATCGAGGGGAAAGTTTTTTAGGAGAAGTAGACGAAATGTGTTTAAAGAGGAAAAAAGACCAGATCCCCGGGTTTGTAAGAGGGGTTAGGCTGCCTTTTGGGCGGTCGGCAAAGCGTTTGTGAGAAGTTTTTGGGAACGCTATAGCATCCAAAACCATTGCCAAATGCCCGAAAATTTGAGACCCAAGCAGAAACAGAAGGAGGAGAAAAGGGGAAAGGGAAGGGTGGGGGGGGGGGAAAGGAGAAGGAAGAAAGCCGTAAACTATTTCAAACGGGGGTTTCCCAGTAGAAGCATGAACAGCATGGTTTACAGCAAACTCAGCAAACGGGAGAAGCGAAACCCAATCGTTCGGGTTTTTCAAAACAAAGCACCTAAGAAATTGTTCAAGAGATTTGTTAGCACGCTCAGATTGGCCATCTTTTTGGGGGTGATAAGCACTGCTGAGTTTCTGAGTGATTCCCAGGGTTTTCAAGAGGCAGGTCCAAAACTTGGAAGTGAAAATTGGATCCCTGTCCGAAATGATCACCGAAGGTAGTCCGTGGCCATACATGATGAACAAAAGGTCAGCAAGTCGTTCAGCTTTGGGGGTATTTTCTTTAGGGGAAAACAAAATGACATTGCTTGGAAAAGTGATCAGTAACAACCCAAAAAAACATGAAAGCCATGTGAAGAGGGGAGAGAACAATAAAAACCCCATGCGATAACCGACCAGGGGCTACAAGGAGCAGGCAGGGGTTTGGGAGGACCCCTTTGGGAGGCTTAGATGTGGCGATTTAGAAACGTTGAAAGGAGCACACTTTTTAAAATGAAGTTTGCACGGAGGATTTTAAATCCAGGCCACCAAAAAAGGCGGCGAATCGCATGCAATGTCTTCAAAAACCCAAAATGTCCAGCAGGTTTGGAATCGTGATGACGATGAAGTACATGCTCACGGGCAGCAGGGGGGACGTAGACCTTGGTGCCATAGAAAAGGGAAAATTGTCAACCCACTCAATTTTGTCCTTATTTGCCGGGAGCCATGAATCGGCATGCGCTGCATGAACGATAGCATCGCGGAGAGCGGAGTTACAGAAAGGGGGGAGGCAGAAAGCCTTGTTTTTGCTAATGTGCGAGTAGTTACTTGAGAAGCCAGGGAGGAGGCAGGGAAAAAAGGCTTTGGGGGGGGGGGAGGAGCAAAGGTCCCCCAAAAAAAGGGGAAAGGGGAGATAGAGGGTCCGCCAATTGGTTGGGAAAGGCCAGGTTTGAAAACAATTTTAAACCGGAACCTCTGGAAAAATTAGCCCCTCTCCCCCCGCTTAAGGGGGGAGTTTCTTAACCGACTGCAAGGCTTGCAAATTTCTATGATCAGTCCAGACTTCAAAGGGGAGTCGGGCCCCTTCAAGTAAATGTCGCCAAGTGGTCAGCGCAAAATGAATAGCCTTGGCTTCTTTCTCCCAAATAGGCCAATTAGCTTGTTGATGAGAAAATTTCTTTGAAATGAAAGCACAAAAGGGTTGAGTGCTCCCTCAGAGTCATGTTGCAAAAAAACAGCGGCCATGGCAAAGTCAGAAGCATCTGTTTGCACAATGAATTGCTTAGCACTGTCGGGGGAAAAAATAGCAATGGCTCTGTAGTGAATTTAGATTTCAAATGTTCAAACGCCGACTGACATTCAGGGGACCAACGAAGTTTGTGCGACTTACATGTAGATTCGCCTTTAGGTTTCCGTAACAGGTTAGTAAGCGGAAGCGCTATGGCTGCAAAATCCCTTTTAAAATTCCGGTAAAAGTTTGCAAAGCCAAGAAATTGCTGCAGTTGCTTCAAAGTTTTGGGGGGGGCCATTGCAAAATAGAGTTAATTTTCGAAGGGTCCATTTTAAGTGAACAATCTTGAATCCTATAACCCAAGTAATCAAAGGTTTGGGTGTCAAATTGGCACTTAGACAGATTAACTACGAGGTTATTATCTATCAGCCGTCGAAGCACTTCCCGAACCAATTATAATGAGATTCCATGGAGTCTGCATAAATTAAAATGTCATCCAAATAAATCAGAACCCCCTGATAAATAAGTCGTGGAAAAAGGTGTTCAAAAACATCTGAAACACAGATGGTCCAATTGTAATCCAAAGGGGAGAACCGTCCATTTAAAATTCCCCAGTGGGGTTGCAAAGGTGGTGAGCCATTCAGAGTCTGGGGCCTTTTTGAATCCTATGAAATGCTTCTTTAAGATCAAGCTTAGTGAAATATTTTCCCCTTTAACAAGATGGTCTAAAACGGTCCGTATCAGGGGAATGGGATAACAATTGGAAGGGGATAACCTGGTTAATAGCAGAGTAGTTAACTATCAGCCTCGGTTCCCTCCCGGGGTCTTTTTCTTTCGGAAGAAGACAGGGCTCCCCGGGAAAGGGGGGTAGAAGGCTTGATAAAGCCACGAAAAAAAATTTTTATTAAGGAACTTTTTGAAGGGGAAGGAGTTCTTGCTGGCTCATGGGGTAGATTTTTGGTTTAGGCAGCGAGGCTCCGTCAATCAATTCCAATTTACAGTCAAATTCAGTGTGGGGGGGGAATTTGTCAGCCTCCCTCTCATGAAAGGCCTTCTGTAAATCACGGTAGTGCGAAAGGGAAATTTTTTGCAATTCTTCATGGCCCAATAAAAAGCTTGCCTCGGAAGAGGATAGAGTGCCAGCGGTCCAGTCTATTTGGGGATTATATTTACGGGAGCCAGTCCCATTCCCAAGACCAATTCGAACTGCACCGCCTTGGGAAAATAGGAACCGCATGCTATAATTATTTTGGTCCATTTGAAATGAGATGGGGATGGTGATTTCGCTTATTGCTCCTCCAGTCATTGAGGTCCCATCCATTTGAGTTAACTTGATGGGGGGTTCCAAAGGCTCATATAGAGTTTTAAGGGTCTTGGCCAATTTGGGGTGTAACAAACTTCTGGAGCAGCCAGAGTCAATTAGTGCCCTATGTACATGCAAATTTTCCCCTCTCCGCCAGTAATCGTAACCGTGGTATAGAAATGGGGAATTTTAGGAGTACTTACAGCTGTTCCCGCTGCTTTCAAACCGCCACCGTCGGGTTCCCCATCTGTGTCCGAGGAATACGAAGAAGAGGTTTCACCGTCGGGAGCGGAGTCTCCTGTCGCTGCTGCAGGGTCCTTATGAGTGCGTCTGAGCGGTTGTTTGATGGCCGTTGTCTGACGTGTAGATTCTTTATTCCTGGGGTCTGCTCGTGCCCCTTTAGTCCCCACCGTGGCTTGGTTACTGGTGCAGTTGTTGGCAAGGTGACCCGGTTTCCCACAGGTGAAACACATGCCCAAACGGAGGCTTTTGGGTTTCTTCCTCAACATTGAGGAAGGTGGACGGCGAGGTTGTCGTTTTGTTAAGTCTTGTCGTTGTCGGTTCAACTAACAGTGTGGGTTATACCCTCCACTTCAGTAGCTAGTCTGATCCAACCTAGCAGGGTTTGTGGGTTGGCCTGCATTAGGCACCCGTGTAAGATATCAGGATCTAGTCCATCTTTGTATAACTCGATAAGAATCTCATCATTCCACTGCACTTTGGTGGCCAGGTTTCAAAATTCACGCGAATATGTTCCCACGTCGTTCCTGCCTTGTTTCATTTGTTTTAGTTGATATTTAGTTTTTTCTAGTAGATGGGGGTCTTCAAACCGTTCACGCAAATGGTTCATGAAGAGCTGCAGATTTTCGGTTTGGGGGGCGCGGGTGTCATATAGGTTCGCTACCCAGTCAGCTGCCAGTCCTTTCATTCTCTGGCTGAGGTATCTAATTCGGACTGCATCATCCCGAAAGAGGTGGCCATGATCGACCATGAAATTATTTGCCATAGTCATAAAGAAAGAGAGTTTCTCACCCTTCCCGTTGAAGGACGCTTTCAGGTCTCCCACGTTTCTGAGTAGCGGTGGCGCTGACGCCCTGCTGGTTGCGGGGGCGGACCAGGGGTGCCTGCCGCTGGCACAGCCGCTCGTGGTTCGCGTGCTGGTGTTCTCAATGTCTGCGAGGGACGGATGCTCATCTCACGTAACATGGTCTTGAGTTCGAGTATCTCCTCACTTTTCTCTCCAGTTCTGTTTCCATTCGTGCCATTTCCGCCAGAAAGGAAAGGTCTTTGGCTGATGTGTCCCATCTAGCAGCCCTTCTGCGTTGTCTTACCGACATAAGCGGCTTCTCTCCCCAGACCCAGGTTTGGCCGCTTGTGGGGGTTTTCATAGCCTCACTCAGCGGTAAATTTGCCTTGGTATCCATGGACGCTTCGGTCTCTGCAGTTCCATCAGATTCTGCAGATCCTCGTTCTTCTTCAGTAATTAACTGATCCACTACTTGATGCATTTTAGGAAAAAAATCGAGCTTTCTGTCAGGAACAGATTCACCCTCAAACGTAGCAATAAACTTTAGTAGAAGATTTATTGAAACATAGTGAATGATACTGTCTATCAGACGTTAAAGCTCGAGAATGGAATGCTTTCCCCCCGCCTTACACTTAAACAGCAAGTTTCTCCTGAGATAGTTGTAAAAGGACGAACGTCATCATGCCAAATGGTTCCTTTGAAATTCCAGCCGGAAGGAATGGTTGGCACCTGGGAAAGTTAACAGCCTACTATCACTATTTCCCCAGGCTACTGCTATCCTAAAACAACAAACATGGAGGACTCCTGACAATAAGAGAGTCTCGTTGTTTTTAATCCAAATAGAAGAAGAATCCCCATTATTCAAATCTTCATGGCTTAAGAGTCTACATTATCTAAAGCATGCTTTAATTCATCTTAGACATTCATAGCACAAACAATTACCATTCATGTGGGTGCAGCACTAGGGGAACAGACTCTGCAACCTATCAGTGGGTGTTCATCTTATGACTGGAAATCTCCCTCTGCACATATTAGGACACAGGAAAGGACAGATCTCTGACCTATACAAATATGCCAAGGACTTCAAAGTGGTTTCTCCATGCACCGGTGGGATATAATTCTTCAGTAAGTTTCTTCTGAAAGGAAGCAATGAGTAATTTTAGCAATTTTCTTCCCACTGTGAGACAATCTTCAAAACCACAGTTTCCAAAGCTTGTTTGCATTTTGGGACTTATTCGGAGCAAAAATTTCACATGCGGTATTTGTGTAGAAAACAGACAAAGGCCATTTCCGCATGGCGTTGCAGTCCAGCTATGGAGAGAGGATGACAGCGGTCCACAGTTCATGCTTTGGTCATGACATCATCGCGGTCCCACTGCCATCCTGTTCCCATGTGTCACCATCATGGGATATATGCTTAACGGATTAAGTCCATTAAGGGCTCACGATCGTGCAATACTCCCATACCTAACTGCCATGCAGAGGGACAGGAAGCAAGATCATGCACTTCCTTCCCCACTGCAGAATGGGAAGATGGCCGACTGCAGTGCTGAAGGAAGGGGCATCCCACTTACACTCCCTTCTGCGGGCAGCCGGCTGGGTACGGAGGGATCGTTCCTGTCACACTCCCTTCCCAGCAAAGGCACTGCCTGGACTAGAACGGGACGATGCGTGAGAGCATCATCATGCAGAAATGGCCAAAGAAAGCATTTCCTACACAGAAACAGCCATTTTCTTGCAGAAATATCACTTTCTGTGACGAAAAGGCTGTTGTCTGTGCAAAACAACCACATGTAAATGTTGTGTAGAACAAATTTTGTGCAGAATAATTTTTGTGCAAAATTCCTTATCAGTCAAAGATTCTTCTTGTCAGAGTTCTAGACACATTTTTGACATTTTTTTGGAACATTCTTTCCATCCCTACCCTCAGCATCCATCAGATATGCCAGCACTATTGCCAGAAACCTTTCAGCAGTGGTGCCACATCTTTTGATCCCCTTCCAACCTGGCTGCACAGAGGAATAAATGACTATCAGTTCAAAGATGAAGTACACAATAACAGAAGACAGACACCATATGTGCATTTTAGCATTTTAACTTAATATATTAATTTTAAAAAATCTTCAGATGATATCTGCTCTGTTGGGATCACACCGCAAGAGGACAATATTCGAAACACAACACAGCACAACAAAATAGGTTTTTGATGGTATCCAAACTTTTATGGAGCAGATATTCCTAACGGATTTGGATTACAAGAAGTTTCATGAGAAATTCGTCCTGAAGGAGATCTTAGGATCAAAACTCATCAAAAAGATCTGTATTAATTTTGCCTTACTGTGGAGTGCTTATATGACTGCATTTGTTTTGATCTGAGATGCTTAATAAACATACACAAATGGCCATTCACCTTGTATTAAATGCTACTACGAAGAAGAAGGATATGAACTTGCAAACACATATTAAGTATGAACTGGAATCATTTTCACCATTCATATACTGATATAGAAAGACGACAAATGCCCTATGCCTATCTACTTCAATATTATATATGAAATTAATGTTACTACTAAAAATAATACTGTAAAAATCCATAGAAAGCTTTTCTGAACTCAAAAACCATGGGAGAGATCCACCCCTCCTCTCAAACACACACAACATTCACTATAAAAATGAAAGTAAGCATGAGTTACAACAGATTCCATTCACTTTGCTTGGCTGGCTAACATTCTAAGCCAAAAAATGAGTGCAGCCTTTTCAATGTAATGGCACAAAAATAATAATTTAACTCTCATAAATATATTTCTGCTAGTTATAGACCGTACAGGCTGTAAACAAGATTTGGGAGTCTCATGTCTCGTGAAGTACTGTATGTAGGATCATCTCTATGGCAGCCGTGTTAGCCTCATTCATCTGTTTACCTACTTAGATAAGAAATAACAAGGTCTCAGATGTAAATGATGACGATACCAGTGGTTTTTAGGCCTGTCCACAGATGGCCCTTAAAACTCCTCTACACATGCAGAATGCCAACCCTGGGACATATTTTACGGCATATAAGATTTACTACAATGGCACATACACAATATTACAAAAAACAAGCTGTGCATATATGCAGTGCAGAGACACAAAGATTACAACCTTCAAATTCTACCCCCTCCCAATACACGTTCACTGACTTCAAGCACATTTCTGTACAACACATATTTTGAAGAGTACAATATCTCTTAGCATATTCAACATATAACAAAGATAACCCTCCAATTGTCTTGATTGACCATGAAATGTTGCTAATAATCTACCATTATTCCACTTTTTCAGTTACTTTTAAGATGGCCCAGTTTGTCTCTCTTCCTCTCATTTTCCCCCTTTGTTCTCATGTTACTTCAGTTGTTGAAAACAGAGTTTGAAGTGCAAAAGTACTTTGTATTCAATTAACTCAGCGAGGGAGAGAGAAGAAGAGGGAGTGGAATCTTACCATCCCCAACAGATTAAGGCAAAAGAAAACTGCTGCAGTCTCTACTAGCCTGTGCATTCTTCCTCATAACAACTTTTGCCATCCTGACCACACACTGATGCTGCTTACCCACACGTGTCCTGATTTCCATCTGTGAAATGTTGGCGGGTATGAACAAATATTCTACATACCAGTTAAGATTTCTGAAATATAGTAGGGTGAAAAGCAAGCTGTTAAATGCAGGGAATGTATGTTAATCGGACTATCAAGTAATTCTCTGTTTGCAAGCCATTGCTATGAACTGAAGCAGTTTCTTTAGCTGTTATCATGTGTTCTTTGTGCTCTTCTTACGTGCCCTCTCATAATGACTATATGTGGCTTACTGCATAACGGTCTGGCTATAAGCAGCAATAGGTGCCCCAAAAGGGTACAGTTTAGAACTGGTCTGTCTTCAAAGTATATTCTTTACAGAATGCTCCAAGGAACAGGCAGAGTCACATGAAAATAAAAGTGAAGACTGCTCATATATTCATCTCTTTGGGTACACAGGATTCCAAAGTTATTTCCCTTTCTACCAAATGATGAGAGGAACAATATGGTGTTCATTTCTATTTCATTAAACTCAAAAAGAGCTGATGGATCTCCTCTTGCTTTATCACGGGATCTTTATCACTTTCCTCTTCATTATGCACGAAGCCATGTACGAACAGTTCTGCAGGTAAAGTTCTTATATAGTAATGGCATGAATAAGCATCGCCCAAACTGGTCTAATGATAGCTTTCCTGATGATACCATTCAGATCAAGGCTATTTGAGCTTTGCCTGCTCAACAGGAAAAATGGTGTGTCCAATCTGCCAGGGGCAATTTAAAATTGGTTATCATAAACAAGATTAATCAGGAAAACATCTGCGGGTCTGTAAAGTTCATTCTATATTTAGAAAGGACCAACCTTGAATCTGAGAGCTCTTATGTTCCAGATACTATCCAGTTCCGTTTAAGATATGCAGGAGCTGTATTTGCATGTAATAGCAATCCAGATTGTGACTTACTGAATTCTGGCCTGTTGTTGTGCCTAAATCTATTCATGAAAAAACAAACCATGGTTTGACAGACAGTTATAAAGCAAAATTAAAAGCTACAGTTTATTGTTGGCTTGCAGTTCTTGCTTGTTGAAACCAAGACTTGTCCTTACTTCTGAATTTACAATCCCAGACTGTCCCTGGCTTGTTTTTTTTGGCTTCCCAACTTGAAATAGAAACAGGCAAAGGAGGCAAGAGAGAAAAGACCGAAAGTTGGGAAGGGGAAGAACTAGGGCTTATTTATTTATAGATATAGCCAATATAAACCATGGTTTAGTATAACATGGAAAGATGACCATTAAGGTTTTTTTGTTCCCTTTATGGAACTTTACAATTTCAAAATAAAGAGATGCAATAAAATTAAAAAACTCCCAGTTTTCTAGATCAATAGGACCATATAAAAACCATGCAATAAGTCTGAATAATGAATACATAAGGAATGCACTGTTGTACTCTTGGATCTCAGAAGCTTCATTATGTACAATAAATAATTCATTGCACAATTTTTTCCCCTCAGCTTTAGGTGCAGGTTAAGGATCCTAATATCCAAAGCATAATAAGGACAGTTATTCCCTACACTGCATGAAATAAGGCTAAAGCAAATGCTGCCAAAATGATTTGTAAAAAAATGATGCTTCCAAATTTAAAATTATGATTTACCTCCCTCATAATCATACTGATTACATACATGGTTAAGAAATAATGTGGCCAGTGGCTGAATTTTTAGATGGATGGATACAGAGGATGTTGATATAGATGACAGATAAGCCTTTAACGCCTGTTTCACAACCACATCAGCTAACATTACAATCTTTCCCCAAAGCAACACATAGTGGACCATTTGCATCTTTCACAAGGAAAGGCAGTATTTCTTTGAAAGTCTTTAAACAGAGGTTGGATAGCATCTTTCAGGAGGTCTTTAGTTGTATACTCTTGCATGGTAGGGAGCTGGAGTAGATTGCCTTTGCGATTTCATCTAGCTCTACAATTCTATGATTCTGTGATTCCATATACGTCAAATATATACGTTGTCACACTAACCGAAAATTCTGGAAAACCCTAGCCTGCCACAGTCAAGCAAGCATGCTTTACATTTGCCCAGTGACACTCATTTAGCTTCTCCTACCACCTACTGCAGCTAAACAACCAGAATTCCTAGTTTATACATCACGCTGCACCACCAGGGCTCATGAGAACCCTGGTATCACAGTGGTTAAATGCCGGTACTGCAGCCACAACATTGTGAGTTCGATCCTGCCAGGCTCCAGGCTGACCCAGCCTTCCATCCTTCTGCAGGTCGGTAAAAAGAGTAGCCAGCTTGTTGGGGGCAATTAGATGACACATTATAAGTCACTTAGGGGGTACTTTGCACTGATAAGTGGTATAGAAATGTAACTGTTATTGCTAACTACTATTGCTATGTCATAGACAGAATGTCCGTGATTTAGTTATTGGGACACAGAATGGGGATTTTAGCTGATCTTGTTTTAAAGCAAGCCAGAATCATGAAGTGTGATTTGTTGCTGATTTATGGTTTTAAATATTTGGAAAGAGACAGGTCAGAATCCCCAGTCTGGATGTCATAATAAATGAACTGTAGATGGTTCATAGAATTCAAAGACATAGTCATGTTCGTCTGAATCGGTATGGAAAGGGATCTTGCAGCACCTAAGAATCTAAGCGAAAGAAAGACATTGGTAGCATAAGCTTTTGTAAAGTAAGTAGACTAAAAACCTTTTCAGAGGTTTTCAAACAGAGGCTGGATGGCCATCTGTCAGGAGTATTTTGAATGTGTATTCCTGCATGGCAGAGTGTTAGACTGGACATGGTGGTCTCTTATAAGCTCTATGATTTTGTTATTCTAAGCCTACTTCATCAGATGCAGGGAATGAAGTGCTTAGGAGCAATCCTTTATAGCTATGAATGAGCAGGCGATACCTAGGATTAACAGTGGAAATGCAAAACTTGTGGATATGGTGATGAGGTGACAAGTTCTGTTTCAACGATGGTCATTAGGGGACAGAGGCAGAAAGATTTGCCTAAAACTAAGGTGAATAGATAACCATAGGAATGGTGGAGGCAGTTATTAGATGGTAATATGATCCTGGCTGAAACCAGAAAGATGTGATAAATTGGACAAGAGAGCCCTCCTGAAGCTTGGGTGTTAACTAGTGTTCTAATACATGCAGTGTGCCAAGAAACCATTGTTCTGTTCAACCAACTGTTAATGAACAGGAGTTTGTGGATATATTCCAATTTTGCTGTTTCTCTTTCCAACTTCCTTTGTAGATTTTTTTGTTCAAGGGCTGCTGTTCTGAGGTCCAAGATGGAATATTCAGGAGGATGGAAGTCTTTTGCATCTAGTTTTTGTATTTACCCATTTCTAATGTTTGATTTATGTCCATGTATCCTCTGGCACAGAGACTGATCTGTCTGCACAATGTAAAGTGTTCGAGGATACTGTTGACAGAGGATGGCATATATCACATTAGAGGACAAGCAAGCAAAAGTATCTCTAATATTGTGACTGATGTGATTAGGTCCTGTAATGACATTTCCTTAGTAGATGTTCAGGCAGAGCTGGCATATGGGTTTGTGGCACAGTCTTGTACCCATCTCCTCATCCATGTCGTGCATCCTCGTGTAAGTTAAGTAAGTGTTTGAGACTGGAGGCTCTCTGTAGCTACATCTCCTTGCAGGAAAAGACAAGATAGAATTGCAGGCATAAATACACTGGTAAAACACGCTTATCGAGGAGCCCAGGGGAAGCCTCAGAAGAGGCGAGTTCTGGTTGTTGGGGACTCTTTGCTAAGAGGAACTGAAACAGCAATCTGCAAAACGGACGAGCTCAATCGAGAGGTCTGTTGTCTTCCTGGGGCCAGGATCAACCACGTAACGGAGAGGCTAACCAGGCTAGTCAAACCCACGACTATAAGCCCCTCATTTTGGTTCATGTCGGAACCAATGACACTGCGAGGAGCAGTTTAAACCACATTGCAAAGGACTACAAACGTATGGGGACAAAGCTTAAGGACCTTGGTGTGCAGGTGGTCATTTCGTTCTCCTCCCTGTTCAAGGATATGGCGCACATAGGGAAAGGGCAATAGTAGAGGTCAACAACTGGCTCCGCACATGGTGCCGCCAACAACGGTTTGGGTTTTTGGAACATGGCCTGAATTTCCATGAACATGGGCTTCTGGCAAGGGATGGGCTGCACCTCACAAAACTTGGCGGGAAAATGTTTTTGCTAACAGTCTTGCAAGGAAGATTAAGAGGTCTTTAAACTAAGTTCCACTGGGGAGGGGGACAATATTATTCAGGGCAAGGACTCAGAGAACACAGGGGGAAAAGGCCCAAATGATACTGGACAAGTAGTACAAGTGGCCAATGGCGGGAGGAGTAGAATCAATAGTACAGGACTTGCAGGAAGGGCCCAGGGACTTTAAATGTCTCTACACTAATGCAAGGAGTATGGGAAACAAGCAGGATGAGCTTGTACTCCTAGTACAAGAAAATAAATACGATTTGATAGGCATCACTGAGACCTGGTGGGATGAGTCTCATGATTGGAATACAGGAATAGAGGGGTATAGCCTGTTTTGTAAAAATGACCAAACAAGAAAGGAGGAGGAGTAGCCTTGTATGTCAAGGAGGGTTTTCACCTGTGAAGAGATCCAGGACTTAAACCCAGAAAGCCAGGTAGAGAGCATTTGGGTAAGAATTAAGGCAGCGAGAAACAATAGGGATATTCTGGTGGGGGTTTACTACAGACCTCCAACCCAGGCTGAGGACTTGGATGACGCCTTCCTCAACCAAATGACTGCACATTCAAAGAGGAGGGATACAGTAATAATAGGAGATTTCAATTACCTGGATATATGCTGGCAGTCAAACTCTGCCAAGACAGCAAGGTCCAGCAAGTTTCTTGCTTGTCTTGCAGACAACTTCATGGTCCAGAAGGTGGAAGAGGCCACAAGGGGATCAAATATTCTAGATCTGGTCTTGACCAACAGGGATGACCTTGTGAATGAGGTAGAAGTGGTTGGATCTTTAGTGGGGAGTGACCATGCCCTCTTGGAATTTAGCATTCAGTGGGAAGGAGAAGATAAGGGTAGCCAGACACTCATCTTAGATTTTAAAAAAGCGGACTTCTGTAAACTTAGGGAGCTGCTGGCTGGAATTCCGTGGTCAGGAATAGTGAAAGGGAAAGGAGTTCAGGAGGCATGGGAGTTCCTTAAAAGGAGATACTGAAGGCACAGTCTAAAACAGTGCCATTAAGGAGGAAAAATGGAAGGCATCTGAAGAAACCAGAATGGTTGACTAAAGAACTCTCAACTGAGCTAAGAGTTAAGAGAAACATGTATAGAAAATGGAAGAAGGGGGAAAGCACCAAAGAAGAATTTAAGCAAGTAGCTAGGAGATGTAGGGAGGAAGTCAGAAAGGCTAAAGCACAGAACGAGCTTAGGCTGGCCAGAGACATTAAAAACAATAAAAAGGGTTTTTTTAAATATGTCCGCAGCAAAAGGAAAAAGAAGGAGACAGTAGGGTCGCTACGCAGAGAAGATGGCGAATTACTCACAGGGGGGAGAGAAAAGGGAGAGCTACTTAACACCTTCTTTGCCTCCGTATTTTCCCAGAAGGATACAAGCACTCAACCTGGCGGTTGGGGAGCGGGGGAGGAAGCAGAGGAAATGAGGCACTTAATAAGTAGAGAGGTGGTACAGGAATACCTGGCCGCATTGGATGAATTCAAGTCTCCAGGGCCAGATGAATTGCATCCTAGGATATTAAAAGAGCTGGCAGAGGTCATTTGGAACCGCTTGCTATGATCTTTGAGAATCTTGGAGGACAGGAGAAGTTCCAGCAGATTGGAGGAGAGCAAATGTTATCCCCATCTTCAAGAGGGAAAAAGAGGACCCAAATAATTATCGCCCAGTGAGCCTGACATCAGTACCCGGAAAGATCCTGGAGCAGATCATTAAACAGTCAGTTTCTAATCATTTAGAAAGCAACGCGGTAATCACGAGAAGTCAACATGGATTTCTCAAAAAAGCATGCCAGACTAATTTTATGTCTTTTTATGACAGAGTTACTAGCTTGATAGATGAAGGGAGTGCTGTGGATGTAGCATATCTCGATTTCAGTAAGGCCTTTGACAAAGTTCCCCATGACATTCTTGCAACGAAGCTAGTAAAATGTGGGCTGGACAGGGCTACCGTTAGTTGGATTTGTAATTGGTTGACCACCGAACCCAAAGGGTGATCACGAATGGCTGCTTTTCGTCCTGGAGAGAAGTGACTAGCGGGGTGCCACAGGGTTCTGTCCTAGGCCCAGTGCTGTTCAATATTTTTATCAATGACTTGGATGAAGGAATAGAGGGCATGCTCATCAAATTTGCAGATGACACCAAATTGGGAGGGGTTGCTAATACGCCAGAGGACAGGATCAAAATTCAAAATGACCTGGATAGATTGGAGAGATGGGCCAGGGCGAACAAAATGAAATTCAACAGAGAGAAATGTAAGGTCCTACACTTAGGCAGAAATAATGGAATACAGAAATATAGGATGGGGGACACGTGGCTGGATAGCAGTACATGTGAAAGGGATCTAGGAGTCTTCATAGACCACAAGCTGAACATGAGTCAGCAGTGCTATGTGGCAGCCAAGAAAGCCAATGCAATTCTTGGCTGCATCAATAGGAGTATGGTGTCTAGATCGAGGGAGGTACTGGTACCCCTTACTCTGCTTTGGTTAGACCCCATCTTGAATACTGTGTCCAGTTCTGGGCACCCCAATTCAAGAAGGATATTGACAAGCTGGAGCAAGTCCAGAGGAGGGACGACCAAAATGGTGAGAGGCCTGGAAGCCAAGCCCTATGAGGATAGACTTAGAGAGCTGGGTATGTTTAGTCTGCAGAAGAGGAGGTTAAGAGGGGACATGATAGCCATGTTTAAATATTTGAAGGGATGCCACGTAGAGGAAGGAGGGGACTTGTTTTCTGCTGCTCCAGAGACCAGAACAAGGAGCAATGGATTCAAGCTGCAGGAAAGGAGATTCCACCTGAACCTCAGGAAGAACTTCCTGACGGTCAGGGCTGTCTGGCAGTGGAATCTGCTGCCTCGGAGTGTAGTGGAGTCTCCTTCCTTGGAGGTTTTTAAGCAGAGGCTTGATAGCCATCTGTCGGGATTGATTTGACGGTGTTCCTGCATGGCAGGGGGTTGGACTGGATGGCCTGTGTGGTCTCTTCCAACTCTGAATTTCTATGATTCTATGATTCTATGATTCTCGCAAATGGTAAGACAGAGTTGCTTTCGAATCTTCATGATGTGCAAAATAATCTATTGTGTTTGCATTTAAACCTAAAAGCATGTAAATGTTACTGTACTAGAGCCATAATGGTATAGTGATTTGAGCCCTGAGCTACAACTTGGGAGATCAAGGTTTGAATCCCCACTCAGTTATGAATGGGACTTTGGGCAAGTCACATTCTCTCAGCCTCAGAGGAAAATAAAAGGAAAACCCCCTTTGAACAAATCTTGCCAAGAATACCCTGGACAAGTTCATTTTAGGGTTGCCATAAGTCAGAAATGACTTAAAGGCACACAGCAGCAGCAGCAGCAACCACAACAGAAGTTAGTATACTTCCACCATTCCCTTATCACAGTGTTTTTCAAACTTTAAAAGCATTCAGAAAACTTGCATGTCATGCATGGAAAACCTGTACATTAGGGTAATTATTCAAATATGTTAAGGATCACCATCTTGGGTCAGCTGGGCCATAACTCCTTCCTGAAACCCCAGACAACTACTGTCAGTCAGAGGAAACACACCAGCACTGACAAACCAGAAGCCTTCTTACAGTGTATAACAACCAGACTGGGCTGTGCAACTCAAAAGCTTCCACAACACTACACTATCTCATCTTGATATCGTATTATCTAACATATTTATGGGTCTATATACATATATGTTTGCAAATCTCTATTTTCATATTTACTAAAATCATGATTGTCTGAGTGCATACAGCCATCTGTTTTTAAGACAGTAAGAGTTACTCCACCCTGTCTAAAATATGGTACATTCACCCTGTTAAAATTATAGCCACAACTATGCTCTTCTGGTCCAGTTATCAGAAATTCATAACATACATACCATGGGCAACGACAAGCTATGTTCAGCATACTGCCTTAGTGTTCATGTACATGTAATTATAGGCATGTGCACTAGAGCCAAGAAATATCCTCCCTGCACTCACAGATTTAAGTTCAAGAGAAGATGTGAACTTCTTTGGCTGGTTCCAGGATCCATCTGAGCCAATGTGGCCAAGTGATTTGTGTGCTGGATAAGGACTCTGGGAGACCACAGTTCAAATCCCCTTAGCCATGGAAATCTACCGGGTGATTTTGAGCAAGTTATACTCTCTCAGCCTAAGAGGAAGGCAGTGACAAAACCCCACCGAACAAATTTTACCAAGAAAATCTCATGTAGGTCTCTTTAGAGTCTACCTGAGTTGGAAATGACTTGAAGGTACAGTAACAAGAACAGGGGGTATTGATGGACAGATAGTGTCACCTAACATAAGAGAGTCTCTTTTGTTCCTATGTACACAGAAAGGTCTAATTAGGTATGTTTGGATCAATATTACTTTGAAACAGTGTTTAGACCAGTTAATTTTTAGATTACAGCTCCTCAAATCCTCCAGGCAGCATGACCATGGATTATGCTGGCTGGAGAGCTGTAGTTCCAAAATTAACTTTCCCAAGCTCTGTGAAATCACAATTATTATTAAATACCACTAAAGTTAAAGTTAAAGAGCAGTAAAAGTTAAAGAGCAGTAGACCATCCCAATGTGCAGACAAAAAAATATGACGAACAAGAAATCATTCTCCATGCGTGCCCTCTACCAAGAAACGTAAAAGCTAAAGCGAATGTGAAGACATAGAGGTGGGATTAATATCCCCTCCCCTGTTATTCTTGAGGTCAGTAAGATGAATGTGCTGGAAGCTTTTCCTGTCCACTTCTGCTATAATTTCACACAGTAGGAGCCAACTTCTATTCTCCAGAATGTGCACATAACTCCCCCAGGACTCTGGCCATGTTGCAAGCCAGCATTTGAGAGCAAAGTGTGGCCCTACGTCATTAGTTAGAGCAATCTATTAAAAGACTACTGAGAATAATGTGCTTCCGAGGACAATAAGGATCAAAAACACCAATGCTTGCTCCAAGAATTACTCACACAAGTGAGATGGAGCAATCCTCAGAAATTCAGAGCTCCCCCCACTTAAAAAAAGAGAGGGGGTAACACTAACCACAACTGCCCACATAAATATTTTGTTAATGAAACATGACAATACAATACAGCAGCACTGCACTACTGAAAACATGCTTCCAAACTGAGTGGAAAACAAGTCTTTGAGTAAAGTGTATTGCCACTTTATGAAAATAATTCAAAAGCAAAGAGGAAGCACGTTTTGCTAGTTTGTTCTGGATTCATGCTGGATGCAGTTAACCAGTCTGTCTGTCTGTCTGTCTGTCTGTTTGTCTGTCTGACCAACTATTGGAGTGATTAACAAATGAAACTTAATAGTTTGATAAATAAGCAAAATGTTGGTGGTTTAAAAAAAAAAATGAAATTGCAGCCAAAGTGTCAGCTCAGGACACTTCCACACATTCTTAACTGGATGATGTATTGTCCTCTGAGTTGAGACCAAGTGGTGTTGAAGTCCCCGAGATGATGGACTGAGACATTTTCACTTTTGTCTAAAATGCTTGAATGAGATGGCACCTCATTTCCAAACAGGGACAACTCAGAGACGCTGTGATGTTCCAAGTGATGTTTGGCCCCTGGTTGCTCTAGCTTCCTGGTCAAGATTGCAAATTGTACGCAAGTCTTAGGTACGTAGGTTTTCCCCATGTCCTTCAAATGATGGGACAGCCAATGAGGCACAGTGGTTTAAGCATAGGACTATGACTCTGGAGACCAGGGTTTGAATCCCTGCTTGGCCATGGAACCCCACTCACTGATGACCTCGGGGAAGTCACACTCTCTCAGACACAGGCAAAGGCAACCCCTCTCAACAAATCTTGCCATATATATATATATATAATGATAGGTAAGTTGTTTGCCGCCTCGATCCATATGGAGAGGCGGGATACAAATAAATAATAATTTTAAAAAAGTCAAAAATGACTTGAAGGCATACAACAAATGAGTACTTAGTCTGTAGTCCTCAAAACCGCCTGCTCCAACACAACTCCTCAGGCATCAATAGTCAGGTTCATGCTGTCAACCATGGGTTTTTTGATATGTCGCCAAATACCTGGCACAGGTATGTGAATCTTGTTGTTCTGAACTGAGTTTGTTAAAAATAAGAAAACAAAAAAGAAAGGGAAAAGAACAGTGTCTGCTTAGGTGATACTGCCGCACACTTCAGTTAAAACTCATTTGAAGTAGAAATAAATGGAAGTCGCACAGCGAAAGTGCTTAGAGTATTGGGCCCTCAAGTCTGGTTTTGTGAAGAAGCACCACCCCAAGCAAAGAAGAATGCAGAGATAAATGATACTCTTCTGAAGCAGAATCAAAATGTTCCATCTTAGAAATTCCCTCATCCCCAAGGTGCCCTGACCCTGAAAGGAACTTTGAACCTTCCTGGTTACAATGATAAAAATATTCTTTTTTTTTTTTGCTTATGGCTTGTGGGTTGACAGTGAACCATATGTTACCAGGAAAGTGACAGCTTGGTTGTTTTTTTCTTCCTCCTCCTCCTCCTCCTCCTCCTAACATTAAAAAAAAAAATAAATCCTATTTCTAAACTTCATTGTTTCCATTGCAGGATAGACTAGCATTTGCTGTTAAAGCAGAAAATTACAAGGAGGACTTAATTGACCCTCTTGTGTCTTTGAAAAATCCTGTCTGTTGTCTCTAATTGACCCTCTTGATACCTTTATGGAACAATGAATGAATCCTCCGTAAATAATGGACGCTGGTGATTAATAGCCATGGTTAGGTTGGACCTCTAGTTCAGGGTGCCATGTTATAGCTCCTTTTCCAAAAATATAAAAAATATAAGCCCCAAGTAGACTGGTTCCCTCGCCTTCATGTGCAAGAGTGTAATTCCAGAGAGAAAAAAAGCTAGTTACTGACGGCAGCAGGGGTCGTACGTAACAAATAGAACAACAAATGAATACTGAAAAGAATTTTCAATACTCAGTATTATTTCTCATGTATCAGTGAGAGACAAAAAAAAAAGGGAGAGGCAGGGAATCGTGCGATGGTTAAAAAAATAAACCAAGGCAATCATAAAATCGGTCCCATCAACAAATCCCCATTAATTTTAATTTCTAGTTCACCCCATTCTAAAGATTTACCATCCTAATTTGAAATACAGTTTGCCATCCACTTTTGTGGGTTTCACTTTCATGGATTTGATTATTTGCAAGTTTCTCCAAGCCCTCTCCCCACCCCTCAGGTACTTCTTTTTCTGAGGGAACCTTCCTTCTTCACAGCTCCAATCAAGCCAAGCAGCCCCTCAAAAGCCCACCCAGGTCCTCCTCTTCCACCAGCTACTGCCTAGCCAGCTAAAAATGGCTCGCAGCACACCTTCTCTGCACCACAAACTCTCTCCCAATACCCTCCACACAACCAAGGAAAGAGATGGGCAAGAGAGAGGGCATGTAGGACTACCATGCTGACCTACCTCCTTTCCTTCTCCTTTCCCTGACCTGGTTTTGCCCCTGGGTGCCTCCTGACCCCACCATGCCTTGGCTGCCTTCCCACAAACACACACACACAGATTTTGATATTTGCAGTTTTTCTACTTTTGCAGGGGTCCTGTGACTCTAACCCTAGCAAATGTGGAGGGCTGGCTGTACAGCCATAAAGAGCTATTTCAAAAAAACAAACAACTTAGACAGCTAATTGCATGTAGGTGGTCCTTCTAGTCTGAATGCACAACATTGTCAATGATCGGCGGAGAGCGTATGATCACCCCGATTTAGCAAACCGGTATGTGTGATTTCCAGTCCAGATAATTAACTTGAGGTTTGTGGTCAAAGCACACTTTCCTAGATTTGGAGGTCCCTAACATCTTAATACTGATTAGGAAAGTTGCCAAAGTTGTATGTGGGTGTGACCGAAAATCACATATTTTATTTACTAGTGAATAGTTTCCTGATCACCCCTTTCTCCTGAAACCAGATGATTAACTGTTTAGGGCTTTAGGAAAATACACAAGACCTCATGAAGTAACAACATTTGAAAGACTTTAAAAAAAAAGCATACACTTTGTGCAATAAATAATTTGGATCCGCTAACTCAAGAATGTGAACACTGTAACATAAAACACAACCTTTAATAGAACATAATGGTATTTTGTGATGCCACTATTAAATTTGCTTATTAAAACTCAAAATTACACTCTGAAACTAAGTTTTCTCATGCTGAACATACCCATAAAATGAGTAAATCAAAACTTTATTACAGTGTCCAAAATAAAATGAAGGTGTGCAGCCTTCTGTGCCTTCTTATATCTCTGATCTGAAGGGCTGAAAGATGAAACATGTTACGGGAAAGAAAGTGAAGAGCTGTAAGAACGCTTTGTGCAAATCTATAAAGCAGATCATTCAAATATTAATGGCAGCAAACAAGAACAACGCAACAAATTAAATGAGTAATGTGTTGAGACAGGAAATGTAGTAAAAGTATATGTTTAGTTAATCATTCTAATTCAACTGCATTTATATTGTAAGGAAGGAATGAACTTTTAAATTTATACTAAATTCCTATTTAAATTTAACTTAAATTCCTCAATTCAAAAGTCTCACTAGAATGAAGTTCAAAAATACTATCCAGGTTTTCATTCCTGATGGCCACCTAGCCAATCACTGTTTTGAGCTTTGGAGAGAAGGAGATGGGCCCATGCGTTTTTGAAAATTCCATTTCTCATTCACCCCACCAAAACCTCTTGTTTTTCCTATCCTGCTTCCTTATTAGCTCATTTTTTAAAAACCTTTCCTTTTTTCAGCTTCCTAATTCTCATGTGGATCCTCAGAATTCAGATCTTCAGAATTCACTTTCCTTGGACAGATGAGAAGCCTTTGTGCAGTACACACCTGTATTCTAAGGAGAAGTGACATCACGTCCTATGGTATTCCAGGAAATGCCTATCTTGCTATTAACCCATCCATTCATTATTTGGGAAGTAATGGTGAGTTATCAAGAGCTAGCATAGTATAATGGTTTGAGTGTTGGACAAGGACTCTGAGAGATCAAGGTTCAAATCTCCACTCACCCATGGAATCGTGGTGGATGACCTTGGGCAAGGCACACTCTCTCAGCCCTGGAGGAGGGCAGTCACAAACTCTCTCTGAGAAATCTTGGCAAAGACAACCCTATGATAGGTTTGCTTTAGGGTCACCATTAAATCAGAAACAACTTAAAGGTGTATAGCAATAATGACCGTAGTGAATTACAACTTAAAACATTGTTTCCCTGCCCCCATCTGGTTACAAGACTCAAAATTGCTTAACCTACCAAAAAAAAAAAAAAGGGTTAAAAAAAATCAATTATATATGAAAAATGGGATACATATGGCCAAGCAACATTACAGCATACACAAAATGTCAAAGGTTATAAATGAGGAAGAAAAGATAGCTAGGAGAGACAGTTCAGCAGTTTGCTTTTGCCTGACCCTTCTGGGACAGACAAGATTTCACTTCCTTTTCTCCTCTCCCCTTGCTGAGTTAAAGGGGTGCAAACTACTTCTGTGGGTTGAACTCATTTTTCAGCAAGTGAAATAAGTTAAGGGCAAGGGAGGAAAGTGGGAGGAGGAAAAAGTCATTAGGATATTTTAAAAGCTGAGGAAAAAGTGGGATAACAGAGGATTAATCAGGACTGTTCCTGTCAAACGGGGACAGCTGGGGTTATGATAAGTTCTTAAGAGATTTGGGATTCCAATGCAACACATGCATGAATTTTCCTAAACATACATAAACTAAACTAAACTAATAAAATAACTTGAAAACAAACTTTGAAAAACGAGGACATCATATTAATTTGTAAGCTTATACGAGCTTGTAAAAGAGCTTATTGAATCCACCTTGCAAGCGCTTCTTCTTAGTATTCTTTAAGACAGGGCTACTCAAAATGGAGATCCCTGGACCAGTGCTGGTCCCCGGCAAGTTTCCAGAAAAGAAACAACTGTTGCCAAAGAGCACAAATACGGAGCTGGTCCTTTGGTTGTGGAGACAATTGCTGGTCCTTGAAAACAGACAGCTTGAGAAGTGCTGCTCTGAGAGACATTACAAAACCAGAGTGGATTGTGGTGTTACACGTGTGAGAAGACCACATACATGAGAAAAGCAGACATGTACACACGTGGCATCAATGATAAAACAAGGTAAGTCTCACACTTCCAACAGGTGAACGAGGCTCTTCCAAACTTAGATTAGCAGAACCTACCAGTTCTGTTACAGATTGCAACTAACCGTACACAAATGCAAGGAGAAAAGTTAATTTCCTTGCATGGCTAACAGTAAATATTGGATGTGGATTTATGTTATAATAAACGGCATCGACGTATAAATAGAATGGTGCCACTGAATATAAACTCATCTCAGAATTTGCACTCATTATGATTCAGGTGCAAAATAAGATGCAGATGTTATGATGGAGGAGAAAAAAAGTCCTTTATGGAGGCAGATGGAGCCTATAAATCATATTATGCTTTACAGTGGGAGTTGTTCGTCTAAATCCTAGAAAACTATTACCTTTCTCTATGAGTGAAGTTAAATTAATATGGCTTTAAACAAAAGCAGCACTTGCATAGGGTTTTATCATCAGGAAGTGATTGGGACTGAGTTCCCAGCTGGTTCTTTCACTTCCATACATTAAAAATAATATAAGGTTGTCCCAGATTCGTAAGAGCTTGGGTCCAGTATGTGTGTGAATTTGGACTCTCCCACACAGATTCCATCTTTCTTCTAAGGAACTGAGGGCAGCATAAAAAGTCTTTTGTTGCTGTCTGCTTTTAAATTGCTGCTGACTTTGGGCGATCCTAACTTTATTGGTAAGATTTGTTCAGATCGGGTTTACCATTACTCTCCTCAAGGTGGAGAGAGTGTGACTTGCACAAGATCATCCACCGGGTTTCCATTCAAACCCTGGTCTCTCTGTCTGTAAATGAAGGCTGGGAAAATGGGTGACCATCAAGATCAAAGGGGGAAAAATATGGCTCACATTCCACAAGTGACTGTAGCTCCCAGAGGCCCACAATTAAAAATCTGAATCATATTTTTGCCCTCAAATGTTCCCTTGGGTGTAGGAGATAATTTTGGAATGTTTTGCCCCCCCCCAGGAGGTCTTCTTCCCAAGAGGAATAGAATAATGTTGTTGGGAAAAGAGCCCCCTCCTAGATCAAAAAATGTCTCAGGGAAGCACAGGAACATTTTGTGAAATTGCTCCTCTGCCCCCTAGGCAGTGGCATTTGGAGGCATATAGCTTTTATTTTCAACAAAATTTCCAGGGATGTGACCATCCAAGGTCCCTGTGGGATCAGTTGTTGTATGGCTTTGAGTCATTTCCATCCTATAAGTTGAACTCAACACAGGGTTTGAAACCCTAGGTTAAAAGAAGTTGCAGACTCAGTCAATGGTGAAAATACTAACTCATAGAGGCATCCTTTTCCTTTTTTCCCCCCTATGGAGTAGGGGGAAGCAGATTTCAGAAGTTGCTGGGGATGGGACAGAGGAGGTAGCACTTTCTTCTTGGATGCAGACATTAATCTCCAAATCATATTTTGAAATCTGTCATGAGAAAATGTGCCACTGTTATCTATGTCTATGCAATGGATTATACGTTCCTAGTTGGAAAGAGAGGGCCCAAGACTCATTCTGCATCAGGCAACCATACTACTGTACCTGGTATTATGGTTAGTCTCTACCCACTTGAAGAAAATCGAAGAAGGAATCATAGCGTGTTGCTGGGAAACTTTATATTTTTGAATACCGGAAAGTGGTCATGCGACAAAATAAGGTTTGACCTCCCAGAATTTCATCTGGTTATCTCTTGCCCAATGCTTTGCAACCTTCTCTCACTGCAAAATTACTACGAAATCACAACAGCACCACTTCCAACTTCAGCGTTATGTTCTCTCAAATCAAAGCAAAGGAAATTGTCAGTGTCCCTTGAAAGTCAAACTGTATATAAAGAGTTAAGCACTACAGTGCAAACTGTCTTTTAAACAGGCATTCAAAGTAATTTCCAATCTCCTGTCACCTGAGCTCTAAATGGCTTCTGAACCTGAAATAGCTACAGCCACAGAGTCTCCCCAGCACGCCCACCCAAGGCGAGGAAAGGTGCATTTGCTGGATAATGGATTGTCTGCTCCAGGTCCCAATGATATTGGTCTGCTGCTCAATAAACTCTGAGAAAAGTCTAACAATATTTTTACTTAACACATATGTACAATTTTGCAACACTTTGACTCATAGCCACTGAGTACAATCAAGGTGTATTAAATGCAACAACAGGAACAGAGGCCTATTGGATCATTTATATGGAAACAGCATTTTGAAGGACAGAAGGGATTTTTTAGTATCTGATGTCTGGATTGACTGGAGCATTTTTTTTTTCTTTGAATGCTTTATCTTAAAAGTAGATGGAGATTGCATTTTGCATTCTGTTATTTCAGGGGGTTACTGAAAGCTTCCCATGTTCCAAATGTAAGCCTTAAGAGGAAAGACATTCTGAGATGCTAAGCTTCATTCTCATGTACGTAGGTGCAGGGTTTAGTCTGCGTTTATTCTGCTGTGAATAAATGCTGGCCTCTATGATAAGACACACATCACAGCCTACATTTTCAATCTTATGCAAGGATGTTCAGGATAAATGTGGTCTATTTTTTTACCTTTACAACTGAGAAAAACTACCTCAACTAATTAGGGAGAGGAAGGTACAATTCTATCACCCACCCATCCTGATTTCTCAGAAAAATGAACGGAGACACCCTTTATAAAAGTCATTATTTGTTGTCAAATTAGATTCAAGTTAAATGAGAGACTTCCAAGAACCACATTTGTCAATAGACCTGTTCAGGTTTTGCTAATTCAGGCCCATAGTTTCCTTGACTGAGTAAAGCGATTTTAAATTTGATCTTCCTCTTTTTCATACTGCCTTTCACTTTAACAAGAGTTATCATCTTGTCAAATTTGTGTTTCATGCCGTGATATGCCCAAAGTATGACAGGCCCAGTTAATCATTTTTGCTTCTAGGAAGATTTCAGAGTAGATTTGCTTTTGGACTTATTTATTTGTCTTTTTGGTAGTTCTTGGTATCTGTAGAATTGTGACTCCAACACCACATTCTGTTTCTCCACATTGTGTCCTGATTGTAAGTTGTCAGTAATAAATAGTCTTGGAAGAGGTTCATTTTCTAATTCCAGATTTCTGGCTGGTCTAGAAATTCCTGTCATTTAGGACAACTCTCTCAAATATCTTGTTTGATGAAAAGGTACAAATATCTTATCTTTTTGACACCAGGTATCCTCAAACTACACCTGAACCAAACTTCTGATCTCCAGCTAACCAAAAGGTATGTAACAATTTTGAAATCCCCACAAATCCACCCAACAGTGATGACTATTTTTTATCTGTATCAAAGGGGTAAGCAAGTATGTTCTTCACATACTGCTGGGCTCCCCATCATCTTAGCCAGTGGTGAGGGATACTGGAGGTTCCTGTCCAACAATATCTGAAAGTCCTTGCTGTCCTCTCCTGCTATACTGTTAGGTCTTTTTCATTTATCAATGGTGAGAATTTCTGGGACAATGCTATCAGGATTAGTTTTGTTTGCATAAGAGCACAGTAGATATTTTTGGTACCTTAAAAGTGTTTGCTTTATCTGCAAACAGGGAAGTAGAGCAGAAAGGGTAGAGTAAAGAAAGGAGCCCTGGTGGCGTAGTGGTTAAATGCCCGTACTGCAAGCCACAAGGTTGTGAGTTTGATCCTGCCGGGCTCCAAGGTTGACTCAGCCTTCCATCCTTTCGCAGGTCGGTAAAATGAGTACCCAGCTTGTTGGGGGCATGTATAGAAATGTTTCGAAATACATGCTATTTGTAAGTTGTTTGCCGCCTCGATCCATATGGAGAGGCGGAATACAAATAAATAAATAAAAAAGGATGTTGTAGACAAGAGGACCAACAATCATAGATGCACTACCCCATTTTGTGATTTTCTTTGTGCTGAGGGATTCTCCACACAAACATAAACTTTTTCAAGAACTTATCTATCCCAAAAGGCCCACAAGGACCCAGTTCATTGATTCTCTCATCTGTTGTGTAAAAGTCATGATTCAAACCAGAAAGTTCCAAGAAGAAGCCTTATTAATCTGGAAGTTCTAGAGTCATAAGAAACCAAGCCCCAACTTTATCAAAGTTCATATTCATAAACAGTCCACACCCAACACTACCCTTCCCTTTGCAAAAGACCATCCTTTCACTTTCCTTCTACACTAAAATATCTGAAGCAAGAATTGGGAAAAGTTGTTACTACTGAGTGCAATGCTACAATGGGTTGTAGTTAAGACTTAGAAGTTCCATGAAACCTCTGTTTCCATTACTTGGGAATCTCAGTTCTTGAAATGCAGCATTTCATGGCTTGATCAAGAGAATAGAGCTAGTCTTTATCAATGCTGACAGATAAGAAGTCAAGCCCAAATGAATTTGTTTAAAGCTATCTAATTCTGAATCAAGCTCAGGAAAACACATCTTTTCCCCCAGTTTTCTGTTTTAATTTGACAAATCAAAGAATCATAGAATTGTAGGCCTGGTAGAGACCCAGGGGTCACCCAGTCCAATGGTTTTTAAAATTTGGAACGTCAGCTACCAAGATTCCTGACCATTGGCTACACTGGGAGATCTGTATGTTGAAGGTCAAACTATTTGAGATTCCTTGTCATTGGCTATACTAGTAGTTCTGGGAGATCAAAATACTTATCTAGTCCACTCCTACCAGTACAAAAATCCCCAGCTAAAGCATTCCTGAGAGATGTGTGTCCCTTACGTTCCATCATTTTTATACTTCTCCAGGACCTTTCAATGTGGATGCTTGTCTGGGACTCTCTAAGTAATGAAGAAAAAGACTGGCATGCAGCAAACATCGCACAGCACTTTTA
>CAOLHI010003565.1:0-168196 GCA_948474755.1 Ctenosaura bakeri | reverse complement strand
TTCCATAGGATGTTGAAAGTGGAATAATAGCACCATAACAGTGCAGTGTGGAAATGTCCATAGTCTTTTCTTGCTCATCTTCCAGGAAGCTGTTAAGTGTCCTTTGGAACAGCAGAGGGCAGTGTGGCTATTTATGTTGTATGTGCCTCTAAGTCAACTGTGACTCATGGCTACCCGAACATAGGATTTTCTTGACAAAGTTTATTCAGAGAAGGCTTGCCATTTCCTTCCTCTTAGCCTGAGAGAAAGAAAAAGAGAGGTGCACGGGGGAACCCAGTGGGTTTCCGTGGCTGAGTGGAACTGGAACTGTGACCTTTCAGAATCCATATCCAACACTCAGCCCACTGGCTTTCTGCTGTGGCTACTCAACCTCTGTGTGCAGCTCGGGACTCTTTTATGTCAAACCAGATGCATGAATCCTTTACGTCAAACCAGATGCATGATAGGAAGAATAATGACCAACAAAATTTTTCCAGCATGGATGCACAAAGCTCAAAGCACCACCTGTTGAATTTGGCAGTGGTATGTTGTTGAAAGTAAACCAGTCAGTGGTGGGAAAAAGAAAGTGATAGCCGTATTTGTGAGAGCCAGTGTGGCGTAGTGATTTGAACATCGGACTATGGCTCTGGAGATCAGGATGTAAATCCTTGTGCAGGCATGGAAACCTCCTGTGTGACCTTAGGCTAGTCACACTATCTCAGCTTCAAGGTAAAGGCAAGCCCCCCTGAACAAATCTTGCCAAGAAACCCCCTTAATGGGCTCACTTTAGAGTCACTATATGTCAGAAACAACTGACAACAACAGGCCATATTTGCAGTGTGCAGGCGAGCTAGCATTCAAGTTGCCCGTTTATCATTTTAAATCCTACACCAAGCCCTGGAGCAGTGGTGGGAAAAAAACCCCTCACCTGCTTGGTTTCTGCTGAAAAGAATATTGTTAACTAGTGCGGCATTCATGATAAAGGCAGACAAGCTAAATACACATAAGGTCTGGAATTTTGTTCGTATGGAGAATGCAAGAATGAAAAATTCAGGGCCTCCTGTTTAGAGTGCAAGAGAAAGGTTCTGTGTGCTTTCTGAAATATTGTGTCTCTTGGCTTCCAGCATCTCTGAGGAGAGTGGCAATCTCCTGCCTCCCGGCCACTCCAGAAAAGACGTGGAAGACAAAAGTGGAACGAAAGTCAGCCGCACATTCAGCTACCTCAAGAATAAAATGTCTAGCAGTAAGAAGAGCAAAGTAAGTAGGTCCAGATGTTTGTGGCTCACTCGTACTTTAAGGGCAGTGCTTTGAGTGTGGGCAGTGATGTAGAAAGTTGACCCTGTGTAAGGGCCGTGATTCTTAATCAGGAGTTCCTCACTTCTTGGGGACAGGGGTACAACGCACCCAAAAAAAGGGCTTAAGTCCTAAGTATAGAAAAGATCCTGCGGAAATGTTTGATTTATTAATTACCTTTATAACCTGCATTTCTGTGACCCTCACCGGAGATGTCAGTCTTTCTTTCGCCGTATCTGAATCACTGGAAGTCTCCTCCTGGTTTTCTTTTTCTCCCCAAGGGAGGGATACACAATTCTGCCTTTCACTAAGTCAGACTGTTGGTTTGAATAACTCATCCTTGTCTACGGTCAATGGTAGCAAGGATTGACTTTGGAACCCTCCACATTTCAAGCATCCTCTTTATCCCAGACCAGTGCTCCCTACTCATTTTTTTTTCCAGATGGAGAGCTTTCCTCAGTGTATTGAGTGTGCATCTTCTAACAAATCATTTAAAATCAGTCCCACAGCAAGACCTAGTTGACGTAAAGAGAAGGTGATACGGAGAAGCAGTTCCTAGATGTGGGAAATGATCTCCATGTCATAATGCAAGTGGTGATTGCACTATGAATGCTTGCCTGTTACATTTGTCTCTCTCTTTCTTCCTCCCCACAAAGCAACCCTATTAGGTAGGTGAGGGTGAGAGTGACTGGGTGGTTCAAAGTTATGGTTCAGTGGGGGCTTGAACATGCATATTTCCCAAGCCCCCGATCCAGCACTTATAACATTACAAAATAGTGGATCTAAACTAGTGCATCAGGTAGAAGGCTTCACTAGAATTCTTTGTTGGTACAGTAGGACCTCCTTTTCCGCAGAATCGCGGCTGCAGCGGGTGGGACAGAAGCGAGGAGCACGATCAGCCATCTCCTGCCCCCCTCCCGGGGCCTGATTGCGGTGGCGGCAGGTGGGAGAGAAGCGAGGAGTGCGATCCGCCACCTCCTGCCCCCTGCCCAGGGCCCGATTGCAGTGGCGGTGGGCAGGAAAGGAGCGAGGAGCGCAATCCCACTGTGGCGGCTCCTGCCGCAGCTCCTTGCCACCGCAAACAGCCAGGGGTGGACAGAGGAAAGGGTGTTCTCTCCTATCCATGGATTTCAGTATCCGCGGGGGGGCGGGGCGGAACCAATCCCCCGTGGATATGGGAGTCCTACTGTATATCTGTTTTTCTACACATAGGGTAGTTTTTGGTTTAAAATAAAGATAACCATTCAACCATATTATAATGCCCTTGCAATCCAGGAACTTTTTTAGGATTTAATCTGTTTGTGAGAGGCATAAGCTTAAGACGCATGCCAGGTTGAGAAGTTCTTCCCGAGACACTTGAACTGATGTAGTATTGCTTAACTGTCTGTACATCCAGTAGAATCAAGAGTCGTACACCCAAAGGGAAACCATCTGTGCTTTTCTGGTATTGCTATACCATGTTCCTTCCTTCATAGATCTCCATGTTGCTCCTATTCATGGTCTGAGAATCAAATGAGAAGTCGAGGTCAGAAGTTAAGAAAACTGAAGTCTCTTTTTTTTCCCCATGGAGTACTTCTCTTTTGACAGGGCTGTAAGACAGCATTAGCAACTAGTTTACAGACAGAATGCTGGGGGTGTCACATTAAAGAGGTGAGGTTTTCTCCTTTGGCTAGAAGGTTGATGGAAAATTGAAGTTGATAGCCTTAAAAAAAAGTCATTAAAAAAAAAGTTAAACCTTTTCCTAAAAGGATAACTTTTCATTCACAACTAAGTCATAGCTATGACATTTCTTCTAATATTTCATATATCAGTCTTAAATTGCAAAAATTGACTAAAGTCCCTTGGGATAAAGGACATTTATCCACCCTTAATGCAAATAAAGTTTGTGTCCTATACCTTACTGTATACCTGCCTCCTTTTTTTTTCTTTTTTAAAAATACCATTCAGCAATTGTTGGTGTCCGGTCTTGTATCTAATTTTTAAGGCAAAACAATAGGTTTTCCTTCTGCACTGGCACAAGGATTTAATATAAAGTACTCCAGGAGTGGCTGTGGACTAGTAAAGTTTTTGTTTTAAAATATTTTTCATTGAAGCGTTGTGCTTCTGTGGGCTGAGGCTAGTTTTTCTAAAAATTACAACACCCTTAGACAATTGTGCAAGGAAAGTCTGCTTCCACTTGTGGGTATGTGTCTTCTGTGTGCACAGATTCTGTGAAAGTTCAGAAGTTCTCCATTTATAGACAGTATAATAATTTGGGGAAAAAAACAGCAATCTCTCTTCGTTTCAAAACACACATTAGCTAATTGATCTGGAGGCTTCCATTTCCTTTGCTTTGTGTAGGTTATTTCTTTAAAGAAAACATTCAGTAAACCTCTTAATTTCTGATACAGAAATTTCCAAAAAAGAAATAATGTTCAGAATACAACAGAATGACATTGCAGTTTAGGTCAAAGTGTCATTCTCACACTGATGTGTTGTTAGCTCTCCATGTAGTTTGTTACCTAGTAGGCAAGCCTGCAAAAGTATAGGATGGTTGCTGCTGAAATCAATAGCTGAAGATCCAGGCCTTGTCAACTACTAACAACTGCGTCCTTGCCTGGATAAGATAGCATAAATCTCATTTCATATGTTTTGAGTATTGGAATGCATTGAGCTGCCTGTAAACATGGCTAGGAAATTAGATTTGATCTGAAACAGAGCAGCTAGATTACAAACCTGGACTGGTTGGTTTGGCAATGTTATACCTGTGCTTTGTCAGTCCATTGGCTCTCAGATCATTTTTGATCCCTAGGTATATGCTGCTTTCACCTTTTAAAGCCCTACGCAGCTTGGGAGCAGATTACCTGAAAGTTCACCTTCTCCCAGATGCACCTGTCTGTGAGGTCTCCTTCAGAGATTCTGCTATAGGCCTCTCTTTGAGAATTTTCAGTACAGTGGCCCCTCCACTTTTGCAAAGGTTCAGGGTAAACTGTGAACAACTCTCTCCCACAACCCCCTCCCATTCCCCTCTGGGGCTCCCTCCCCCATTCACTTGCCTTTTGCCCTGGTATGCAAGCCGCCCTTCTCAGCACAGGGGCCAGATTCAAGGGAATAGGAGGGGGGAAGCCCCGGAGGGGAGCAGGAAGGTGCATGTGTGCCTTCCACCCCTCTTTTCTTGCCTTTTGCCTCGTGTGAGTTCTCAGAGCTGAGGCCAAAGCAAGGGAATGGGAGGAGGGAGCTCCATGGGGAAAAAGAAGGCATGCATGTGCCTGCCCCCCAGTTCCCTTGCCCTTTGCCTCAGCATGGGTTCCCAGTCCCAGATCCAGAGGCAAGGGAATGGAAGGGGGAGATCTGAAGGGGAGAAAGAGGTCGTGGCATACCTCCCCGCCATTCCCTTGCCTTTTGCCTGGGCACACTTGCCTTCCTTCTCTGCACCCAGCAAAACACAAGGGAATGGAAGAAGGAGAATTGGCAGGGAGGCACACACGTGCCTCACAAATAATCGGATTCATGAAGGTCAAACCTGCAAATGTGGAGAGAGGACTGTAGTGACCCCTTGGTAATGGATCAGCCTTCCCAGAGACATTGGCATGGAGTTATCCCATGGTGTTTTCAGTGCTAGGCACTGTTCGTCTAGAACAGAAGCCACCCAGTCCTTTTAAATAACTCCTGTTGTCTGACCACCTCTGTTGTAGAGTCCATTCTTCTGGATAATTGCTGTGAGGAGGAAGAGAAGGAGGAAGGACATTCTGTTGATTCTATTCGCCCTTTTTTTAATTATAAAAAATAATTTTATAAGAATAATTTTAGATATTATATTTATAGATAATATAAATAAATATATAAGTATATAATATAAATATTTATGTATAAAATTATGTTTTATGATTATAAAAAGCCTCTCAGAAAACTTTATGCATGGAACAGAAGACAGAGTTCAAAAGTAAATAATGTGTAGCACAATTTACACCATGACTTGACATCATCAAACGCTCTTTCATAGTCCAGCTTTATGGGGAGCTTTTATGCAGGGCTTCCGTTTATGGTGGCAGTTTTAAGTCCCTTGTAACACCAAGCCCTCCATTCTTAATGTTTAGGAATTAGTTTTGAATTTAAGAAATTCCTACAAAGAGCTTCCTTTAACTGGAATGGTTTCAAATAGTGTTTCTCTGGGTTTTAAATCTGCATAAGAGTGCTCCCTCCTTTTATTTTTATTTGTTCAAGAGAAAAAAAGAAATTTAAAAGAGGAAGTGAAGCACGATGCCTCTTTTTTACCATCTTATCAAAGCAATTGTTTCTGTTTTCAAGATTACTTTATTTGTGGCAACTGCAGGGATAAATCATAGTGACCAACATAAGTTGTTCCAACCTCTGCTGGTTTATGGTTAACGAGCAGAAATTATTGTTCTTGAGGATGTGCAATAAAAGTTTTGCAGCCGCTTCATCCTCCACACATTCGAGTTTTTGTAGCTTTCTTTCAATTCCCAGAGAGGAACAGCCATGACAACTCCAGCACCAGAAAGGTTAAAATGCTCTTCAAGGAAGCTCTCAAGAAACAGCCCTTCCTCCCCACACAGTCCTCCTCTTGCTCAACTTGTTTCTGACTTCCTTTCCTCCAAACACCCGTTTATGACAGCAGATGACAGCAGCCTCAACCGGCAGCAAGATAAGGCTTTCCTCCCGGGGCCCCTGATAGTATGGAGGGATAGGTGTTCGACACAGTTCACCCTTCTTGTATCTGGAAAGTATGTCCCTAAAATGGAATCGATTTTCTGATGTACCCCAGATAACGGTGAGGCTGATAGGACGGCACCACACAGAGGTAAGATTCCGTCTCACTGAGCTCTGATCCTGGAATGGATTGAGGGAGCAAGAGGGTGGTCGGGGAAAGCGTTCTTGGTTGCACTTTGGTGCATTGCTGGGAATCTGGTGCGTTGCCTGGAAGGCTGTGCTTGACCACCCAGTCAAACCAGTCCTTGAGGTGCATCTTTCACTCTGCTGTGGCATGGACTTGCATACCATCCCTCCTGAGCTCAAAAGAAGTTTCATTTATGCCTATTTCTGATGATGAGTAGTGTTTTTTTAACCTCTTTGTGATAATGTGAGCCTCTTTCTTTGTTGAGGCTTTTTCCACTTGCTGAGGCAGTTAAACAGCATTTCCTGTTTTCTCACTGAGGTTACTTGTGCCCTCTCGTTCTCTGCTTATTGCAGCAAGACTGTTTTTCTAAAAGAAAATATTTCTAAAGCAAGCTTAAAAGAGCCTTGACTTTTGTTGTTGTTGTTTCTTTCTCAGAAATTAAAATCTTAGTAGCCGCCTTCGTCCCCGAGACCAAGAAACAACGAACTAGCAAAACATACTAGGTTGACAGACAAATGCAGGGAATGTAGGGAAGATTGATTGTTGAGTCATTGCACTCAAGTCTTCTTGAGGCAGAGTTGTGAAGAGTAAAATGAAGCAGTCATGCTGCGTGGAGACATCTGTTAGCATCTCTGAACTGAATGTGTACTCTTAGAAGTCAAAAGGAAAAACAGACTCAGATAATAATAGTAGCATTTGCACATTAATTGTTGATTAATGCCTTAATTCTTACAGTTGGTTATTATTCATCCCCTTTGTTTGTTCTTAAAATTTGGTATCACAGCATTCCAATTTACTAGGTTTTTGGAACAAGCTACCAGGTGCTGTTGTGCTCTTCTACAATCAAGATTCAGGGAGGCAGTTAATGTCCATCTAGGCCAGTGGTTCTCAACCTGGGGGTTGGGACCCCTTTGGGGGTCGCACGACCCTTTCACAGGGGTCGCCTAAGACCTCGCTTCAAGCCCTTCTCAGATTGAGCTTCTGACACTATGATAATGGTTGGGGGTCACCACAATATGAGAAACTGTATTAAAGGGTCACGGCATTAGGAAGGTTGAGAACCACTGATCTAGGCTGTACAGCTTCAGATTGCAGAAAGTGGGACTCATGTGACAGAATAACCCTCTATATACCTCCTTATGGAAAAGTGGTGTGCCATGGACAAATGTTCTGGTTTACTAGTTTCCTTTCTCTTTCATGTTACTTTTGTCTAAGATGCTGAGGCACATGCTGCCATGTTGAGTCCCACAGCTGAAACCTGAACAGGTGCATTTCAGCTGAACGCTAGTCACTGTGAGAATGAGGGTTAAGAGTGCTTCAACGAAGCCTTCTTTGGAAGATGGATGGAATCAGAGAAATGGCTGAGATACGAAGATATATTAGAGAAATCGATGACAAATGTTTATAAGATCAAAACAAGAGAAAAATTGGAACAGGAAGGACTATCATTAAGCTGGTTTCCGTATAGACAGTTAAATGAGAGATTTCAGATGGACTTGAAAACTTATGGAATAGAATCAAAAGAAATGACAGGAGTGATTAAATGCATCTTTGATAATCCACCTCATTTGTTAGCCCATATATATCAAGAAACTTTAATACAGGAGAGACAGGAGGAGACTGTGCAATCTGCAGTGATTTTGTGGGCACAGAATATTGGACATTCAATTCAGTTAGACTGATGGGAACAGAGCTGGAGAAGGACACAGAAATTTACAACAGCTCAGAATCTTAAAGAGAACTATTTTAAATTATTTTACAGATGGTATATGACACCTGATAAGTTAAAAAAGATTTACAATACAGGTACGGGAATGTGTTGGAAATGTCAGAAAGAGGTGGGAACAATATTTCATATGTGGTGGTCATGTCCCAAGGCAAAGAAATATTGGAGTGAAATACACAATAAGATGTGTGAAATACTGAAGGTTCAATTGGTAAAAAAACCCCAAATTTTATCTATTAAACATGACAAATGTTCTTGAGAATACCAGTATTAAGCGACATTGGAGATTAATACTGTATATAACGACAGCCCAAATAGAATATGCCAAAATGTGGAAATCTCAGCAAATACCCACAATTGAACAATGGTTGGGGGCATTTATTGAAAACAGAAATGCAGATATTGTTTCTCAGAGACTAAAGGGGGAATTGGATGAGCAGATAAAAGCAGAATGGCAAATTGTAATGCGTAATTGCTGGGAACTGCCAAGTGAAAATGTCTGAATTTTGGTTGAAATAAAAGAAGGATAACTGTAACATTACATGAGTGGATGAGGGAAATGCAAGATCAAACATGTAAGATGAACATAGAATTGTGATGCTTAAATTTTATAAGTGAATAGAAATTCAGAAAATGAAAACTAGATCAGAGTGGAAGAACAAAAATATTTCATGTAAAAGTACAATTTAAGATGATGTTTTTTATTTGTGAAACTTAATAAAATTACTTTTAAAAAAAAGTGCTTCAACTAGCAGAAGAGATGCTTGGGGATGAGATTACAAAATTCTCAGTTTTACGCACGGTCAGAAGCCGGGGCATGTTTTCAGGGGGAAGAAAGTGTACAAAAGGGAGAAGCAAACTGGAGCACAGCGTCTTCCTCATCTCTGTTGTAGTTTGGAGTCATGCGCATTTACTATCACTAAAGCTTACTTTTTGTGCACCTGTGGCTCTCATTTGATCCCTGAGACTGCAAGAGTTTCATTTTTTAAAAAAGTTTCGGGTTTTCCAAGTTCCAAAGCCCTCTGAATAATTGAAGGCAGAAATGTGCATTGCAGTAATTTGCGTTCTGCCAACAGGAATACTGGTTTGGCTGTGTGGTGTCTAGAGGGAGGCATTTCTCCTGCAGCTGGGCCTCTTCGCCACATTAAAGCCTTGCCTCTGCATCAGTGAACGGATTGTGATTTTAGCTAAGATTAGGTATCAGATTGAGCCCTATTTAATTTAAGAATCAAATTCTCAGCAGCTGTTAGCAGTGATTAAAATCACAGTCTGCAAAGCATCCTTGCTCTTCTAAGGCCATTTCCGCACTAGGCTGTTATAGCGCTATGATTCCACTTGCAACATCCTCTGGAATCCTGGGGTTTGCAGTTTCGGGAGGGGCCGGCTGGCCCCTCCCGAAACTGCAAACCCCAGGATTCCAGAGGATGTTGCAAGTGGAATCATAGCGCTATAACAGCCTAGTGCAGAAATGGCCTAAGTGAATTGCTGTTTTTAGGGGAAGTCAGGATGGCAAAGCCACCTCTCAGAAAAAGAAAACTCGTGGCTGAGTGAGCAGTCCAGCAGCCTGGCCCTGTTCATTTTTAATTTCAGACAAGCCCTATGTAGTTCCAGCCTCATCTAGATGTGCTGAAAAAGACTTCTGCTTTAGACAGGTCTGGTTGAAATTGTTTTGTTGGTTGCTCTTTATAACATTGTCTTCTGCTTTTGGAATGTAGCGCCAGAAAGGTGGCTGATAAAATAACCCTGAGGGGTTGCAATCAGAATTGTAGGTATGTACCGTGCTTCTGGAGATATTGAGGACAGAGCTGAAAAAGAGAGGCTGAGCGAAAAGAGATGAAGCTTTGCGTCTCATGTTACCAGGATTTGCATGTGTCATCCAGGGGTCTCAGAGCATTTCCTCTTGATGACTGTAGAAGCTGCCTTGGTTTGCCTGCCTTTATCTTCCCTCCCAGTCCTCTTGCCTTCCACTGTCTTGTGGTTAACTGTGTCACTGCTGCTGTTGTCATGCAGTAGACTTAATAAAATACACATGTTGCAGCATCTGTATCTCACTCCACAAAGATTCTCTAAGGAAAGGAAAGCGATAAATATTAGGGAGCACTTGCCAGTTATCGGCAAAACATGAGTCATAAAAATCCAGTGAGACACGCTGTAGCAAGCTGTTGAGATTTCTCCTTTTGCAAGAGGTAGAGTGACTGTAAGTGTCAACACAGGCTAGGAAGGTTAATGAAGACTTGTGGAGTCCGCCCATTTCTTTTGCACAGTTCACAGTGCTGCTGAATGAAATGGTAAATACTGATGGACTTGGTCAGGGGAGTTGATTCAGACACGTATGTGCATCACACAGTGTCAGGGGTCAGTGACTCACAGTTAAACTTGTGCCCTTAGCATTTGAGGGCAGAGGAGGTAAGAGGGCAGGTCTGATGTTATGCTTTGGCTGTTTTGCGGATGCAGCTTGTCTCCGGATGATGCAGGCACTGAGTAAACACTGTTTCTCTCTCTGGGCTAGATCTGTCTTCCACAATGAAAGATGAAATACTGTTCGTCTCTTGAGTTCTCAGCTCCCTTGCTGCTCTTTTTCAGGAAAAGGAGAAAGACAAGGAGAAAATGAAAGAGAAGGACAAAGACTCCAAAGGAAAAGACAAGGACAAGAAGACAATAAATGGGCACCTCTTCAGCTCAGTCCCAATGGTGGGGCCTTTCAATTGCTATCATTGTCAGAAGCCCTTTAACAAGGAATCCTTTTCCTGTTCAGGTGAGTGATTTCTTTCTGTCCTGTGTTCTGATACGAACTGCTGTGCCAAACATTATTTTTTCCTGTAGATCAGGAATATGATTATGAAATTAGAAGCAGTGCCTAGCCTTTTGGTTCCAGAAAGAGATTTGTTATGATCAAAGATGCTTCCTTTATGTGGGTTATATGAATTGTGTGTGCAGTTGCACATCAAACCAAAACATAAGAATAGAAATGATGAAACAATGTGTAGTGTAAATAGTGTAAACAATGTGTAGTGTAATAGTGCAAATAATAGCCTAAATCCAATTGCCAGTCCCAACCAGAGTAGATCCATTGAATAATCAGAGTTACTTAAGTACCATTCTGCAGTTGCTTCAGTGGGTCTAGACGGGAGTAGCAAGTGGATTTAGATCAGTAAAATCAGAATAAAACCACCAGCAAAATAAAAGAGTCTGGAGAGCTAAAGTATTAAAAGCAGCTAATTGCCTGGAAGAATAAAAAAGCATTTACTTGGCATCAGACACACCATAGCACAGGTGCCAGGTGAGTCTCTCTAGGGAGGGCATTTAATAGATGAACGCCTGTATTTAAAAAGACCCTCTTTGAACTTTTTGGTTCAAAGTATTAGTACTTCTGCATCAGGCTGATTGATTGATTTTGGGACCAGAGGTGGAGGGAAGCAGATTCAGGTAATTCCTTGTAAAATTCCCCCTAAAATCAGAAAATTCTGACCTGTTGTATAGACGTGAAAGTCAGCATGTCCGCTCCAAAATCTGAATAAATTTGAGTTCACACAGGGCTTACAAAGGAAAGGAGGCTGATCTCTATTAACCTCGGTTGGATGGGGATGGTGAGCTTTCCCTGAGTCATACATTGTGACGCAGATCAGTATTCCCCTTCACAGACATCACCTCATGTTTTGAAAGTCCAAGCTGAGCCATCCTACCTTTAGGGGGAAATTCCTGATCTGAAAACCTGCACTTGCTGGTTTATTACTATTGACGCAAAACACGAGTGCGTGTTAAAAGTTAATCTGAAGAAAATATCTCTGTTGCCCAGCCACTATTGACCCCGATGATGATAATGAAAATCCAAAGAACTGTATTTCTCCCCCGTGCAACAGCAGCCCCCCCCCCACTAAAATGTTGTATGAGTAACTCGGAGTGGTAGGAAAGTTTGGTAATAATGTTTCTGTCCCTTCAAGAAGCTCACGGCAGAACTGGGAGGATAAAGACTGACAGTTGGCTGGTCTTGTGTAAATAATGGCCTGTATAAGTGCTTTTCTTGTCCTGGTATTAGATTACCTGTTGGTCCTTGTTGCATGACTATTCCTTGACAGACCCAGGCATCAGACCCTGTTTGATCTTGGTTGCTAAGCAGGGTCAGCCCTAGTTAATACTTGGATGGGAGACCACCAATGAGTACCAGGTGGTATAGATGATATTTCAGTGGAAGGAACTGGCAAAACCACTTCTGAGTATTCCTTGTCTAAGAAAACCCTATGAAATCCGTAGGGTTACCATTAAGTCGACAGACAACTTGAAGGCACATAAATTGATTTGCAATGTGCAAAACAGATTAATAGTGCTTGTAGTTCTTTGGAAGAGGAAAGACAGGACATAGCTATTATGAACTCCTAATTCGCAAAAGCTTTTATTTGGATTCCCTAGCTGGAATGGGAAGGGATTAGATAATGAACTTTCCAATTAATTTCACATCAATACACTTGCTTTCTTTTGCATTCCTTTTCCATTTGACCTTGGTTTCTGCATTTTAAACTTATTTTTGCATGGAGGTATGTGTCTTCTTCTACCATCACTCCATCTCCATATACCTACTGGACCATAAGCCCTTTTATCTCCTCTTCTCTCCTCACAGGGAATATAAGGCCACTGTGTGATCTCAAATGGAATTCCCAATGGGAATCTTGCTAAGAATGTGTGTTCGTTGTCTTTCTCATAACTCAGATAATGACCATGAAAGAGAAAGAGATCTTATTTTAACTGGTCCTATGGCTACTGTGCACTTAAGGAAGGTGAAATTGTAAAACTTGGTGTGAATGCTTTAATGGGGATCTGATATGGAAACCGTAAGACAGCTAGCCTTCTGGCTGAGAAAGTGGTAATATATGTCTCCTTTCTTTTACACAGGCTGTGGTGTTATGGTCCATAAAAGCTGCAGGGAAAGCCTGGCTGCTTGTGCCAAGGTCAAAATGAAGGTAAATAGTTTCCTGTTTTCCTTTGAGCAACACAATGTTGAGGTGTGTGTGTGTGCACCTAGAAATCATATGATGTAAATGTAGAATATAGACTTTTACTTTGGAGATGAAGTATTTTTCTGAGTCTCTGACAATCTCAAAGTTGATGTTTTTGCTTTAAAGGAAGTTTCTTTTTCCCTTGGTTGGCAGAGTTGGGGCTAAGGCTCCATTTCAGTTGGGTGGTAAATGTGACTCTCAGAAGGTCAAGGTTGGAGAAGAGACTTCTGTACCTTATGTATTTTGAGTCTAACTATGTTGTTGCTCCATAGTTGTTGAGTGTGATGGGACAACATGAGCACATGGACATCCCATATTTACCTATAAAAAGGAAAAGATGTAGGCCCAATTCTTTTGATTCCAGGATTGACCATGGGACACTTATAGTCTTCTGTACTGCAGCAAGTAAAATAAAAATGGTGGCTTCAATTCTGACCCTTTGTCATTTTCTTTAATAGCTCATTAATTTGGCTGTACCTTAATCAGTGAGGGCTGCCATAAGCACAGTTACTGAAAGCTAGAATTTAGCTTTATAGTAGTCCTGATCTGCTGAGGTCTCCTTCCATGTAGCGAGTAGAATGCTGAATTGAGTGGTCCATTCATCTGAAGAGCAAAGCATTTTCCCATGACAAAAATCTTCCAGTGTGTGGAGAGCTGGAAACCATTGTGATGCATGCATTTTTCACATGGGGGTGAGATTTCAGTCTGTGGTGGATATTGTAGCCTCCATAGAGAGGAGTACATCAGACTCCTCAGTTTGCTTCCCCTTTCAGTAAAGCTGAATACCACATCTTCAGGAAGTATACTTTTTATTTTAAGCTTAGTGAGGTATCAGTTGGCAGCTTGATGAGGTCTCTGCAGAGTTGGCTCGGGGCGGGTGACATAGGCAATTGCATTATGAGGGCCGTGGCAGGAGACAGGCAAGTCATTACAGGAGGAATCTGAGAGTCAGGAGTTGGTTGGTTGGTTGGTTGGAGTCTGAGAGTCAGGACTTGATAAATGACTGCAGGATGATCACCTTGGTTGGGACCTAGTAAGTAGCTATGGAGGGCTACCTTAGTGGTCAGTAGATAATTTTTTCCAGCTGAACAGCTAAGGAACTGATAGACTGAGAATATTGGAGTTCTAGGGAGCAATATATCTTCCAGATTCTAGCAGATAGATAAGGATTCAGGCAAGCTCTTGTGTGGATCCTGGGTAGTAGCCATCTACTCCTTTCCCCCTGAAATCCAGAGGGAAAAATCTGCATCTCCTCTGCCATCTTGGAGCTTTTGCTTTCCAGGCCCCCGACCTTGGTGCCAGTCTCCATTCTTTTCATTGGTCTCCTTGATCTTCTTCATTCGCGTACCACCCCAGACTCTTTATCTGAGCCAAGCAAATGGCTCTCATATTCTCCTGAAGCCAGGGAGCAGGCAGGGCAGTACCTCTGATGATTCCTTCTCTTTTACAGCCACATGTGATTCCCACATACACTCCTGTGGGTTAAATCCAATTGCTACTTTTAACTAGAGTAGAACCATTAAAACAATTGCTGAATGGTAAGTCACCAGTTTACATAAATCCCACTGTTGCAGTGGTTCTCTTCCAGTTGAAACTAGGAACTGGTTTAGTCCTTTCATTGTACAGTTGTGTGGAGGGCTATACCAAATGGCTTTTTCAGTGTTTAAAACAACTTTTGTTCCAGGGGAATCTGGCCAGGATTCTTAGATTCAAATATCCCACTTAGGTATATGTACACATCTATGTATACTCTTAAGTTTCTTCAAGTAATCATTTTAAATACAATGTTGAAATTCATCTTATCTGATCTTTATTTTAGCTCCAGAAAGGAAGCCTTCAAGCACATGATACTTCCTCGTTGCCTACAGTAATTATGAGAACTAAATGTGAGTAGCCTTTTTTTCCTCCCTCCTCTTTGAGTAGCTTCCCACAATTTGCTGTTTTTGTTATCCACCAGAATATTATTTGTTATCATGACTTAGGGTTTTAAACTGATGAGCAAATGGTGCTATATGAGCAAATGGTGCTATATTTAAATAAGTGCACCATTATGCAACAGGAACATTTGCTTTTCATTTTGGCAAAACTCAGTCAAACCCGCAGAAGCCTACAAGAGATGAGAGAGCCATAGAAGAAGAAGCTGGCTTTCTAAAAAGCAGTTCCCTACAGTAGGCACTGACACAGCAGAAAAGGCAGATTTTTCCTCAAGCTGATTTAGTGCTTCGTGTGCATGACCATTTTCTGTATATAATTCTACAGTGCAACAATGGTTTTAAGAGCTTAACAGCGGCTGTTAGAAGAGCCAGGCATGGTGATCAGAAATGTCCCTGTTACTGTTTTATTGTTTAGCACTAGTGGATATACCCAGCGTTGCCTAGGATTTTATTTTCTCATAAGTAATACTCGTTAGAAAGATTTGAGATCCTTTGTCTCTAATTCCCCAAACGGTCTTGTCCAGTACCTGTAACTTTTCCCCATATTCCCCAATCCAGTTTGTATTCAGAGTTGTTAACATGCAGAAGTTGGGCTCCTGAGAGAATATGTTGCCCTCCCCCTCGCTGCTAGGCCTCATCTCCATAGCAATTGGCCAGACCCAAGAGCTCTCCAGCTGAGAATTCTAAAGGCTGCTCCCTAAACTGCAAACCCCAGGATTCCGTAGAGTCTTCTTAGGCAGCCAGTCATATGAGGTCTTCGCCTGACACAGCAAATCATATGAGGTCTTCACCTGACACAGACAAACTTTGACTTTTATAAATTCAGTGGGTCTTCCCTAATCACTTGAACTGCCTTTTGAACTCTTAAAAGGTCAGAAAACCACTGTCAACAAATATTTACATCAAGAGTCAGCTTGAGCAAATGAAAGTCACTTTCTTTGTTCAGCTTGTTTTTGAGCCTATAAACCTTCTTGTCCTAGTGGTTGACCCATCCTAGATGTTGAGCCCTAAGCATCTGTGTGTGCTTGGTACTTATGCCTGTTGGTGTTCCTCTTGCAGCTTCTCAGCCAAAGGAGAGGCCTCGATCTGCCATACTGGCTCCAGATGAAAGCACTGTCACCTCCTTGTTCAGCAACAGGAGATCCCAGCAGAACCTGGCCCTTTCCAAAAGTGTCTCAATCCAAAACATTGCTGGGTAAGATTGATTCTTTTTCAGTAGATACACGGCATGAATATAAGCATGATCAGAGGTGTTGAAGGAATGTGTAGGGTCACGGCTCAGTAAAAGAGCATCTACAAAACATGCTCTGGGTTTTTCTTGTCAAAACAGAACAGCGCAATTGGCCATAGTTTAAAGGATGCCCTCATGTGTGTAGAGGTGAAACATTCTGTCTTGTTCAGTAACCCCCCACAATATGCTTTACTTGGGAAACCGGATTCTCTTGATTGTCATTGTCTCAAATGTAAAACATGTTTGTTGCTGTTTGTTTTTACAAAATAAAATGTGAAAGATTGATTATTTTATCTATAAACAGGGGGGAGAAAAACAGAGGTGGGAATAATACATTCCATGGCTGCACACAGCCTTTAGGCGTCATCCTTCAGCATTTGTGTTTGTTCAGATATGAATTCTTTTGGGGAGCCTCCAGGAGCAGTGATTCTCCTCCATAGTCAGGAGTGCTTCCTTGTCCATCGTATTCCAGGGGGAAAAAATGCTGGGGTTTTGAAACTGGAACTAGGTGTTTTTGTTTGTTTGGGATTTCATGTGGAAGGCTAGTCTGGCCCCAAAAAGATCTCTGGAGCTTACTCACTCCTGAGGTAGAATATTTTGGATGGGAAAACTACTACATCTCTAAAGAGCTCTTGTCTTTGGGTCTCCAGATGTTTTGGTCTAAAAAGTCCCATCTTCCCCATCTGGATGTTCTGGCCTAAGTCCCACCTTTCCCATCCATCGTGGGCAGTGGTAGGGGATTGTAGGAATCGTAGAATCCTAGAGTTGGAAGAGACCCCAGGGGCCATCCAGTCCAACCCCTTGCTAAGGAGAAACACACATCAAAGTATTCCCAACAGGTGGCTGTCCAGCATCTGCTTAAAAACCTCCAAAGAAGGAAACTCCACCACACTCCATTGAGGCAGCATATTCCACTGCTGGACAGCCCTGACTGTCAGGAAGTTCTTCCTGAGATTCAGGTGGAATCTCTTTTCCTGCAGCTTGAATCCATTGCTCTCTGTCCTAGTCTCCAGAGCAGCGGAAAACAAGCCTGCTCCCTCCTTAACATGACATCCCTTCAAATACCTAAAACATGGCTCTCATGTCCCCTCTTAACCTTCTCTTCTGCAGACTAAACACCCCTAGCTCCCTAAACCACTCCTCATAGGGCATGGCTTCCAAAGGAGCAGAGTAGTCTAAAATTTCCTGGTGCCTGAAGTTGACAGTACTGGGCTTATTGGTGATTCAGTTTGGTTTGATGTATATCCTGCTTTTTTCTCAAAATGGAATTCAAAGCATCCTACAATATAAGTTATAATAAGGTTGCTAAAACTATACGTAATACAAAAGTTTTAAAGGTTAAACCGTCAACCATTAAAAATACTTAAAAGCATAAAATGCATCACACCTATTGCAGGTCTTCCTGCCCCAGTGATGTCTGAAGCCCTGTTTAAATAGGATGGTCTTTGCCTGCTGCTGAAAAGAATGCAGCCGAGCCTCCATCAGAAGGGAGTTCCATAGCCTAGAAGCAGCCACCGAGAAGACTCTGTTTGATGGCCTTACCAGATGAGACTGGGAAGGGGATTGGACAGAGAGAAAGCCCTTCCCTGAAGCTCGTATGTCTGGGGCAGGCTTAGATGGGGAGATCCAGGCTTTCAGATTTTATGGACCTAAATTCGTAGGCTCGAGGTGGGAGGAAGAGGAGGAGGAAGAGGAAGAAGAAGGAGAAGAAGAAGAATTTATTATCTGTCTCTTCCTATGAATTGAGGCAATTAAAATACAATAACAGAGGCCATTTCTGCACTTGACTGTTATATCGCTATTATTCTACTTTCAACATCCTATGGAATCCTGAGGTTTGCAGTTTAGGTTTGCAAACCCCAGGATTCCATAGGATGTTGAGAGTGGAATAATAGCGCTATAACAATCTAGTGTGGAAATGGCCAGAGAGATACCAGATAAAAACACAGAACACCAGTTAAAATACATAACCAGTTAAAAAAGCATAACGTTAGTTAAAAGAGCATACATATTAAAACAGTCAATTCACAGTTTAAAATCTCATAATTTTTACATCTGGATAGGCCTGCCGAAGAGATTACTCTTTAATTTATGCTCCACAGAGGACCTGAGCGTACAGGACAGATTATCCTGGACCCAAATCATTTAGGGTTATGGAATGGCCCAGCAGTCATAACTTGGCTTATTAATATTGCTAAGGTTAATTATGTCTGTATTCTGCCTTCTCCCGGTGAGCTCAAGGCATGCACAGATCTCTTCCTCGCCACCTTATGCTTACAGGATTCCTGTGAAAAGTAGGCCAGACTGACAGAAAGTGACTGGCAAAGGTCACCCAGTGGGTTTTGTTGTACCATGAGGATTCCAACCTGGACCTCCTAAATCCCAGGTCATTACTAAAAACTACACTGCACTACGCTGCATTTTCACATCACTGATCAGACCATGACCATGGCTGAATAAGTTCATTATCTTCTATTTGCAGAAATGGTATTTGAGCAGCTGGAAGTTGCAAACTGGTGCTCATAGTGGGAATACCATTGATGCGAATTTCAGGGGAGAAGAGGCAAACTACTGTCCGATGTGCCCTCTTTGCATGGGTTTGCAGCTGCTTGCCAGAGCCAGGTCTCTGATACACTTGCAGTTCTTGCATGAGGTTCTGAATAGCCTGCTCTCTGCCTTTTTCCCTCCAGAGTTGGAAACGATGAAAACATTCTCCACACCTGGAAATTTCTCTCTCAGTCCACAGACTCCTTGAATAAAATCAGCCGGGTAAATGAATCCACGGAGTCATTAACAGATGAAGGTAAATTACAGTGATGAAATGCATAAAGTTGTGATGAAATGACGGAATGGAATGTTTCCACTCTTAATAAATTCCCTGTGTGTAGAAGACTAGCTTCCTTGAAATAGCTTTAGAAGATACCTCTTCCTGATGTACTAGCTTTCTGTAAGTGGGCAAGTTATTGTACTAGAACAGCCAAAACATGTGACATCCCTGCCTGTAATATAGATGGCTGTTCAGCATATTCTTGTAGAATGTCTTTTATGCCTAGTATTTCATTTAGCTAATTAAGCTGTGATTTGAAAGAATTCTGTCAGATTCCAGGATGATGATGATGATGATGATGATGATAATATTTATTTATATCCCGCCTCTCCCTGTGGATCAAGGCGGCACTACAACTCTCTCTCTCTCTCTGTCTCTCTCTCTCTCTCTCTCTATATATATATATTTATATTTATATTTATATTTATATTATGGATAGAGAAAACTGAACTTGGAGGGAGAATTCTTTCCCTGACATACTAGTTTTCAGTGTTTATTTCATTATCTTATGTGGATAAGCATTGCACCAAAGACAATCTAAAATTCTATAGCCTACGTACGTGTTGCTCATCTCAGGGTAAACAAGTTTGTTGTTGTGAAGTGTAAAGGTTGGTGTTATCGCTCTTTCATAAACCAGTTTTCACACTTGCAGTACATGCACTGTCTTGTCTCTCCATATATGACAGATTCTTGAAGAATTGTCTGTGTAAATTCTAGTGTAAAATGAACCTAGTCACCAACCTCCCAGACTGAAGTATGAACCAGAAAGTGATTATCTTTAGATATTTGCACTTTGAAATTTGTGATATGCATGGTTTAGGATAAAATGCTTAATTGTACATATTGTGTACGTTTAGAAATATGAAGAATGCAAAACACACACACAAACAATTTGTATACAGTTGTTCTGAAAAAGATTAAAATATTCAGTACATAATTGTGAAAATTAAGCGAAACTGAACCTAGCTTCCAGATCAAATTACAGTGGCTTGATTTTCTGTTTTGTATATGAATAATTTGTTACAGATTTGCAAGTCAAAATTTATTTTACGTAGACCTTGTGTCTCAGGCTATAATCCTGTGTGAGATTTCTGATTTCAAAGTTATAATGAGAATCTCAGATATAACAGGAGAGAAGGCACAATATTGCAGGAGGCTTCCACTGATCTCTTTGTTTATTACTGAGAAGGAAAAGCTGAGACATAAAGAATTAATCATATTTCTGCTACATAAAGCACACAAGGAGATTGCAAAAAAAAAAAAAAAAGTTGGAAATTACTAACAGAACATAGCTTTCCTTCTTGGATAGACAGAATTTGGAAACTTATGTTAATAAAAGAAAAACTTTCACCCTCTTATAGAATCTTCGAAGGTCTTGAAGACACTAACAAATTTGTTGAAAAATGGTAAAAATGTGATTGGCTTTGTAAACAAGGATAAATGTAATATGCCCCTTCCACCACAGTATAAATGGTTTTGGAGACGTAGAATCATAGAGTTGGCAGGGATTTCACGGACCACTGACTCCAACCCCCTGCGTGATGCAAGATCTCTGGCTAAAACATCCACAGCAGGTAGCTGTCCAGCCTATTTTTGAAGATATCCAGAGAAGGAGACCCTGCTGCTTCTCTGCAGAATCGGTTCTGTTGCTGAACTGCCGTTAATGTCAAGAAGTTCCTCCTGATGTTCAGTTTAAATCTACTCTCCTGTAACTTAAAACCACTAGACCTGCTACCCTCTGGGGCTGCAGAGAACAGGCCTGCCCCCTCCTCTTTGTGGCAACCTTTAGGGTCTTTAAAGGGACCAATCATGCCACGTCTCAGTCTTCCCTCCACCAAGCTGAAGACACCTAACTCTTTCAGCTTTTCTTCGTATGTTTTGTTCTCCAGATCTCTTATCGTCCTTGTTGCTTTTCTCCGAACTGCCCCAGTTTGTCAATATCCTTCTTAAAATGAGGTACCTAGAACGGAGCACAGTGCTCCAGATGAGGCCTGACCAGTGCAGAATATAGTGGGACTTTGACTTGGAAACTATGCTTCTCTTAACGCAGGCTAAAATTGGAATTGCCTTCTTTGCTGCAGCATCATATTGCTGGCTCATGTTCAACTTGTGATCAACAATAGTCCTGCAGCCCTTTTTCACTGTAGTGCTGATTTTTGTGGCCTAAATGTAGAATTTTGCGTTTATCTCTAATGAATTCATTTTATTAATATCTGCCCAATTATCTAGTTTGTCTAAGTCCTTTTACATTCTGTTCTTATCTGTCAGTGTGTTAGCCACCCCTCTCAGTTTTGTATCATCTGCAAACTTGATAAGAAAAAATATCCAGAGCTAGCCCTGTTGGCCATACAGCAAAATAACAAAACAGATTTTTCCCATTTTAATCCTTCCAAAGGATTGTTTGCAATAGTGCATTTTGCAACTCTTTGTTCAGTAACTCCCATGCTTGCTGGTGTCTTTTTCCTTTAACATGTCTATCCATGGGGATTTCATCCAGTAATTCCCTGAGCTGGTTAAAATCAGCTTTCCTGAAAGCCAGGGTCCATGTTTGACTATACCTTTGTTACCCTGTCCATCATAGCAAATTCTAGCATTACATGGTCACTACCTCCTAAAGTAGTGACTACTTTTGATTCCAATGACCAAATCCTCTCTTTTGGTTAGGATCAAGACAAGGATTTCCGAACCTCTTGTACCTTCCTCTAGCTTTTGCAGTAAGAAATTATCTGCAAGGCAGATCAGGAATTTGTTGGAGAGCCTATGCTTACCAGAGTTAGTCTCCCAGCAGATACCAGGGTAATTGAAGTTCCCCATAATTACTTGAGATATTTGAGATTCCTGAAATTTGTTTCTGAAAAGCATTGTTCACCACCTCTTCTTTGTTTGGTGGCTTGTAATAGACTCCTAGCATAATTTTGCGTTTATTTATTTCTCTTATTTTTTACCCAAATGCTCTCAGCTTGTCCACCCTGATCACTCTGATGGATTTCTGTTCAACTGAATTTGTCATTGACATATAATGCTACTCCCTCTGCTTTTAATTTCTGAAGCCTAATGAAAATTTGCAATAGACTTGCTGCACAGCAAGCTTCACAAGGACCCGTATGATGTGGAGAAATGAGATTTAATTAACAAGCTATTTGTATGCTATCTTGTGTTATGTTTACATAAAGCTACACTTTATATTGTTATACTTGATTTATCAAAATACTAATTAAAAGACAAAAAAATCCTGAGCCTTATAAATATTCATTTTACATGTTAACAGGTTAGGACATACAAAACAGTATCAGCTGGAATTACAGTGAACAGGTGGCCATCTTTTGCTGCTGGAGCAAAAGAATTTCTACTTAGAATCTTATTCCGTTGACAAATGAACAATTGCTCTTTGCAGTATGGTTCTCTGCTGGGTAATCCACAGCTCTAGGCCTGTCTATTAATTGTTCTCAAAGCTTAAATGTGGAGGGTGTGCAAAGCTGTCTTCAAGCATTCTGTTAATTTACCGGAGTAAACAAAGGTGGATAAATTGAATGTTAATTACAGTGCAATTACATGAAATTACATAAATGGGTTGCTCTGGGAGAATTACACAGTAATTCTACACTCAGCATTAACTACCAAGTAATGTATAAAAGACCTTTTAAAAGCATTGTATAATTACTGGGATTGAAGTACATCTTCAAGGGTGAAGAGAAGATAATTCCCGCTTCTTGAGGGGTATGTGATCCAGCCAGTGCTGTAACATCACGATCCCTTGAAGCCATTGAGAGTGAAAGCGTGATAATATCATGAGTTTAAACTCCAATGAGGGCAATGCTTCCTTCCATCCTTCAGAATGGGAGAAAAAATCCACTCTGTTCTGCTAAACCCCCTTCCCCATTCCTGCCCAAATGGATTGTGTCCCAGTAGCTGATTTCTTGGGTCCAATTCACAGGATAGGGATTCTCATGTTGATGATACAGGGATGGTTGCTCTTCTGGTTTTGTCCTCATTTGTGAGCTCTTGGGGCATTAAGTACAGCCTGAAGGTGAATGAGCTTCAGTAACAACTGTCCAGTTGATAGGGCAGATAGCAGTTTCTTGGTCCAGAGTAGAGATACCAATCTAAGCTTCTCTTGTGCTTGAGAATTCCAGAGAACCCACAAAGCTCAACTGAGCTGTTGTATCTTCAAGGAGGGCCTGATGTTTACCAAAGCTGCACTCCTTGAGCCAAAGGTGCACAGATAATAAGGGGGAAATGGCTCCAGCACCTCTGAGTGGTCACAGATGTTGCTTATTTCTGTCTTCAATAGAGGACAGAACAAACCATCTTGGGAGAGTGAATGCAATAGAGGCTGCTATCCAAAGAATCTCAGCTGCTGCTCCAAAGTTCAGAATCTGCTAAACACTTTCTGAGTTATTTTCAGGGATTCACAGTGGATTATGGAGCCATGAATGTTGCTGTGCAAATGAATCTGACTTTGAGTTGCCATTACCCAGATCCAAGGACTGAATCCCAGTCACACCCGCTCACAATGAAGGGTTGCTCTGCAGAACAATGTATCTGTGTGGAAGAAGAAATACCCAGAGCATTTGTGATCTTTCTCCTTTTCTAGGTGCAGATATGAATGAAGGTCAGCTCATGGGAGATTTTGAATCTGACTCAAAGCAGCTGGAAGCCCAGTCTTGGAGTCAAGTAGTAGACAGCAAATTTCTCCGGCAGCAAAAGAAGGATGTGGTGAAGCGGCAAGATGTCATTTATGGTGAGGTTTGTGCTAGTGAAAACAAGTCAGCCAGAGAAGGAATATTCTGCAACACTGAATACATTGGCAGAAGTGTGTGGTCTCTCTGCTTTGCATATTTTTTTTTCCTTATTTTCTAATTGCAGGAAAGGGAAAGGAAGTATTATTGAATCCCCTTCCATCATACTAGATATCTGATGCAGCAGTTCCTCTGCTTCATAAGATTTTTCCAAGAATGACACCAAATTGTTTTGTCTTTAAATAGATCTTTCTAGTGCCCTGCTGTTTGATTTTACACTACAGTCAGCCCTCCATGTTTGTGGGTTCGACTTTCACAGATTTGATTATTTGTGAGTTTCTCCCAACTCCTCACATCAGGCACTTCTTTTCCGGGGGAACCTTCCCACTCAGCAGCTCGGATCAAGCCATGCCGCCCTTTGAAAACTCACCCTGGTCCTCCTCCCCCACGAGCCACTGCCTGGCCAGCTAAGAAAAACTCACTGCCCAATTTCTAAGCACCACAAACTGTCTCCACTTTGCCCCCCCCACCCAAGGAAGAAGATGGGCAAGAGAGGAAATACAGGGCCACCATGCCAATTCCTCCCCCCTTCCCTCTCCCTTCCCTGACATGCTTTGGACCCTGAGTGCCCATTCTTGCCACCATACCTTGGCCTCCTTCCTGCAGACACACACAAATTTTGATATTTGTGCTTTCTCGACTTTTATGATGAGGGTCCTGTGCCCCTAACCATAGTGAATGTGGAGGGCCAGCTATAGCATATTTCCTTCTCTGCTGTTTTGCCATGTTGCTATTCTTTGATGTATGTGTTCTTGTTTTATTTAATTGTTGTTTATTCTCCTTTTCTGTTGCCTGGGAGAGGCATTAAATTTTTTCTGATGCAATGGGATATAATAAATGAGATATATAGGTGTTTCCAAGAATTTCTTTCCTGCCAACCTTGGAAACATGCTCTTTTTCTAAACCAAAGGCAGGATGCTTGGAGAGTTGAATGTTATGACCAGTGCTGCATTTGCTTTCGTGGGGTTGACTACCCTGCACGCATCTTGCATTCATCCCTTTCTACTCTTTTTCTGCAGAACTGATGCAAACAGAGATGCACCATGTTCGCACCTTGAAGATCATGAGTGACGTATACAGTAGAGGAATGCTGCAGGAGCTTCAGTACGAGACACAGATGGTGGAAAAAGTCTTCCCTTGCCTGGATGACTTGTTAAACATCCATAGCCAATTCTTTCAGCGGATTCTGGAGAGGAAAAAGGAATCTCTGGCTGACAGGAGTGACAAGAACTTTGTAATCAAGAGGATAGGGGACATCCTAGTGAACCAAGTAAGCAGCAGGAAGTATCTGTGTTGGCCGAACTCAGGATGGGAGTCAAAACATTGTTATTAAGGCATCTAGGTTGGATTTCATATACTGAAAAATGAGAACCATAGTTCTACATGAGGATGGTAGAATTCTGCACCCTTTTCCATGCAACTGATCTCTTAATTTTGCACAGTTTATTCTGCTTATCATGAGCAGGAGTTAAAAAAGAAATGCAAGCCCCTGAAACAGCACAGCAGTTTGTGAGCAGCAGCCCCTCTTTCTCCAGTTCATTCGTGTGGGGTGTTCTGGGTATAATGGAATCCAGTTGCTCATTCATTCAGTTATCTCTTCTGTTTGAACCTCCTGCTGATGTGAATAAAATAAAGCGGAAGTGAGGTCTCTCTTCCCTAATTTAAAACAAAGCAAAACAGTACCCATTTGGAGGAGGCTAGTTAAAAGAGACAGTTTTTTTGATGCTGGGGATCATTTGGAAGTCTGATAGGGTAGAAGTGCAGCACTGAGAACTAACATAACAGAGAAGAGACTGCATTAAAAACCAGGCTTTGAATAGAGCCCTATATTCTCCAACGTTACTTATGAGAAATCAGACATGATTTTTTTTTTACGAGGACATCTGCTCATTTCCTTGCAACATCTGTACTTAACATTCAAAAGCATTATAATGCTTACTTCTTACATGCCTTCCAAGTTTCCACAATATTTATTGCTTTTAGCTATGGGCCATTTCAATTTTATTAGTTTATGTGACTTTGATCTATATGATTTTGGCATATATTTTAAAAATTATATATTGTTTCATTTTATATTATTTAACTTAATTTGAATCTAATTGGCCCTGTTGCTCTTTTAATGAAAGCCAGAAGTGGAAAATTATGAAGCATAACTGCATTGAGAGTGGGAGCTGAAGTGGGAGATTTAGTGAAGAAAAGTCAAGAACACAGGGAATTATTTTACATAATTTAATAGCCTTTTGACGTTCAGCATTGACCCCAAATGTATAGGAGTGTGGAAATGTGTAGAAATGTGTTTTTTAAAAAAACATATAAATCCTTTAGTATTTGCAAAGACATAAAACCACTGTGACTGCCCCACAGTTCATCTTCCAGCATGGGATGTTAGAACGGTTGTCTCTGTTGAATTCTTATCTATTGGGAGGTTGCCTTGTTCTGAAGCCATTAGAAGTCTCTTTATGTTTTGCATCTTACAGTTTTCTGGGGAGAATGCTGAGCGCATGAAGAAGACCTATGGCAAGTTCTGTGGGCATCACAACGAGGCAGTGAATTATTTTAAAGACTTGCACTCAAAGGACAAACGGTTCCAAGCATTCATCAAGGTAAGCAGATGTGGGGAGGGGCATTTTTCAAGGATACAGATGTGTAGAATCAGAACACACCACAAAGGTTAGAAGTGAGGAGAAGGAAGGTAATTGTATGGGTCCTTTCCAAGATCCAGATGCTACACAAAGATCAACTGTATATTGCTAGCAGGATAACATATGGAAATTTTATGTAGTTTGTGGCAAAACAGTGTTTAGGGCATGCATTGCACTATCAGGTTTCTAATATTTGTATGTTTGTGGTTCTGGTTCTGGAAGTTTTGGAGCCATGGGGAGGGAGTGGGAATTGCTTTTTTGCTAGTTTTTTTTTTTAATAGAAATTTTCAGGAAAAAAGGTGTGATATTAGTGTTGACTACAGATAAAAGCAATTTGTTACTTCTGGATCATAAAATTAATTATATACATAATACGATACAATTGTATGAATGTATTTCCCATAAAATTATCATCTTTGATACATTAAAAGTACATTTTATTGGGATAATAGTTGCAAATGGAATTCCTCTTTTAATATTTGTTGTTGTTATTGTTGTTACAAATTGAACTATAAGGTCCTGATCTCTAAGAAGCCTTTTTGGTTTTGCTGCTTTGTTAGGAGTAGGCAAATATCACTGAAAATAGAACAAACCATCAACATTAGTAAAGCAAAGCAAATGATTTTGTTTCCTCTAGCCTTCCATAATATCAAAAGCATAGAAAGCATTCATTCTCTTACTGAGAAAAAGCTACCAAGACCAGGAATTGCAGTGACCAGATAGTTTATATTGCCTTATGCAAGTCTTTATGAAGCATAACTGCATTGGGAGTGGGAGCTGAAGTGGGAGATTTACTGAAGAAAAATCAAATAATTTTGGGGAATGAGGATATGGATACTTTGATTTAAACATGTTATTCCTCGTTCTAAAAAATAAATAAATAATCCATAATCAAAAGTTTTTTTATTTTTTCCCCTATTTTTAATTTTTTTCCAATTTTTAGGGGAGAAGGGCATTGGAAAAAATGGAGGGAAAACTCTTTTTTCATGATTTTTTTCTGTGTTTTCTCCTGGGGCTTCACATCTCCAGTTTTCCTTCTCAGCTGCAACTTTGAGTAAAATTGATTTCTTACCCTGTGAACAAAATGTTGGATTAAATAGGGCTTGATTTAATCCAGATTGGCTCTCCTCAGGTTTTTAAGAGAGAAAAGACATGCAAACAGGAAGAGTGTATGCTATAGATCGGGATAATGTGTTTTAGCAAGAGTAAATAAAAGGCAGTTATCAGGTCACTCAACTGAAATTGTGGCTACCTGGTAGTTTCTCTAACTTCACATTAACTTGATTTGGATTGTAGAATAATGCATCAGGCACCTGATTCTTGAAGTGTGCAGTCAGTTTGTAAAGCAGAAAAGTCTGCATGGCTTGTATGCATCCCATCAAAGGTGGCCTTTGTTGTAATAGAGGAAAATGGGGCTCTCTAGATGTACCTGGCCTACAACTTCCATCTTCCTTCACTGTTGGCTGTACTGTCTAGGATCGGTGGATCTTGCAGTCTAGCAACATCTGCAAAGTCACATGTTCACAACCCTGGAGAAAGCAGCCTATTAATTGCTTGTGATAATTTGCAAGGTGCAACTTCCTCATAGTAGCCACACAAAAAATAGAGAATGGTGGTAGTTTGGTTGAGGGCTATCTGTCTCCTCCTCCCTGTCTCCCTCTCTACTAAGCATTTCTATTTTGTTCTTATTTCTCTAGAAAAAGATGAGCAGCTCTGTGGTGAGGCGCCTGGGAATTCCTGAGTGTATCTTGCTAGTAACACAGAGAATCACTAAATATCCAGTGTTGCTACAGAGAATACTACAGCATACAAAAGGTAGGTCCTTCTCTGAGCTTCTGTGTAATGACTGTTCCTCCCTTTTGGCAGAGGGGTCTGTGGGTGTCTGGCCTTATGAATCTGGGGTAAGTTATCAGCCTCATATAAATGCTTGAGGATACTCTTGTTTTTAAGCAACCCAAACCTCAAAACAGGGGTATTATTTGAGCCTGGAAAGCTCAGTTTCACTGAACTACTCCTTTAATGACATCTCCGAATGTATCATTTCTGTGCTTAAGATAGATATATTTGATTGTACAAGTACAAGTTTGCATGAGACTGCCAGTATATTGGCACAGGAAATGTTTTTCATTGCATTGAACTACCTGAAACGTCTAATTGGGAGCCCATGGTCATTGGTAGGTAGAGACAGATTTGATATTGGATGGAGCCAGAGGCAGCGTGGACTAATTTTGCGTAGCTATTTCTGTCTCTGAGCTACCCCATCATTTGCATGTGCACACACATGTCTACAAAAAGTGGAAAAGGAAACAAATCCCAGAGAAGCTTTTCAGAGAGTAAGAGCTGACCACAGCAGCCAGAGAGCTAGATAATGCAGAGGACCAGATGAAATTTGGCCAGGTTTCCCACATCTGCAACACACTGTTCCTTCATGCTGTTTCTCCATTTAATCTCTCTGTAAGCTGAACTATTAGAGTACAATACATCAGTTATGAAGATGCATGCATATCTTTGTTGCAATTTCCCATAAATTATTTGGAAGCAAAAGTCTCAGTTCTTTAACACAAGTCAGGAATTAGCAACTTCTGCTGTTCCAGATTTTGTTGGAGAGGAATTCTGGTGATCTCGTTACTGGAATAACCAGTGGTTGAGGATTATGATGATTGCAATCCAACATTATTGGGAAGACAAGTTTCCCACCCCTGTTAGAACACGAATGCGAGAAGTGAATTCTTACTTTAGGAGTTACAGTCAAATTTTTGTGCTACAGGGTTTTAAACTGATGGCTGGGGGAATGTCGGGGAGGGGAGGAATTAGAAGTTGATGTCTCTGTACTTGAGGGTTGAGAAAAAGAAGGACTGAAGCATGTGTCTCCTTGTGTTTAAGAAAATGACAGTGAACATCAGGATCTGGTGCTTTCACTAAACCTAGTGAAGGAAGTCATCACTGCTGTGAACAGCAAAGTCAGCAACTATGAGAAGAAGATGCGCCTAAATGAAATCTATACCCGAACGGACAGCAAGTCAATTATGAGAATGAAGAGCGGGCAGATGTTTGCCAGAGAGGACCTGAGACGAAGAAAGTTCATCCGAGATGGACCGGTCTCTCTGAAAAATACAGCTGGTAGATTGAAAGGTAAGGGAGATCGTCTGTATATATCCCTTTTCCTGCATGTTTTAATAAATGTGCCTAAGTTTGTCTTTTGCGCTGAGCCAGTATTTTCAATTGCAAGCCCACTTATAAACACAACCGCTTATAAACACAACTAAAAATTGAATATACAAGCAATAAGGACAAATGCAGAGATGAACAATAAATAGCAGAGTCAGTAGCATTTTGTGTGGATTGTAGCACAATATTTACATATAAAAACTGAGTCTTATCCAAAATGATCATTTATCAAAATGCATGTTCTCAGTGTTGTTCCACTTCAGTCTTTTAGAGCATCTTTTCCACTATACCATACTCCCAGACTGCTATCAAAAAGCATGGCTGAAATTTTGGCCCATCTCTGTTTAAGATGTCATACACCGGATGTTCCATCAGACTGATTTTAGGATATACACTAACTATTCAATTTTCAGTTTTTGGCCAAAGTTTGCAAATTCTTAAACCTGTTTCATGAGAAACAAACCACTGAAAGATGTCATCAGTTGTGCTGATTTGTACAGATGAAGAATGGTTTTACAGCCTAATGTAATTGTGTGTACATATTTTTCTTTGCCAGAGGTCCAAGCTGTACTCCTCTCAGATGTTCTGATATTTCTTCAGGAAAAGGATCAGAAATACATATTTGCATCTCTGGTAAGGTTTTTCCCCACTTTTCTGAAATACTAATTGTATTCATTTAGGACCATGATGAGTCCTTACATTCAAGTTTCTTCTTTCATTTGTTTGTCAGTACACCCTTCTCATTTTTGAAGCAAAATATGGGATATCTCACACCCTAGGCACCTAGCACTTGCATAGCAAAAAATATTATGTGGCTGTTAATTGTTGTCGTTCAAGTCATACAGTGACCCTGAGGAGAACCTATCACAGGGTTTTCTCAGCAAGATTTGTTCAAAGGGGTTTGTCTTTGTCTTCTGAGGCTGAGAGACTGTGACTTGCCCAAGGTTCCCCACTGGGTTTCCATGGCCAGGTGGGGATTTGAATCCTGGTCTCCAGAGTTGTAGTCCAGTGCTCAAATCACTATACCACACCATCCCTCTCCATGCCTCTGTGTAAAATTTTTCAGCCTTTTTATTGTGTTGCCTAATTGTTTTTAATTCTTGTAATTCTTATGCACAACAAGACATATACAAAGGCAAAAGAATTAAAAATAAAGTACCAAAGCAACTTAAATTAAAAATTAAAAGAGCTTTTTAAATAACACTGAAACACTTTGATTTCTGGGCAGTTTAGATGCATTCATAGAATTGTAGAGCTGGAAGAGACCCCAGCGGCTGTCCAGTCCAACCCCCTGCCATGCAGGAACACACATCAGAGCACTCCCGACAGATGGCCATCCAGCCTCTGCTTAAAAACCTCCAAAGAAAGGGACTCCATCATGCTCCATTGAGGCAGCATATTCCGCTGCCAGACAGCTCTGACAGTCAGGCAGTTCTTTCTGAGGTTCAGATGGAATATTGTAATTGAAATTTTGTGAATTGAAAAGGTAGACCTATGTTGGTAGAAGTAAGGAAATTTCAGAGTGTGACTTAGGCTGGCTTCATTGTCTATAGAATCATAGAGTTGGAAGAGATGATAGGGGCTATCCAGTCCAAACCCCTGCTATGCAGGAACACTCATCAAAGCATTGCCAACAGATGGCCATCCAGCTTCTGCTTAAAAACCTCCGAAGAAGGAGACTCCACCACACTCCAAGGCAGCAGATTCCACTGCTGGACAGCTCTGACCATCAGGAAGTTCTTCCTGAGGTTCAAGTGGAATCTCCTTTCCTGCAGCTTGAATCCATTGCCCCTTGTCCTAGTCTCTGGAGCAGCAGAAAACAAGCCCGCTCCTTCCTCGACATGATGTCCCTTCAAATATTTAAACATGGCTATCATGTCCCCTCTTAACCTTCTCTATACTGTTGTTGTTGTTGTATGCCTTCAAGTAATTTCCAACCTGTGGCAACTCTAAGGCGAACCTATCATGGGGCTTTCTGGGGCTGAGTGTGTGTGATGCGCCCAAGGTCACCCAGTGGATTTCCATGGCCAAGCAGGGAATCATACCCTGGTCTCTGGGGTCGTGGTCCAATGCTCAAATCACACAGGTTCTGTTATTGTATAGATATGGATACCTACATTTTTGTAGGATGTTGCTGGTTATCCCAATATCCTAAAGTGGCTCATGCCACCTGAAGAATGTGATAAGACAGGGCTGAAGAGTTTGAGCCAGAAAGTTTTCCTGATGTGAATTCTTTCTATTGAAACACACTGATGGGTTTGGGCAAGCTCCTTTACTCTTATCTATGAAGATGATCTCAGTACCTAGATCTGCACTTCAGGGATCCATAGCAGAGCTTCATTCTCTGTTCTTGTTTTTTTTCCACTTAAGTAGTTTGAAGGGAAGAGACTCACATTTGTTAAGGCAGGTATTTGACTTTGAGGGTTAGAACAGAAAAGGTTCATTCTAGTTCACTTCTTTCTGGTTATTGCATTTTTGTTGCTACGCTCCCAGACTGTCTGGTTGTAAGCACAAGCCCCCTAAGGCGAGATCAAATTTAAAAAAAAATGTCTTTGTCTTCTCTTCCTCCCCCTGCCTGCACCACAAATACAAGGATCAAAAATCCACTGTGATCTCATTGAAGAAACTGATTGTCCGTGAAGTGGCCCATGAGGAGAAGGGTTTGTTCCTGATCAGCATGGGAGGAAAAGATCCGGAAATGGTGGAAGTTCATGCCAGCTCCAAGGAGGAGCGTAACAGCTGGATACTCACCATCCAAGACACAATAAACACTATGTAAGGAGCTAAATAATGGTTCGTGGAGGCATAGGCATTGACCATAATCCTGAACAAGTTCATGTGAGAATACAGTGTGGTGCTAGAAAAACTGCTTTGCATCTCTGAATCCAAACTTTACCCTGCCCCTTGCATCTCCAGATGAGACCCTGGAAAGCTACTGCCAGTCAGTGTGTAGATGGGGGGCATTGGCTTGCCAGAATCCCACAGCCAGCATGGCTTCAGAAAGGCAACTTCTGGTATTTATAAATACAGGAATACAGGAAGCTGCCTTTCTGAAGCCATGCTGGCTGTGGGATTCTGGCAAGCCAATGGCCCCCCATCTACACACTGACTGGCAGTAGCTTTCCACGGTTTCGTTGTCCATGTATTAACTGAAATTCTGGAACCATATGGCAAGGGAAGGGGGCAATCTTTCTGGCCAGCTCAAGGGTTCTGCACCCTACTATTGCTATAATCAAATACATATGAGCATTTAGCAGGTGAGGGTGCCAAACACACAAGCCCCCTTTACGTAAAAAAGTGTAGTGTGTGTGTGAGAATGAGAGAGTGATGAAATTGTGTTGGATACATTGCTATGATTATCAATGGAACCTTAAAAACCCTAAGAATTTCTAATCCATTGCTTTTAAAAGAAAAATTGTCAGCCAAGCCCTCTTTGTTTATTTTTAATTGTAAACTAGTTGCATGGTTCTTTTATGAATAATGTCCACACATACAACTAAACATGTTGAGCATATGATCAGTAGATTCCCACTGTAAAGCTAAATATGAAGCTAAACAGAACAGATTAGCCAGATAATAGATTTATTTGTCATAGTGAAATGGTCAGTATATGAAACATTGACCTTTTAAAACCTTGCTTGGAACCTTGACCTCTCCCTGCAAAAACTGAAAGTTTCACCTTCATCATAAAACAGTTTTCCTTGCCCTAAGACCTGAAATGGTGCTTAGTTGGTAGTGGAACAGTTTGGGGATTCCAAAAGGGCATAGGGATGCTGACATTTTTGAAGCTGATGCCCGTTCCTTTAACCTGTATTCTCAGTCTGCCTGATTCTCTCTGCAGGGATAAAGAAGAAGATGAAGGCATCCCAAGTGAATCAGAAGAGGAAAAGCGAGTACTGGACACCAAAGCTAGGGAACTGAAAGGTAAAAACAAAGGATGCTCTGGCTTGGTGTAAGCAGTGCCATGAAGTTTTGAATGTACCAACTTCATAGCCAACCAGTAACTTGGTCCTAGATTTTCCTTATCAAAACCAAACATTGGAGGTTGTCAGGCAAGGCTGGACAGCCGTCTCTTGAGTATGCATTAGTTCAGGAGTCCCTTCCTTGAGCAGGGAGCCCACCCAGCTCTCTGACTGTGTGATTCCCTAGCTATAACACAACACTAGCACTTAGGACCTATGCCTGCTGTACACCGACAGTATAGGGTTGGAGTTGCACTGCTCTTTGTTCCTGCTCTGAAGGTTGATCTGAGAAGCAGTGCATGGTGAGCTGTGCGCATTACTGGAGCATTTCCCTCTTGGCCAGCATAACATGGGGGTAATGGTGGTCTGACAGAAAGCTGGAGCCCCCGGGTTTTTATTTTTTTAACCATGAAGGGATTCTCTTCAGTTTCTTCCCTGGGGAACCATTTAACAATATATTTAAGAAGAAGCCAGTGCTGAGGGGATTTCCCTCTGTGAACAAATCCATTTAAGACTTCACTTGTGTTGAGGATGTAAGACCTCTCCAGCTCTGGGAGAGTCAGTAGCCTACATACTTTTCATTGGTTTTTGTTTTGCTTTTCTTGTTTACTGCTTTCATACCTTTCTATTTAATAAAATTTCCAGGGCAGCTCACAAAATGTAAACAACACATTCAAATATGCAAATGTTAAGAGTTAACCAAAAAAGGCATAAAGAGGTAAAATAACTGGCAAGAATATTAAAACCTAGCCAAGACAAAACAGATCAAATTGAATTAAAAGACCAGGGGGAAAAAAATCTTTGGCTAGTATGAAAATGACAAAGGTGAGAATCATGTAGCCCTCCAGAACTTGGTAGGCTACATCTCCCAGCATTTCTCTACATTGTCAGCATCAGTTGGAGTTGCTGGGATTTGCAGCCCAACAATATCTAGATTCCTATACCTATGTTAGATGGTGGAAGAGCTTTCCACTGTGGTTGGAGGAACACTACTAGAAAAGCCCTTTCCCAGCAGTTAGCTGCTGTGTCTTGAATGGTGGAGGAACCCAGCAAAGTTTCCCAAATGATGCTCTTCATGGATGGAGAGCCCCATAGGGAGACAGGTAGGTGGGGCTCTTGTACATTCATATGTGGAAGAGAGCATTTCAGCAAGCAATTAAAAAAAGAAGACAGGTACTGAAATGCCCTCTTCTGCACAACTCTTAAAGGTACTGGAACCCAGACTTCTTTTCCATGTAGTCACCCATAGCTTGTTTCAAGCTATGCAGTGATTTAAAGGTCAGAATTTAACCAGGAAACAGACTTTCCTGTGGGACTTTGACATTTCAAACCCAGTTATTTGCCATGTAAGGCTGCAAAGGATGCTTACCTGGCAGCTATAATTTGTCAGCATAGGATGTTATCCTAGTATCAAAGAGACATACAATGTTTTTATCAATGGTTTTATCAAACCATTATAATTCAAATATTTTATATTTAATATTTAAATATTTTATATTTAACGTTCTTCTAAATTTTCTATTTAGTGATTTTAGTGATTCTATTTAGTGATTTATTCTTCTTAATGCATCTCATTAGGTTTTTTTAATAATTCTATTTTGCTCCTTTTGTTTTACCGAAATAAGTGTGTGGGGGGGGATGCCTCTCTGAAAGTCTAGGAAGCCTCTCAGTGTAGACAATGCTAAGCTACATGGACCAGTAATTATAAGGCATCATTATGCATCCATGTATGTGCAATTTGTCTTGTCTCAGGTTGGCTTCTCCTGTTCATTTTGAGAAGCATTCTTTTCTATAGTAACTCAGCCAAATTGTTCCTGCTCTTTGCAATTCCCTAACTAGCCACAGTATGGCACTCGAGCCTCAGAGTTAACTCAGCCCACAGGAATCTAAGTAGCATTCTGTGTTCTGTAACAATTCTTTGACTGACCTTTTCCTTCTTCCCCGAAACCCTGGTCTGCCCACCCCACAGAACAGCTCCAGCAAAAAGATCAGCAGATCATAACGCTGCTGGAAGAGAAGGAGAAGATTTTTCGAGACATGACCGACTGCAGCAGGCACGAGGACAGTGTGGGAGCCAGAACGTTGTTCCGGTCCAATACTGAAGAGGCTCCCAAAGGGCAAAGTGTGATGAAGAATGTGATAAATGAAGGTAAGTGGAATCCTGAGCCCCAAGAAAAAGAGTTATCAACAGTAGTACCCTTTCAGTAGGTTGAACACACTAGGAGTGTTGCAACCATGAAATTAAACCACAGCAAAGCAAATCTTGCCAAGAAAACCCAGTGATAGGTTCACCATAGCATTGCAATAAAATGGAAACAACCCAAAGGCGCACAACCAGGAGTAAGTCTGCTTACACAGATACTAAATTGGGAAAGCACTTTTGTTTGTTTATTATTTCTCCTTGAAGAAATTACAAAGATACCTTCCAGTCATCCAGGAAAGAATCTTGAGGTTAAAAGCACGAAGTCTTGTCTGATCACAGAAGCTGAGCAGGGTTGGGCCTGAACCTGGCTGTCTGGAACACTTGGCGCTGTAGGCTTTAACCAAAAAAAAAAAAAAAACTTTAACAAAAGGGGAGAGGGTGTAGCTCAGTTGCAGAGCTCATGTCTGGTATGCAGAGGACCCCAGGTTCAATGCTTGACATTTCCAAACTGGAAAAGAACTGTGCTTAAAATCCTAGGGAGCTGTAGTTAGCCAATGGGGATTCAACTAGTGGTCTGATTTGGTATAAAGCAGCTTCTTTTGTAAGGACCACCAGTTCTGCCTAGCCCTTCGCTTTAGGTCGAAGTATATTCTCCTTTCGTGCTTTTTGTGGCTGGTTTCTCTTTGCTTGCCTGCATCTTTCTCTGCACATTTCTTCTACCTAACACCTTACTAAAGTTAAGCCCAGTTTTGTCCAACTGCACTTTCTTGTATTTTCCTACCGTTTCCTTCTGTTTTCCTATTGTTACCCCTTCCTCTGTCATCTCCTTCTTTGCCAAACTTATGTTGTTGAACCACAGCTTTTGTCATCCTAGGCTGTGGACCGTGCTGCCTAGAGCAAATCAGGATTGGAGTCCAACAACAATATTGCAATAGTAAAATATCCCCTCTCTGAGATTCTTTATAACCTCTTCTGATGCTCCTCTCTCTGTAACACTGTGTACTTTGCATGCATTTCAAGGTACCAGCATAATATGCCTCCCCCAACTCTTTATTGAAACCTTTTCAGGAAAAGAGAATGCCAGATGCTTTGACACACTCTTATAGCCCTTTTTAGAAAGCAACCGTGCTCAGTCAGATACTGAGGCATCCCAAATTCTGCAACCTGATGTCTTCCAGATGGGTTGGACTGTATTTCCCATCATTTCTGGCCAATGTGGCTTTTGGCCATTTCACTCTAATGGTGCAACTGCCAGCTGAGAATGGGTTTCTCTTTTGACTCCCAAAGTCTTTTGGCTGGCCCTTGTTTGCATTTGTAGTCTCTAAGACAGTGTTTTATGTGTATGATGGATTGTGTTCCACACCAAGCAAGCGTGATGCCATAATAAATCTGTTAATCTTCATGGTGGCCTGGGGCTGTTGGCAGCAACAGCAACGGTAGTAGTGACAGTTGTTTCTTATAGCTAGAGTCCTGCTTCCTGTTTAAATCCACCGCAGCTGATTACCAAGGATAGAAGCTGATGTCTTTTGGTCTTGCTCTTTTTCTTTTCAGTTGAGCTGTTACAGGGGCTGGTGAGCAGGAGCCTCGGAAGTGCCCTTGGGCCACAGCTGAGCAGCCTGTGCTCAGAGCAGGAGGCTGTGGGGCCCATCTCCCTCCCCAGGAGGGCAGAGACGTTTGGAGGATTCGATAGTCACCAGATGAATGTATGCAAAGGTGAGCGTTTTTCCATCTCTTCCTCTGGGGTCCCCTGTGGCTCACAGACTTCACTTGGCTTTCATTTGAGAGTTGGATTGCCGTGTCTTCGGAGGATACCCAAAGGGATTATGTCAAAGAAGGAACAAGGTTCCTCAGCTTATCTTGGCTCTCTTTCTGCCAGTTTTGTGGTTGCTGTGTTATTTCTCCTGAGCTGTGAAAAACTTAACTCACATGAACTCTGGTTTTGTTTGTTTGTTTTTAGGTGGGGAGAAGGATGAAGGAGATGACGTGCAGGATCTTCGGAGGACAGAGTCAGATAGTGTCTTGAAGAAGGTAGAGTGTGGGTAGGACGTGGAGTCCTGGGCGTGATGCCCCAGCATTTCCAGAACAGGGATGGGAAGTGAGCAACTCTCCAGATGATGTTGGACTGAAGTTCCCATTATCCCTGTCTAGTGGCTGTGTTGACTGGCGTTTATGGGAATTGCTGATCAACAACATCTGGAGGGCCACACATTTCATTGTCCTTGCATTAAGAGGGTTCCAGGTAGTAGGGACAGGTATGGTCTTGCTGAGGCCTCAGAGAGCTTGATGTTGTTGTTGGGTACCTTCAAGTCATTTCCTGCTTACAGTGATCCTAAGGCATGGGGTTTTCTGGGGCTGAGAGTCGGTGACAGACCCAGGATTACCCAGTGGGTTTCCATGGCCAAGTGGGGAATCGAACCCTGGTCTTCAGAGTTGTAGTCCAGTGCTCAAACCACTATACTGTGCTGGCTCTCAGAGAGCTGCCACTACTCATTTTCCTGCAGAGGTGTTCAGAAGCAGAAATAAGTACTGGAAAGTGCATATATTGAATCAGCAGGAGAGAGGGGACTAGGCTCCATGTGTTCGTAGATGGTCCAAGTTTATTCTTTTAAAAAGCTTTGAAAGTTTTTAAAAAAGAATAAACTTAGACCATCTACAAGCACGTGAAACCTAGTCTCCTTCTCTCTTGCAGAGGTATTTGGCCATCTAGTGATTTCAGTACAGCTTTGGGCACTGTTGTTGTATGCCTTCAAGTTATTTCCAACTTAATGGTGACCCGAAGATGAATTTGGGACCTCAGACTATAAGTCAGATCTCACAGTACAGACTATGAGGCTTCAAACTACACAACAGGTCACAAACTCGTAACTATCCACTGTACTGGGACTCACACATTTTGTACCTTTAAGGTGACTCTTGATTATGGTGACCTGACCATATTGCAGGGTTTTCTTGGCATGATTTATTCACAGGAGGGTTGCCATTTCATTCTTCTGGGGCTGAGACAGAGTGACTTGTCCAAGTGAGTTTCCATGGCCAACTGAGGATTCAAACACTGGTTTCCTGAAGTCCTAGTTCAGTAAACTGCTGCCTGCTGGCTCTCTCATGGGAGCACTGTTAGCAAGGAGAGGTTTTCTGGGCAAAAGGCAGAAATACCTATGTCCCTAACAGAGGAGAACACACACACACACCTCTTTCAATCAAAGCTTCTTTTATTTTAGGCTTCCATTTCTAAGCTGCTTACTGTATAAGAGCCTGTATCAAGCTGGGCAGCTTATGACCATCCAGGTGTTGTCAGAATGCAACTTGCATCATCTTATGCCATTGGCTATTCTGGCTAGGTCTAATGGGAGTTGCAGTCCAACAACATCTGAAGAGACCACAGATTGTCCACCCTTTCCTAGTCTGTGGTAAGGATTCTTCTGCAAGCAGATGAAAAATACATTGAATTTCTTTAATTAGCTGAATGCTGATGCCACATACAGCTTCTCATTCATGGTGCTCTAGGGATCAGCTCCCTCAGGCTGATATTGGGACTTGGTAATCCCAGCAGGGCCTCCTGAAGGCAATGCCTAGACCTCCAAAGACAGTATTGCCCCTCTGAAGATCACAGGGCTACCTGAGAATGTCACTTTTCTGGTGTGAGCAGAGCAAGAGCCGTTTAAAAGAAATGCAGTGCCCCCATCGTTTTGAGTATTATGTTCTAGCAAATTTAAAATTGTGATCCTTCTGTTTCCATCAGATAATTATTGCATGCAAGTGTTTGAGATATGGGAGGGAGGAGCCTGATGATTGATAGTGATGATATAGTAGCAGGGGCCACAGTGGGTAGCATTATGCTTGTGTATATATGTACCTTCAAGTTGCTATCAGTTTATGGCTACTCCATGAATTTCTTGGGGTTTCCTTCGGCAAGGAGTACTCAGGTGGTTTGCTTCTGAAATTTGGTCTACTACAACTGGTGTTCCTTGGCAGTCTCCCATCCAAGTACTAACCAGGGCTGATCCTGTTTATCTTCCAAGATCTGACAGCATCTGGTTCCATTCATCCATCTATCCATCTGTCCATGCACTTCATTTATAGCTTGCCTTTTTCCCAGGCTGGCATTCAAGGTGACATTAGGTTTTAATATATTATGTTTAGTGTGCTCTAAGGCATGGTATTAGCCCTGGAGATCTGATTGCAAATAGCTGCTGAAACCCAAATATGATTTGGGTTTGAAAATGTAGTATAGCCTTCCCTCCCCTCAGCTGGTGCCTCCCAGATGTGTTGGAGGACAAATCCCATCGCCCCCAGCCCGTTCTAGCTAGTTCCAACAAATTCTGATTGTGGCTTTGGTGAAAGTCTTCTTGCATAAATGAGTTGCTCTCTGTAGCTGATTTTTTGTTGTTCTTCCTTTATGTTTTTTTCCCCCCATTTACACTCTGTGATTTCTTTCTAGGGAGGAACAGCTAACTTGATGTTTGTGCTGAGAAGGAACAATGAGGTAAGAGCCACGGTTGTAACCTGGCCTTGCTTACAAGGGTTTCTGGGGTCCACAGTATGGTCAATCTTATTACGTCTCACATAGTATTCCACCTGTTGTGTCTTTCTTATCTGCATGCCTCTCTCTGTCACTCTCTGTGTTTTCAAACTTGAAGCTGTTTCTTTTTTTTTTAAATTAAGCTTCCAGCCTTTACATCTATGAAGATACAACTGATAATACATGCATAATTTGTTGAAAAATCTTACGAATCAAATGGGAGGCCAAAAATGTTTTCCAGGGGGTATTGGGAATGGTTCAGAGCTCAGTATGTTTCCTTGCCTCTTCCAGTGGGTGAGTGAGATCAGAATAAGTTAAAAGTTAGAATAAACAAATAAAAAAAAATACAAATACAAATCTAAATAGACCAGAATCTGTTTGGGAGCTGGAATGCAACATCTGGAATTGTCCCTACTGTGGTGTAGAATTTCAGGGTGCCATGAGCAAGGACTAAACCAAGTTGGGTTTATGACAGTTATCTCACAAAAGGTGGCTTATCTTATCTGTCTAGTGTAACCTGGAAATGATTGGTTGAGCAGAAGAGTCAGCACCCTGCCCTTGAGACAACTCAGCATGGTAGTTTTAAGTCTTAAGGACTGGGAACTCCCACCAGTCCCAACTGTCATAGTTAGTATTTTGGGAAGATGTGAATTAGAGTCTAGGAGCAACCTTAGAACCACAGCCTCCGCACCTGTGGGAGGATCCCAAGCTTTTCTCTCAGGCTGTCTGGTGGCCATCTCTTGCTTTTAACTCTGGAACTTCATGACTAACCATTCTCTCTACTGTGTTTGTCAAGAGCCATGTAGGTTTGGCAGCAGAGAAGGCAGTCCTTCATTCTTCCAGAGCTTGAAAAAGTTGCCTGTCTGAACTATAAATCTCAGTATTGCCCAGCCAGTATGGCCATTACAGTCTAAAAAGGAAACTTTTCCAAGTTCTGCTTTTTTTACCTCTATCATTCTGATAGAAGTAATACTGATAGTTTGGAATCTTGTTGGTTAGTCTAAACTACAGTAGACTCATTCAGTCAGTCCTTGAATGGTGAGTCAACACGTAGGTCTACTGATCCAGTGGATCTCCTCTGATCAAGACTAACAATAGCATTTAGGCTAATGATTATTATTGATGTGAATTATTTATTCAGAGGTGTACCTGTGTTAGTCTGTTGTAGCATAAAAAAATATAAAGGAATCCTTTAGCACCCTTGAGACTAACTGAGAAAAAGAGAATTCTAGCATAATCTTTCAATCTTCCCTTTGTTAGATATATGTGATCCCCCTGCATCTGGCGGGGTGGGCTGGAATCCACAAAAGTTTATGTAAGAAACATCTTTTTCTCAGAGAGATGCTACAGGATTTCTGTCAGTTGTTTAAATCTAATTTTTCCTTTATAACAGGACTGGATAACATGTGGCCTTCCACTTGTTGTTGGCCTATAGCCCCCATCATCCCTGGCAAGCATAGCCATTGCTGAGGGATGATAGGTGTTGCAATCCAACAACATTTGGAGGACCATGATTTCCCAGTTCCTAACATGGCGTACTGCTTTATCAAAATAACTGGTTGAACAAATCCAAATACATTTATTTAAGAACAGCAGGATAATAACAAGACACCTCTGCATCTGAAAAATGTGTTGTGGTGAATCCTTGGTTGGTAGTCCATCAGTGGAGCATGTTCTTCTTTCTTCCTGCCTTTGAGCTAACATGATTCTGAGTTCTTTGAAGGAAGGACAGGAGACCAGTGTAGCAAATAGCAACCAGCAGCTAATAGCTACTCCATTTATCCTTCTGTTTTTCTTTTTCAGCAAGTTCTCCAGAGCATAACACACCTCCACAGCCTGCTGGGCACATTGCAGGTAAGTCCCAAGAGGGGGTAGGGGAATCACTGCCATTGACCGATGGTACCTTGCTTGGTAGCTTCTCTGTTTACAAAGTGAATGGACTTCCACTCAGTCCCTCCCCACCCCATTGCAAACATGTAACATTTCAGTTAAATGGGAGATCAGTTCTAAAAAAAGTTCAAAACATCAGAGCGGGTAGGAGAGGCACTGCCATTGACCGATAGTTGCTTTGCTTGGTAGCTTCTCTGTTTACAAAGTGAGTTGATTCCCACTCAACCTCTCCCCATGCCATTGCAAGCATGTAGCATTTCAGTTGAATAGGAGGTCAGTTTCAAAAAGAATTCAGAACAGCAGATGTCTCTTTTGTAAACAGTGTCCTCTTTCAACCAGGGCCTTGGAAGTGCTATAGAAAAACCTCATGAGTGCACATCTTAAGTCTTGAAAGCTCAATCAAGACATAGAAATCTTTAAAACCAACAGCCCCAGTCAAGCAGCAGCTTGTTTAAAACTCATGCCATCCCACGTCAGGAACTCTAGAGGCCTTTCTGAAGGTCTTCACAAGCCCTCTGATTGTTAGAAGAGGGGGGTCAGTCTGTGTTTTACTCTACTGGCCATCTTGTGGAAGAACGGGGGGAAAAGAACATCTCAGCACAATGTTTAGTGAAATGCAAGAGCTCTTGTCCAGGGTTTCAAACCAGCCATTTTTTCTGACCCCATTTGGAGATGTTGAGATCAGTCTTGAGACATTCCATTTAACAAGCAGGTGCTTCTCCACGGAGCCTGTGGCTTTTCTCACAAGCAGCTCTTGCCATTTCTTCTTCACAGGCTGTCGTGGTGCAGCAGGACACCTACATTGAGGACCAGAAGCTGCTTCTGACGGAGAGGGCTCTGAGCCGCAGCTCTTTCCGGCCCAACTCATTGATTGAGCAGGAGAAGCAGCGGAGCATGGAGAAGCAGAGACAGGAGCTAGCCAACCTCCAGAAGCAGCAGGCCCAGCACCAGGAAGAGAAACGGAGGAGGGAGCGGGAATGGGAGGCCCGGGAGAAAGAGCTGGCAGAACGGGAAGCCCGGTTGGCCCAGCGGGAAGAGCAGGTCCAAAAAGGACAGCATGGCCTGGAGAAGGAGAGGGAGGAGCTACAGCAGAAGAAAGCTGCCTACCAGCTTGACCTGGAGCATCTCCGGGCTGCCCAGAAGCAGCTAGAGAAAGAGAAGGAGCAACTGAAGAGAGATATGGAGCAACTCTCCCAGCCACAAACAGAGCCCAGTCTCAATCCGGTAATCATCCCATTTACAGTTGAGAATTTTCAGATGTGGCAGAGTAAGGTGTAGAATGTCTTTCAATCTGTGATCTGGAAAGCCCTGGATTCTTTGGAACTCAGTCGATCCAAGAAAAAGAAGATCGATAGTGGTGGACCAGCCTCTGTAAGACAATGTGCTCACCACTATTGATCATTCCCTGAAGAAATATGTAGACTCAAGGCTGAGTAAATTCTAGGCCCCATTCTTAGATCACATTATGTGATCAGGTGGTCTGTCAGCAGCCATTTGTTTATTTGTTTATTTCTTTCCATAATAGTGTTGTTAGATGCTTTTCGGGGGCTACAGCCTCACAAAGCAACATGCCAGCAAAAATTCAAAGATATAAAAACATCAAGCTAAAGCTTTTAGCAGTTCCATAATATACACTCTCCCTTACTACAATCTCAGTTCGAGGCAGCATTGAAGAGTAGTATCTCCAAAGCTCACCGAAATGTTTCTACAGATTGGTCAAGATGCAAATCCAGAGGAAATGAGTTTCACAGGTTTAATGTTAGAAGTTTTCTTCCCATGCTTATCATTGGTATTGGTGGGAAAAGGGGGAAGAACAGAGGGATGAGAAGCTGGTGGGGCTTCCCTGAGCCATCTACCTCTGAAACATTCCACATGAAGAGACATCACACATTTCCTACCAATTACTTTTCAGACTGGGAAATAAGTAGAAGGACTGAGTTGGCTTTAGATAAAATCCATCAGTGCAAGCTGATACACCATCAGGTTGTGGTGATGAGAATTGATAGGAAGAGGAGAAGGATAAAAAACAGAAGTAGATGTCTCACAGTGGCTTCCTGGAACACAGTTGGGAGAAGTTTCTGTTTGCGTTTAAGCTCCTAGGGTCCCCATACCCATTGGGAGCTTCTGGGAGTTTTAGTATAAAAACGTAAGTTTTCCAGAACCTGATACTGAATAGATTTGATCAATGGTGTGACTTAGCAGAAGGCAATAAATGATAGTTGAACAGAACCTCCATGTTCAGAGGTAGTAAACATCTGAATATGAGATCATAGGGGCAATCAAGAGAGGGCTGCTGGGTTTTCATCCTGCTTCTGGGCTTCTCAAAGCCAACTGGCTGTCTGATCTGAGAAAGGCAGTTGGATTAGTCTGATATCTCACAGACCTCCTCTAGGTTCATATGAGCTCTGTGGATCCTTCTCACTTTAGACATACAACACTTGATTGAGACTATTAGTGCCACTAAGATGCAGTTGTATTTATGGTCTTTGTTTCACCTTCTGTCTTGCAGTTTTCCAACCAACACGCGAAGGTGGGCAGGACCCCTTCTGGACCTGTAGCTGAGGACTCCTCTTACAGGCCACTGAGTTCTTCTCTGACCAAACAGGGTCAGCTGGACACAGAGCTATCTGTTTCACCCAAAAGAAACAGCTTTTCAAGGACACACAAAGAGAAGAGCGCTTCCCATTTAATTGGCACCACAACATCAAGCCAAACCAACAAACCAGCTGAGGGACACGGTCAGATGTCCAACCGCCTCTTTAATTTGGCCAAGTCAAAGGAGAAGAAGGAAAAGAAGAAGAAGGGCAAAGGGCACCGCTCAGAGCCATCTGGTAAGCAAAGGGCTCTTTAGACATGAAGTTTAACTCTCTAACACAGACCCATCTGGATGGATTATCAAATGCATGAAGTTGATGTGGAGGAGGAGTAAAGTGGATTTTGTGTATGCTCACAGGGACTAAGCCACTTTGTGTGCCTCAATTCTCATTCGTTGTGTTCAAAACAAGTTCAACACCTTTTCTCTTTCGTAGAAATCAAGTAGAGGTTGCATTTGGAGTATTGATGGAGTTTGAGGTCTTTCCTACCCTCTGGGCCCACAGGTATAATGTTAAATCTGGACATTTAGCATTATTTTGATGTTGTTTAACTTCTTCTCTTCCCAGATACTCACTCACCAGAAGCAACCCCAGAGGGTGAGGAGATCTTCTGCTGACCACACCTCTCCCCATTCTGCATGGATGAGGCCACCTCTTGTTCCACCCTGCCAAGCATATGCAGTGTGGGGTCTACACATTGGTGACTCTTTCTCCTCTACGTTGAATAGCATTGGGTTTCCTTACAGCAGAAACCTGTCTGTGCATCTTTAGTTGCAGCCTATTCTTAACTGCTGGATCTCTGTTTCTTGAAGATGTTACTTCTTAAAAGATGTCTAAAAGGTTGGTGTGGAAGTAGGAATTGCCTTCTGGAGGTAATTGAGGATGCGACCAGACTGGGCAGGCTCAGTTTTGGTTGCTCATTTCTAAAAAAAATGTCCATTCTTGGTACAAGTTGCACAGGCAGACACTCCCTGAATTTCCTTTCATCTCCAAATGTGTGTGTATTGTTGGATGGCAGGGGGAACATATCCCAGTGCAGCCTAGCTGACCTTCTCACGGGGAACACCACCAAAAATCAGAAGCCCATGATAGCAAATAGGTTGGGCTCTTTAAGCAGTGTTCATACACTGGTATGTATAGATATACTGTATATATTCGTACATATAAAAATATACATATATAAATAAAAGTAGCTGTATATCCACTGGGATATGCATTAATTCTGTACAGAAAAGCAGGAAGAGCTTAACTCTGCCCTAAAGAGTTAGTTGATATCTACTAAACTGTTCAGGGACTGTGTCAATAATTAACTCTCTTTTTACTTTTTGATCTTGAAATGTTTTTGCCACCAGTAACCCTTTTGTATATGTTTGTATTTGGGGAATGGACTAAGGCCAGCTAATGGCAAAGTGACCTTTACAATGGCAGGCACTGGCTAGAGAACCTGAAGGCCAGTTTATCTGTGGAATGACTCATATCCCATGCAGGTACATTGTGGGAAAAGCAGAAGAAGTTGGCTGGTATCAGAAAGTTTATTTTTCATGGGGATAGATCTGTGAAGTGGATTTGAAAGGATTTGAACTTTTCAGTTGGTTGATGTCTTCCAAATAGGAATAAAATATAAATGAGAACCTCTTTTCCTAGAATGCATATCTCCTATCTGAATCTTAGCATGTTCCAACAGGAAAGCTGTCGATACCCCATAGAATCTCCAAATTTTTTTGCTTGAGATATGCAACTGAAGAGGGAGAAAATCAACCAAATCCTCCATTTCTCTTCCTCAGCTATTAAGCCCATCAGCACATTTTTCCTTTTCTCCAAGTTTCCCAGTACATTCATAGTAAGAGCCATTTTGAATACTATTGGGGTAGTATAAAGTTGCCTATAATTAAGATTTTTTTTTTTAAAAAAAAAAACCTACCCATAAGCAGAAATATATTCATCTACCTGTACTGAACAATGTGTCCCCAAACTTTGGAAGGCTGAAGAATTACAGAATTTCTAGCCTGGTCCTGTCATGGCTCTGAATCAGCATCAGCTGCTTTTTCGAAGTGGAAGGGCTAACATTAAAGTAAAATTAGCTGCTGCTTGATAAAATGGCTCCTTACTGTATCCTGGACTCTGCTTGGCAGAGCTGGGTGGTATGTTTTGTTCTATCACGTGACATACGCTTTTCATTTTGAACCTCGTGAAGTAATGGAGGGCGGTCACTTCATGGTAAATGTGGTGTGGATCAGCCTTTTCAAGAGTTTCTGATCATTTTTGAACACCTGAATTAATTCTTTGAGTCATGCTATACTTGAGTGGCAGAACAAGGATGCAGATATTTGCAAGGCAGTCTCCCTCTCGCATACCCCCTAATGACTTCTTTTATCTTTTTGTCATTGTTTATTGAGGGAGATGTACAGTTCCCTTTTGACTTGCGGTCAGTGCCCAGAGTGCAAGAGACATTGCTTTCACACATGATCTTCCCATGTGCCTTTTCCCACTGCTGAACATTTAGAAAACTGCTGGAAAACTGATTACCTGTTTTCTTTTCCTCATCCGCAGAGCAGGAAATGTTAATCCCTTAACCCGTTAAAGGATTAAGCAGTGTACTCTTTCCTACTAAGAACAAGAAATAGGGGGACTTGATAAGAAAGAGGGTTCACTCTAGCACCTTGTGCCAGTGCAAGTTACCTATGAAATCTGTGAGCAGTTCCAAATGTGGAGATGCCAAGGGAAGATGAGTATCCCCAATTACAATACTTCCCTGCCAAGAGATTACTGCCAGTAGACTAGTTAAATGATACATAGCATGGGCGCCTCTTTTCTCCTTGAAGCATTTGGAAGCTTCGTTTTCCCAGCACCTCTTCAACATTTATTTTTAAAGAAAAGTTTGCACTATTGTTCCGATGCCTTCTCCCTTAAGAGCATCTCAGGAGCTGCTTTCATGCAACAGAACGTGCAGAAATGAGCTTGGTAACTATTTTGTACCGAGCCTTCAGTGCTGGGACCACGGCACGGACATAAAGTCTGCCTAAACCAGCAGGTGGGACCTTTAGCAACTCGGCGGGATTTGGAAGCTCTCTAAATGATTCATCCTCCAAGAAACAAAGCAGGAGGGAGCTGTGGAGTTATACTTTCTATTAATATTATTTTTTTATTTTTATTTGATGTTAGTTCTGAGTCGCAAGCTGGGCTTGCATGTAAAATCTTTCTGTTTGTTTGAAAGAGGTCTGGATTTCTTTTTTTTAAAAAAAATAGAGTGTTTAACTTTGTTTTTTTGTTTTTGTTTTGTTCATTTTTAAACTAGGCTTGTGAAGCCCAAAGTGTGTTTTTTTAAAAATAAATAAATAAAATGCTTGTGTAAATATTAAATTCATTACTGCTGGCACCACACTAGGGGAAAAAATAGTTGCCCGTAGTTGTCAAATGCACTCAACCGCCGCTAGAGAACAACACCCAACATCTCTTAGAAGGAGCACATGCAACATGACCTTGGAGCTGCAGACCACATAATACCTTTCTCAGAGAAATGTTCAAAACAGGCCCGTTTATTTAGGTGTATAAATGTATCTCACTTTCATTGGTGCTTAATAAGGTAGATAGATTTGGTGTTTCAAAAATGTGCTGGTTTGGGGATAACAGTGGAGAAAAAAGGAGCTTGTAACAAATAGAAAGCAACGCCTCTCTTGAATCATTTCCACTTTCCTCAAAGCAATTGTCTTTGTCTTTCTCTAGTACAGATTTACCTCTCTCCCTTCTGCTCCCTCCCTTGCCATTGCTTTGATTGAATTTTCATTTTCATCCACAGGAAGGATGATGCTCCCTGATTAGGCATATATTTTTCACCTCTTAAAACACAAAATGAATGCTTTAATCTTATACAACCCGTGCCTGAGGGCTAATAAATGCTCATACAGGAGACCTTGAGAGCAAGAGGGACGCTACGTGATATAAGAACTTCAGTCCTCCCCCCAAAAAAAATTCTGCTGCCATCCTTCCTTCTGATCACAGAGGGAGAGACCGTATTCTGCATGGTTTTGTTTTTGTTTTTTTAAAGAGAGATGCTGGCATTTTAAAATCTAAGAGCTATATGTCAAGGTTTTTTTTTCCTGTTATGGTTAGTTTATGATTAAAATTCAGCCATGGTTACTTTCTTTTTGACAATGACTGGATGCACTAGCACAATACAAAATAAATGTATTATAACGGTATGTTCCTCTTATCTGGTTTGCAACCTTCCCCCACCATCATCACTACTGCCACTAAATGGACTTGTACAGAGGGAGCTTTTTCATATTTTATGCATATTTCCAGTTGAAAACTATCTAAAAAATACCCCACACTTTAAAAAGAAAAATGTACAACAGTGGAGAGGGTTTAAAAAAAATGTTTAAATTTCTATCTGTTAATTTGTAATTATGTAAAAAGTTAAGTAGGTTGCTGTCTGTAAAAAGTTTTATGTTCCGCCACCCATGTATGTGGAAACAAACCAAAACCCAACAGATTTTCATAATAGCTTTTATTTATCTGCTTTTCATATGAGAAACAACTTCTTGTAAAGTATTTTCCCCATCCCTCTAAATAAATGTTGATTTTATGTCTGAAGATGTGCCTGCTTGTCTTTATTTTTGTAGTGGAGAACGACTCCCCTTTCTTATCAAATCGAATCGAACTTGCTCCATTGGGAAGGGCTTAATATATTTAATTTTCAGCACATATTGGAGGGAGAAAAGAACGGAAGCCACTTGTAGTTGTGGTGATGGTCCTGCTCCTTTGAGGACTCATTAGATATGAGAAGCAATTACAAAGTAACGACAGCAAGAAGAACTCCATGCCTTTTCTAGCACAGAGGAAGGGATTTCTCAGGAGGAGGAGTTTCTCCACCTGTACTCCAGGTAATCAGACTGACTGAATTATGTATCCACCTTTGTCTTGCATGGACGGATAACCACCCATTTTCTGCTCTGAGAATGGAAAAAATCAAGACCCATCACATAGCCCTTTCACTCTTATAAGGTCCCCTTACCAATCTAGAGAGCAATATCTTTACAAGGCATCACAGACCTTGACCACAGGGGAACAGCAGTCACAGTCCTTCAATAGAAACCTTTACTGCCAACCAAAATGAAGGAGGAAACTGCAATAACCATCTACAGTGCCACCTCTTCCATAATTAGGACTTGGCTCACAAGTGGAGGGATGCAACAGTTCTGGGCACCACAGCTGAAGAAGGATATTGACAAGCTGGAATGTGTTCAGAAGATGGTGACCAAGATGGTCAAAGGTCTGGAAGCCAAGTCCTGTGAGGAACACCATAAGGAGCTGGGTATGCTCAGCTTGGAGAAGAAAAGACAGAGAAATGATGATAGTCATATTTAAATATCTGAAGGCGTGTCATGTCGAAGATGAAACAAGCTTGTTTTCTGTGCTCAAGACACTGGAGCATGGTTCAAATTACAAGAAAAGAGATTCCACTGATTGGTTTATGCAAAGTATTGGAAGAAAGCAGAAATTCCATCAATGAATGAATGGCTTGATACATTGACAACCATTGTGGAAATGGATAGTTGAACAGAGAAACTAAAAGGTATTCCAGAACTGGATTTTGTAAGGAATTGGCAATTACTGATTGAATGTTTGAGAGAAAGAGAGAGTGAAATGATGATTTTAGGGTTCTGAACTGGCTGTTTTTTTTTATTTTGTTTTGATTAAATACTATATATTGTGATAATATGCAAACAAGTTTTTATATGTGTGTGTGTGTGTGTGTGTGTGTGTGTGTTGCTGTAATTTTTTCTATACTTATAAGTAAATATATTGACAGATAGATATCCTATTATTATTATTATTATTATTATTATTATTATTATTATTATTTTATAGTTTAGAATTATAGAATTAAGGATAACAAATGATGAATGTAGTGATTTTTTTGTTTATTATACTAGTGCTTTTATAGATTACGATGGGTTGTTGATAGCAGGGGTGGGAACTACTTTTTAAATTATGTGTAGTTATGTGTTTTGTAGCTTAGATAGATTGCCTGTTAGGATAGTTTAGTTTAGAATGAGGTGGATAATTTGGTTGCATAAAATACTTGAACTCAGGGGTTTTATAAATGTATGTTTTGTGTTCAGTTGTTATTTTCTGTCTTTGTTTTCGGTGTTGTGTTTTGTTTACCGTATATATTTATAAAAAAATTAAAAAGAAAAAGAAAGATTCCACCTAAACATGCGAAAGAACTTCCTGATGGTAAGAGTTGTTCAATACTGGAAGAGACTGCCTCAAACAATGGTGGACTTGCCTTTGGAGGTGTTTAAATGGGGGTTGGATGGCCATCTTTCAGGTATACTTTAGTTGTGTATTCTTGCATGGCAAGGGGCTGGACTCAGGGACACAGGATAGATTTCATCCAGCGCCCTCCACACTATTTTTGGTATCAGTGTGCTAGAACTGTTCCTTCCACACAAAACTTTTTTGGTTCTACTCGGTATTTTTCATTGTGTGCCAGTGTGTGTCTGGAATGGGATTCTGAATCTCTCATTAATGTAAATAGGCATGTAAGAAGACAAACATTCTACATGGGAATGCTTAGAACCATTCTGGAGTGTATTCAGATACAGGATTTTCTGGCATCATTAGATCGCACAGAAACTGCCCTTTAAATTCATATTATTTTGGTCCACATGAAGATCTGAATAAAAAGGGATGCCATTGATGGTTTGGAACCATTTCACTCGGACTACAGCAGTGGTAATGGTATTCACCAATGTGTTTGCATTAGTAGGCCACCTGATATTGCACAATGTTTACATATGCCCTTGTCTAGGTACTCATAAGATTTTTGTCTTTCAACCAGAACTTGAAGGATGCTCAGGAGACCCTGAATTACCTTGTATATCATGGATTCCTACTGAGTACTCAGAACAGCTATTAGAACCAACCTAATGTTTTAAACAACTAGAAGTGATAAAAGGTTTCTGCCAAGGCCTGTTCTTTCTCCCAAAGGACTGGTTCACCAAGATCCAGGATATAATTACAGTGGTTCTGTGTTCCCATAAGGTACATTTGATGCTCTTATTGGAATTATTGTAGTTGGTGCTGAAATGCATCCTTCATGTTCCTGGGCTATGGTGGTTTTTGCTTCCCTTTCAGGACATAATTGCCGTTCAGAATCACTGCAAGGTCAGAATTAGTTCCTCAGTGAAGATGTCCTTATGCTGGTGAACATGCCTTATGATAAGCATGAAAAAAACAGTTGAAGGATCCTCCAACATCACCACAGATGACATCAAATCTGAGAGGTTAGAGTGCTCACTGCAGTTGGAATTTGCAAGTGACTGGATGGGCTCCAGTTGAGACAGATGAGGGAGGCAGGGCTTTTTTTGTCCTGGGGAGACACTTGACTAAGGTCTCTCAGTCAAATGTTTTCAGGTTCTTCTTCATGGTCTTTATGTAAACCGCGAGTTGTACCATTCACTGATCTTTGCAGACCAAACTAATTGGTTGGGAGTGGGGAAGGAGAGCAGATGGAGTAGTTGTGTTGTGCAGAAAAATGCTCTGCACATGGTCAAAGATGCTAAAAACATTTCTGATTAAGAATTCTTTACCCTTGACTGCCTGGTCTTGAATAGAAAATGGCTTCCATGTTGTAGTTTCTTCAACAGCATTTCTCAGCAGCAAATTCTGGAGCTTGAGGATCCAACCAGTCCTCTCACTTGGATTCTCCTTTTGAATACTAACCAACCTCATCTAAATGTCTGCATTTTCCTTCTTCTTCCTGGGCTTCAAGGGCTGCTGTTATCAAACTACCATCCTAGGCTGCTATCCAGGGTCATCTTCTCAGAAGATGCTCACCTTACCCCTTATGACTTGCCAGTACAGCAAGAGCGTGTGGTGATCCCCTCTCTTTCAGAGGGATGGATGCTGACAATCTGTGAGGGTGTGTGTGTGTGTGCTTGTGAATGTCCATATCCTCCAACATTTCATAAATGAAAACAAGGACACCTAAGACCAAACAATACCAGAGCATGGTCAGGGTGGTAAAAGTTCTTAATGAAGAAGAATGCCCAAACTAGGAGAGGCTGCCAAAGATTGTTTTTGCCTGTATCTACATGGAGGGGCATGAGTCCACCTCTTCTATCCTCTCCTCCACTTCAATGACTTTTGCACTTTGACCTCAGTTGGCAGCAATTGAATTAAGCTGAGGACAAAAGGGTAAAGTGGGAAAAGGAGAGAAAAGTGGGGCCATTTTAAAGGCAGCTGAAAACGCAGAGGAACAGATGGTTAATCAGGACTATCCCTGACAAATCAGGACACTGGGGGCTTATGCATGCCCATGTGAATTATTGACTGTTAATTATAGATTTAAATGGTTTCAACAGTTCCCACTCCAACTTCCATCCAGGTAAACCAGAGTTAGCACTGGCCTGCAGTTCAGGTATCTGCTTACTCAACCTCCCCCTCAACTTCCTTCCCTTATGTGCCTTCTCTTTGCTGGCTCCAGGCTAGATCAAGAGTTTCTTTGCAAAAAAAAGAAAAGAAAAAAAGCTTTATTTTAGGAACTGGCTGGCCCATCTCCATCAACAATGCCATTTATTCTAGTTGCCTAATCTTCCAATGTCTTGAAGAGAAGGAGGCATGGAGAGGGAGCAACTGTTGCTTTGTTGGACCTGGAAAATGAGTCAGTTCAGAAGATCAGTCACCATTCTCCACTCCCTAGTGAGCCATGTTTTGTTTTCTCCACTCTAAGAACGTAAAATTTGGCATCAAAGCTCAGGACTGAGCCAAACAGAGTCCCCGTGATCTGTAAATATCTCATGCCTTTGTTCTGCACCATCTTTTCTCTCTCTTTCTCTGAGTGCGAGAAAGATTAACTGCTTGGGTTTTAAGGAATGCTTTATTTGGAAGAAAGCTGTGATACAGTGGCAGGCAGCACCTTTGGACAAGGAGACACAGAGTGAGACAAGGACCCAAAGGGGGATGATGGGATTAGCTCAAGTGTACACAGCTGGTTTGCTGAAAATGGAAGCTGTTTTGACAGCAAGGCTGTGTGAGAAATCCAGCCACAATACAGTTGGCCTGCATGGGATTCCCCGTGGCTGTTTTCAGAGTCAAGTCAATCCCCCTGGCCTTTCTTCTTTTTTAATGGACACTGATGAAAGGGAGAAAATAGGCATGGAAAATACTATTCTGTTCTCCACTTTTCCACATAATTCTTTTACACTTGGTCTAAGTGCAGCCTTGGATGTTTGTGCCTTTGAAAACTGATCCAACACATCTCCAGCTCAGCCTCCCTCCCATCCCTCACCCCTTGTAATTACAAAGGCTGATAAAGTGTGTGAATAATAGAGTTTGGATAGGAATTTTTCGCTGTTTATAATACTTTTACCCTTTGCTGTGAGCTGCATACTCTGATGCTTACTCTTGCTTCTTTTTGTAATTTATGGGGCCTATTTTGAGCTGATGCCTTGCTTTTCTACCAATGTGATCAGCATTTGTGACATCATGCTAACACACCAGTACAGTGCAAATGGTTAGAGCAAGCATGGGGAAAGTGTTGTCCACTAGGAACATTTTTGTGGTTCCCAGCCACCAATTATTAATTTTTTAAAAATGATTGGAAGTTGCTTCCATTTTCTGTTTCTGGTTTTAATGGGGGGACACACTTGATAAATTCATTCCAGGTGTGGCAATTAACCCTTTTTGGTCGATTTTTAAAACCTACTATTTTTGAATTGGGGTGGGTTATAGAGTTCGCAGCCACACACAGCCCACACCTTGCTCGCCTATGTGAATGTTTAGCCAAGGCATTGTTATTGTTGGGTGCCTTCAAGTTATTTCTGACTTAGAGAGAACTGAACAGGATTTTCTTGGCTAGGTATGTTCAGAACAGGTTTGTCACTGCCTTCCTTTAAAGCTGAGACTTCTTCAAGGTAACTCAATAGATTTCCATGGATGAGTGGGGATTTGAACATTTCTTTCCCAGAGTTATGGTACAACACTCAAACCACTAGACCATGCTGCCTCTGCCAAGATCTTCTTCCCTGGAAGGTCTACCCTTTTTTTTCTCATCCTCCTGCTCCGTCTACTGTGTGATAGTCCTTTAGATATTTTGAGACAGCTATTTTCCTTTTTTTCCGGCAAACATACTCAGCTCTTTCAACTGTCTCTCATAGGGAATGATTTTGAGACCCCTTGCCAAGCTGATTGCTTTCCTGTGGGTATGCAGGCCAGAATCCTGACAGCGTTTTATCTAAGCATGTTTCCCATGGACATTTTGGTTTGATGTGGAATAGCCACATTCAGTTCCTGATTACAGCAGTGAAGTTATATTGCATATGGATGATGCATTCATGGATTGCACATTTAGGGTCTTGGTTCATTTGTGCAATGTTGCTGTTCAGCACAGGGGTTGTGTAACACAATTAATGTGAACTTCCACATGTGGAGACTTATACTATGCCACTCTGATACAGGATCCTGGCCAAACCTTGTCAATATTCTTGACATGTAGTGGACAAGATACTCCAGATGAACTCTTGTTCCTCTCCGGACCCCCCTGGAGCACCACCGACTGTTATTAGTTGAAATTCCCAACAACATGACATCAGAAGACAAGGCAAGTCGTAGTGAATGAGAAAAAAAACAGTGTGAGAGAGAATGCAACACAAGCCTGCCAGTTTGTTGTAGTATTTTTAGTACCATGCAGTTCTAGCTGGAGTTGTTTTCTGTAGCCAATATAACTACACTTGGCCCTCCACATTTGTCAGTGTTAAGAGGCACAGGTCTTTTGCAAAAGTGAAAAATCCACAAATGTCAAAATTTGTGTATGTGGGAGGGGGCTGAGGCACGGGTAGGGAGGGTCTAAACCAGGTCAGGGAAAGGAAATGGTTGGCATAGTGGTTCTGTACTCCCCCTCTCTTGCCCATCTCCTTCCTTAGGTATATGGAGACCTCTGGGAGAGAGTTTGTGGTGCTGAGAAATCAGGAGTTGAGCTGTCCTTGGCTGGCCAGGCAGTGGCTAGTGGAGGACGAGGAGAACTGGAGGTGAGTTTTTAAAGAGCTGCACAGCCTGACTGGAGCCACCAAGAGGGAAGGCTCCCCCGAAAAAGAAGCACCTGAATGGGGGGGGCAGGGGTTGGGAAACACACAAATAATCAAATCCGTGAATGTCAAACCTGCAAATGCGGAGGGCTGATTGTCTAAAGAGAAATTTTAGAGTTCTTGGTTTTGAAGAGCCAACAATGATGATGGCCATGTTACTATTTTATGTATCTTGCTATATAAACCCAAACAGGATGGTTTGAGACAGGTTTGACTGGTCCACAGCCAAACTCTGTATTCTCACATCCCGGGACTGATGCCAGAGACTCCATCCTAGGTGACCCAGAGGGGTGGGAAAAGTCTGAAAGAGACAGCACGGGGGCATGAGAAAGGGGAAATATGCGACCCAAAGAAGGACAACCTATTCACATTTTTAAATGCTCTTTGTTTTACAATTTGGAGAGTAAATTTGGAATCAGGCTCTAGCACGCAAACCTCTTCCCTCTCTCCCCCAAAGCAGTGACCATAGTCTCTCGGGGGCAGAGCCTTATTATTCTGCTATTGCTAATTCTCTTTTGTGTCATCCTAGTCTCTTGCTTAATTCCTTGGCAACAGACGGGTGCTATCGTAGCCTCTGCCAATGGCCTTTGAATCTTCTTTCAGGCCAATTAAACATGAGACTGGAGATGAAAGATGGGGAGAGAGAGAGAGACCCCCTCTCCCATTTTTTGTTTCCACCAAAGCTACGTATTTGTGTCCCTCTCTATCCTGTCTCCTTTCAACCCAGGGCTTCTGTGTTTTTCTTACCGGCAGAAAGGAGCAGAAAACTTTTCTAAATCAATACAGTGCACATGATGCTTTCAGGATCCCAGTTCTGTGCCCAGGAAAGCCAAACTTCAGAGTTGCAAAAGCAAAATATTATTGCAAATGTGTGGATTCTTGTACATTATCTAATCTGTCTCTTAGATTTCATATCTAGCAATTTCAGAGATTTCATTTTTTATTTTTGGAAAGGATGGAGTTGAAGTGCTTTTCTTTTTTGTAGTATAGAAACCTATCCAATTCTGAACCCATTCTTAGGATTTTTTTTTTTTTTTTTTGGCTGTGTTTAGAGTAAGAGGATGGAAATGTTAGGGCCACTGTGTGAGGAAGATGGTGAAATGCTGATAGGAGACAGAAAAAAGGTGGAAGTGCCCAGCACTATCTTTGCCTCGGTCTTTTCCAAAAAGGAAAACAGTGCTCAACTTTGTGAAAATACAACAAATCATGCAATAAGAGGATTATAGCTCAGAACAAGTGAAGAGACAGTATAGCCAGACCTAGCTACTCTAAATGAATTCATTTTAGAGGGACAGGTGAACTTCATCTGAGGGTGCTAAAGGAACTAGCAGATATAATCTCAGAGCCACTGTTAATAATCTTTGAGAATTCTTGGAGAGGTCCCAGAAGACTGGAGGAGGACAAATGTTCTTCCTCTAATTCAGGGATGGGGAATATTTGGCCCTGAAGATGTTTTGAAGTATACCTCCCACAGGCCCTTAACACTGCCTATGCTGAGTGAGGCTGTTGGGAGACAAAAACATCCAGAAGTCCAAAAATTCTTTTTTAAAATTACACAATTTTCTAGCATAAGCTTTCGTGGACTCCACTCCACTTCATAAGACACATGCAATATCTTTTTTTTTATTTTTTTTTGGTGATAAGGTATTGTGATATTTCTTACTAAGTATTGAGATTTTCTTTTTCAATCTCAGGGTTTAAGTAGTGATTGTGTGTGATTTTCCAGAAGTATATTGTTAAAATCTCAATAGACTTATCTCTTTCATTTTGTAAATCTAAATAACCTTTAGGAAGTGTTCTGGTAATACATCTTATTGCCGCCAACTGACAGGTTGGAAGTCATCATTGTTTGATATTCATATGGTAGTGTGTAGATATAGTTAGTTAATGTAGTTTAGTACTAGTTTTAGACATTTTTTTCCTTTTGTTGTGTTTGTGAACCCTTATGTGTGTTTTTTTATATATATCTTAATTCTGTATGTGTTTAATAAAATATATATTTTATATTTAAAAAAAAGTCCAAAAATTCTGGTCCCTTATTCTAAGTTACTTGCATTCTGCAGGATTGTTTCATTGCACAAATGTAACCGTCACATAATGTTATATTTCATTATTGGAGTGTAATGTTCATTGTGCGGTTTACTGTGTAATAACGTTTCACCTGTCACTGAACTTGGGAGTTTCTTCAACAAAGAGCCAGAACCATTGTCAGGAGTGTAATATAGCCATGGCAGTGTCTTGTGACTTTGCAAAAACAGTGTGTCTGCAATTACCACTGAGCAGCCCTGTCATTATCCCTACATCAGGTGTACTTGAGGAAGAAAATTCCCATCTGAAGCAGCCAACTTGCCAGTTTATTTTTTTTAATTAAAATAGTCAGAACTCCTGGAACATCAAAGTACAAACAGAAGAATGTGCTTTAAAAGGATTCATCAAGATCCTAGCCCTTCCAGAGACATCTGTGCTTCATTCACATGACAGAAGAAATGTCTTAAAGTCCTTGAATGTTTTGTGTGTGTATGGGTAATGGGGGGGGGGAATCACCAGGCTTTTAAAGATCTTGGCTCCTTTGGACTCCCTTCTAACTCTGGTGCCAAAACAGTGTCCATATTGTGCTGGTGGAACCACCTCGAGAGAAGGACTTTTCCAATGCTTGGACCTCTCTTCTTCGGAGAAGTCTCAGTGGGCTTGCTCACCTTCTCCATCCAGCTTAGGTCAACACAGCTTAGATCAAACTAACACCCATCCCCACGTCGGTGGAGGGAGAAGAACAACTAGGGGATGTGGGAGGCAAGGTAGTACAAAGTAAAGCCAGTAGCTTCCAGTCGTTTGTGCAGATTACTGTATCTGTAGTGACAGAGGAATGCCAGATCAGCATCTAGAAAGAGAGGAGAGAAGAAAGCTCATTAATGGCACACCGATATTTCTTGAAAAGTGGCAGGGTCTCATGCTTGATGGCCATTGGCGAAACTTTGATTCTTTGAATAGGCTAGGTAAAGAAGCTGGGGCACAGAATATTTGGCATTCCAGATGTTTTCAACTCTAGCTCTTAACAGTCCCTTAACAGTGACTGGGACTTGTGGGAGCTGAAGTTTGAAATATCTGGTGGGTCAAAAAAAATTCCACTCTTGCAATAAAGGCTTTGTGAGACAAGTATTTCTGCTCATCTGTCTGGATAATCCCTCTCTGTACTGCCAGTACAGGAAGCCCTACCTTATGACACCCTGTTTTCTGACAACTCGCTCACTTGATGCTTCCAAACTCAGGACAGTTCCTTTATCAGTTCTTCTTGCCTATGGAGGCTTGCTTGGAACTGTTTACATGTGACTGCTGCATGCAAAGCAAACTGAGAGGGGGAAAAAGGCACTAAGCTGGACGAGGGACTTTGCAAGCAATGCACATGTTGTCAGTCCAAAGTGAACCTCCATAATTCCTTCATGCTCTCTACAGGACAGTACACAGGTTCTGCTTTTCAACCACTTCTGTTTTCTGACAGTGCTCCAGTCCTTAACCAGTCAGGTAAGTGGAGGAAGTCTGTAATTTGTATGTCAAGAGAGTTCTCTGTCTTGTTTCAGTTTGAAGTCAGCCAACTGTGCTTCCTTTCAGGATCCTCCATTTCACCCCCACCACTTCTGCTCAGAGCATTCTGTGGCAAGTAGCCATGCTCACCCCTTTTTAGAGGGGGGTTGTTGTCTCCCCCAGCCCATAGAAGTTTTGTTGCTGTTTTCTACTTTTGCAAACCTTGAGATTTTGCCAAGCATGTCAGAAGCTCACTCTTGATTTTTACTGTCCCTGTTTTGGCTACACCAATTGAATTTGCTGTTCAAGATCCAATAGTAAGAAAAGCTCCAATAAGGTGAGTATTTGACTGGTATTTCTGGACTTTGCAGAGGTTTGTGGAGAAAGGCTTTTCAGAAAGGCTTTCAATGTGTAGTTTCATTTAGGGGAGATCAACTAGAATTCTTGGTGCTGTAATGCTCCAGCACTTGGAAAATGCATAAATGGGAGCTAGGAAAGCAAAAATAACTAAACAAGGCTATTGTACTTTGGACATATCACGAGGACCAAGCCTTCAAGTGGTCCTCGATCTCTTGTCCCCTCTCCAATTTTTATTCTTAGCTTTAGCTAAGCTTGAAAATGTAATTAAACTACATTTACACAGAGATCTGTTCCCATAACATTTTATTCTCTGTAGAAGGTGTTGTGGGGGGGGCAAGAGCAAGAGGAATTATGAGAAACCACATTTAGTTATTTAGCTCTTATTAAAAGCCACAATGACAAAATTAATTTGGACATATCATGAGACATTGTGACTCACTGGAAAAGACAGTAATGCTTGGTAAAATGGAGGGCAGTGGGAAAAGAGGGAGACTGTACCATAGGTGCGTTGATTCAATCAAGATGCAGCCATGAGTTTGCAGGAGGAGAGCAGGGCTGTTGATGACCGGGGATTATGGAAGTATTTTGCTATAATGCAAACCTTGTGAGGTCAAGTTCAAGTTCAGTGACAATGGCAGGTTCAATGGCATGTCCAAGGTCAAGTTCATGAATAAATAGGCCATAAATAATAAAATTGGCTATAGTTCATCCCAAGCCCTGTCGTGTGGTCTCTTCTTTTTGAGGGCTGGACAGCAAAAGCAGACGGCTCTGTCTCTTGTATCTTTAATTACTCTATAAGCCACCTTGAGCCCTACTCTTGAGGAAAAGATAAGATGGAAATGAAGTGACTGATGGACTGAAATGATGCCAGTGTGGTAGGGAATGAAATACACAGAGGGAAGGCAGGTAGGTTAATGGGAGGGGAATCAGGCAAAATGTTTTCTTGAGCCTTCCCTGTAGGGTTTTGGTTGTATCTTCCAAAAAGCACTTCCAGAAGTATTGACCGTTGAACTGGTAATTGCTCAGAAAGGATCAGGCTCTGGTGCAATGCCAGCAAGAGCATCCAGAGACATAATGGTAGTAATTTCGGAAACGGTGGGGTATTGCTTTAAGGTTCTGTAGGCAAGATTCAATTCTCCTCACTCTAGGTCTAAAGGGTCTTGGGTTTTTAACAAATCCATATGCAATTTCTGTATGAGCCAAGTTACCCAGAGGCTGTGATTTGAAAGCTTCAATCACATTTTCATCCCCCTGGTCAACTGCCAGAAAAGGAGGCTGTACAACTGCAGGCCAGGAGTGCACATTTTCACACAGCAGGACAAAGTAAATATCTGTCCATAAGTGCACCACACCTCCCACAATTCCCCTGCAATTATTGAGATCATCCACTTTATCCATGCCATGTTCCTTCTTTGCTAGAAGTTTGTTGCATCCCATTTCAATGTAATATAATGCACTCTGGGGCTGCCTTTGGAAACTATTCAGAAACTGCAGTGGGTTCCTGCACTACAGCTAGACTGGGGCTGGTTACTCCCTTCTTCAAACCGTTTCACTAGCAACTGATCCTGTTCTGGGCAGAATTCAAAAGGCCTCATACAACTTAGGTCCAAACCATGTAAAAGACTGAGGGCCTTTCTGCACTACACTGTAATAGTGCTATTATTCCACTTTCAACATATTGTAGAATCCTGGGGTTTGCAGTTTAGAGAGGGGCATTTAGAATCCTCAGCCAGAGAGCACTTTGCAAACACCCCAGAATTCCACAGGATGTTGAAAGTGGAATAATAGCACTATAACAGTGTAGGGTGGAAATGGCCTGTATCTCCCTATATGAACCTGCCTGAGTTTTAAAATCTTTGAGAGAGGACTTTCCATCCGACTACCATTCCAGGCATGGCTGGTGAAGACACAGGAGAGACCCTTCTCAGTGGCTGCCCTTAGGCTGTGAAACCCCTTCCCATAGGAGGTTTGTTTGCCCCCCTCTATGCTTTCTTTCTGCTGGCAGGCAAAGACTATTTAAATTGGGCAGGACTTTGACTCTTAATGTGGCAGCTGGGTTTGTTTAGCCTGCAGAAGAGAAGGTTAAGAGGGGACATGATAGCCATATTGAAATATTGAAGGGATGTCATGTCAGAGAGGGAGCGGGCTTGTTTTCCACTGCTCCAGAGACTAGGACAAGGAGCAATGGATTCAAACTGCAGGAAAAGAGGTTCTACCTAAACCTCAGGAAGAACTTCCTAACGGTCAGATCTGTCCGGCAGTGGAATATTCTGCCTGGGAGTGTGGTGGAGTCTCCTTTTTTGGAGGTTTTTAAGCAGAGGCTGGATGGCCCCTGTGGTCTCTTGCTACTCTGTTATTCTATGAGTTTTGACTTTTCCAGCGGGCTCACTTAGAAGCAGCATCTCCTAGTTTGTGCGCTTTTCCTTATTAATAACTCCGATGTACTTTGACCACATATGTCCCAGTTTTCAAATAGAAAATGCTGGAGGGGAGGTAATGGCACCAGCAGGCCAGTTTCCCTCTGCCCCTGTTCTCCTCCTCTTCCTCCTCCATCCCCAGCCCAAATAGATCCACAGTGAGCTCTGTCTTCGCTGGACCTATTTGGGGTTTATTGGTTTCTTTTCTGCTTTGTAACTCAACAAATAAATATTTCTTCAAGGATACAGAAGGCTTTTTTTGTGTATGGCCATCAAAACTGGCATTGGAAGGAGTTGTGCCCCCTCCCCACTTAAAAGTGCAGATACATTGAAGTCACAACTTGGAAGGAACCAGTAATAAATAACTGGTTGGTTGTAATGAATTGCCTTTAGCAACCCAAGGATGTAACTAAGTTAAACCTAGAATTAATTCCTTTTGCAGAACAACTGAAGCTGTGTTTTGTTGTTAGTTGCATAGTAACTGGGTGTGCTAGTCACTGCTTAGATTTCTTTTGTACCATTGGCCAACAGGGTGCAGCATTTGTATTTTTTTAAAAAACCTGACCTAATCACCTCTCAATAAATTGAAATTAAAAATTTGAATTAAAATTCAAAAATTGAAATGATGATGCTCAACATTTGAATTTTTTTCCCTTTTGGGACTACAACTCCCAGAACCCCAGGGACCATGCTGACTGAGGATTCTGGGAGTCATGGTACTCCAAAAGACAAACTTTCCAAAACTCCAAATGACAACTACATTTTAAAAGTAACTTCCCAAACTTGTTTGGGACTTGCACCCTGCAGAGGTTTTGGGCCTGGCTGCTTTGTATAATAAGCACCTGGTTTCCAAAAGGCAGCCGCTCCCACCTGGGTTGGCTGGTTAAACAGGCTTCTGAGACACACAGGTGCAGCCTTTTGGCCATAGCTACCCTTTCTCTCCACCCAGGTTGCGCTCTATATGCAAATTAATTCCGCCACAAAGGACAAAGCACTCCCAAACCGGACAACCTGGACCAGCAAATGCTGAAGGATGTGATGGTGCTGACTGGCTGAGCTGCCCGAAGGCCAGAGAACAGAAGAGGCTCTGGTTAGCACTGACTGAGCTTCTCCAATCTCAAAGGTTCTCTGGATGCTGCTGGAGGAGCTGCACAATTTTGGCAGGTGTGGGATAAGGGGCAGGCAAGGAAGGGTAGAAAACCAGGGGGTACAGGGCTAAGGAAGCTGGGAAGCTCTCAAAAAGAAGGGATGGCCAGGAGAATGAGATACACCCTAACATCTCTCCACATAGCATAAATACATGGGGAGGTATGACGACACAATCTCCATGCAGAATAGAAACAGAGTGCAACAGACACAGACAAATGGGGCTGTCGTGCAACACATGATGTGCAATGCACCAACTCTGCTTACACTGCTGTCAGCAGAATGCATCTGCTGTGCAGTGCTGAGACTGTCACTCCACATGCATGGGGCACTAATTCTGAATGTGTAGGTCACTGGCAGACTTCTGGCCAGAGTCAGTCATGTACACATACTGCAGTTCCTCTCTTTTGTAATCAGAGGAACTTCAGAGTGAGTCAAGATTATGCATATAGAACCAGAATGCAAGAAAGGACAATACTGGGTAGCATGAGTAGGAACACAAATTTTACAAGGAAAGGGGAAAAATAAGATTACCACAAGGGGCAGGGAGGAGGTGGGCTGTACCCAGTGGGTGAATCGTGTTGCTGGGTAATGGCAGGTGTTAAGAGATGCGGCAAATTTGCTAGAAATGGGCACAGCATTGTATTTATCACTGAATCCATTTCTAGCAAAGTTTGACAGCAGGCAGCATTTAAAACCACATAATGGCTACTGATTCACTGGGGTGGGGGCTTCCATAATTAATTATTGTAGCTGAGCTGTCTGAACTCCTGGCGGTCAAGTGGTGGTTTAAGTATTAGTAGACTGATGAGCAAAGGAACCAGAATAACAGTATCATAACACTATGCATGATGCTAAAGGTGCCCAAAGTGGGTGAACTGAATTGATGACACATCAGCAGCCCAAGAAAAACAGGAAGAGATAGGTTAGTAACCCATTAATGGTATATGCATGTGTCAGTTTCCCCTTATGCCTGTCTAGATCCTTTTGGGGGGCACTGCAGAGGTTGGCAATACCTTCCTCTTTCAGCAGCACCTAAAGCCTTGCCAAACAGCCTCTGAAGCCCCACCATTCATGAAGAGTAAGCAGGAACAGAAAAATGTCTGGCTATGTCCACGTTACCAGACACAAAATGATTACAGCAATGCTGAGACCTCCAGAGGATCCTGGCAAACCTCAGTAGTGACATAATCATGTCAGCTATATGGTAAATCTACAGAGGTTATAATGCTCAGCATGGTATAGTGTAGGCCTGCATGCTGAACTGCTACACTATGCTGAGCAATACAAAATTGCATCTGTGAAGTTTAAAAACAAACAAAGAATTACAACAGAAGACAACAATTGCTATATCCCAGAGAATCTTTTAGGTGAATAAGCTCCCCAGCTAACAAGGCACAGGTGGGATTCCTGCAGTCCTCCAGATGCTGCTGGACACCAGCACTGCCAATGGTGAGGAATGCTAGGGGTCCCACACAATGCAACAACACCTGGAGGGCCACATGAACCTTAAGAAGTATTCTCCGAAAGGCAGAGTGAGGCAGACACCTCAGGAGGGCAACACAAGGTTGCCAAGGAACTTTGAAGGAATATGAACAATGGGATCTCACCCTTTTCCCTGCTGTCAGCACTCTGCAATATGCCCATAAAAACTGAAGCTAACTCTTGAAGCTGAAAGCATGGAATCTTGGAGGGGAAAAACCATCAATTATTGGACATCATACAACCACCATTTAAACAAGGGCCTGCTTGCAGTTTTTAAAAGGATATTGGCACAATGTTGGAAGCCAGAAAGAAAAGAGGGAAATTATGGCTTGCAGCTTTTCTTGAGATGGAGATGGTGGTGCTGAGGAGACTAGTTGTCCTAGTTGAGTTGCTATTTGTCATTAAATGTCTAAGAGAAGAAGGATCCTGGTGGGAAGACAGATGGCCACCTCACGGTCCATTAATGCAATAGGTGCTGGCAAACATGATCTCCTGGCTTTCTCTTGGTGTCTTCCCTGCTTCTTCTGACTCTGTCATCTCTTAATGTTATTGGCTAATTTGCTCTGATGTCACAGAAAGGGGATGCAAACTAGAAGTCCATGCAATTGAGCTCAAAGAAAAGACTGAGAAGATCTCAGAAGACCTTGAATCCTATGGTTCATTTTAAAAAATCACTCCCAGGACCTTACTAGATCCAGGTAGGTTACCAGGCCATTGGGACATTAAGGTTACACCTCATTAGTACTGTTGTGCTGCATGGGCCATTTTTGTGCTGTTGTTTGTTAGACAGGACACACAATTCTTACCATTAAATGAGGTGTTCTGGACAGCCCATCTGTAAACCCCAAATCACCAACAAAAACAGCTGGTGTATCAAGCATTATACTTATTCAACAACAACACTCCTTTGAAGGAAAAAACAAAAGTCTGTGAGGCCAAATCTGAAAACCCGTCTGGCTTCTTTCTTCTCTGAATGTCATTGGCTTACTTTCTCTGATGTCACAGAGAAAAGTCTTCTATCCTCTGAGGCTGTTCAGACTGAAACAATTCATTCTGTTTATTGCTCCAGCAAGGGGAGATATGCTCTCCCATTGAAGAAACCATTTTAAGATTCAAATGCCTCCTCTCTCAAGTGTCTTTCCATGCTATTTCAATGAAACGGCAGTAGACAATCAATGTTCCAGGCTGTGTTTTTTTGGGAGAAAAAAAAATCCTTCAGTTTTTAATAATTTCAGGACCACTGGAGCTAATCACAGCAGAGGGAAAGCAGGGAACTGAGCTAATATAAGCTGAAGTCCATTTTTATGGGTCACTGGTCAGTTAAGGTACAGAAAACCAGGTCAGAGAGATGTGCTTGGAGAGATTAGCTGGGCTTTTATGCTAAAGCTGTTAATCATCTTTAATCCACAGAATTACTGCCAGTGCAATACATTAGTGTCACACAACATTCTTGTCAGGGATTCAAAATTTATACTGAAAAGTGTACCAACAGAATGAACACTGCAAGGAACACAACTGAATTCATATTTTGTTTCAAATCCAGTATTTTTGTTTTGTTTTTTGCTACAATGTAATTAGGAAATGATTGGATTAATTAATAGCACAAACAAATAAAGGAACTTCCAGACATCCAAAGGTTCACGATACTGACTAGTGCTGAAATGCACACTCAGCAAAAGGAAGTGACTGGATTATACCACTTCAGCCTACAGACAAAGAAGTGTGTGAATGCCCTTTGGTGAATGAGAACTCTCTGCACATAGAAAGCTAATGTGTCAGAGAAAAGACAAAGGTAAGATATGTGGGCATGGTTTTCTTTCTTTCTTTCTTTCTTTCTTTCTTTCAATAGGGTGATACAAACATGTAATAGCACAGGCAGAGTTCAGTAGGAAGTTCCAGCTCAAGTCTGCTGTAGCTGCCTGTCTCCAACTTGAGGCCACTAAAAAAATTTTATATATATATTCAAGCTACTAAACTATTTTTGAGATGTTTTCTTGCAGTCGGTTCTGGAAAGCATCTGCAGAATAGGTTGTTGTTATGGATCTTGCTAACGATAACATACTGAAAGGTAAGTAACACATTTGGTTTTGCAAAGATACATAACACATTTAGCCTGCTGAGGGAAGCCCCTTCCTCAGTGTCCCCCAAAACTGACCTATCAAATTCATTCCTGCTGAAGGAAACCTTGCATGGGAACAATGATGTGATTCCCCCATGAGGATTACGTGGATGTATGCACTTGGCAAAGAGCTAGAAAGTACATTTCTGCTAAAGGATTTCTGAACTACTGTGCTAATTGTTTCACTTCCTGGTTTGTCAGAATTTTGGCTGTTCAGAAAATTAAAAGGCTTGGACTCCATTTGAATTAGATCATTGCCACTGGCCTAACCTATAGCTGTCATCACTGATTCAGCTAGCCCTGCAGTTTCGCTGTGCCAATGCACCCACATAGCAGGCAAAAGAAACTCTCAAAAGGAACTCCAGTGCCACAGTAGCTTGAGCTGAAAAAAAAGATGGATTCCTCCCATGTTTTGCAGTGGTACTTAATAGCCAGGTATCAGTTAATGAGATGACCATTAACTGTAGCAGCTCTCAAGCAGGGCCACACTGTAGGAAGGGAGGGTGGACTGCAGAAATGTGCTCTAGCAGGACTGAGGTTAGAAAAAGCTGTTCGCCTTTCCAGGGGAATGTAGCCATCTCTCTTATAACAACATGCAGCTACTTGCATGCAAAGTGGGCAGCTTCTTTTTGAACTGGTGATCAAGGAGGAGTCTGTCTGCATAAGCAGAGCATGGAAAAATATAGGCCAGCAATAACTACATCCTCTGAGCCTCACAATGATTTTGTCATAAAGATTTGCAGAGTAAGCCAAATCTGGGACAAGGGAACAGAGAGAAAAGGACAATGTTACGTGAAGAATTATTCTCTTACTGTTAAATTAATCTAACAAGAAGTATCAGATTTATTACAAGCTGATTTCAGGATGCCCTTGGAACCATACATGAGACGAAGAGATCAACCTTTTTCATAGCACGGCTTGCCTCTTTGTTCCGTCAGTTGACAACAAGCATCGACTGGTTGCTTTGTCACTGCTGGTGTTCAGCTTTCAAGCTCTTCATCAGTGGTTCTCAAAATCTGGTCCTCCAGGTATTTTGGACTTTGAGCTTTAAGCCCCAGGCAGCTTGACAAATGGCCAAGGATTCTGGGACTTTGAGTCCAGAACATCTGGAGGATCAAGGATTACGAACCACTCCCCTAAAAGACTTCAGAAGTAGAACGGGGAGAGGAATTCTCTTCCTATACACCATGTGAGCTGGGTGGCAACCAACCAACCACAGAGGGCTTTTTCAGTGATAGTAGCCTTCTGGTGGAACTCTTGTCTCCAAGGAGGTGTTCAACACAAACCCTCATATTTTTTTTAAGGCACCAACCCTTTTTTCTTTTCCTCCTCAGGTTTTTAAACCTCTTGTGCGTTTACCTTTCTACCTCTTGTGCATTTTAATTTCTACTGTCTTTATCACAGCCTTTTATTTCTTACATTTCTTTTTTAATCGATTGTTTAATTGTATTCTTACAACTTATTGCACTGAAAAACTGAAGTATTTTTTTTTAATTAGAACCCCCCCCCCTACAGAATTAGATGAAAGATGAAATTGTTGTGGAACAGTTAGCAAAAGGAGGCATGCAAATACAGATCTTCATAGGGTTATCAGATTTTTCTGTATTTGTTAAGCTGATGAGCTCTTCATCTAAAAGGTTCATGCATGAAACTGGTGACAGCATCAATAGAAACTTCCCTTAAGGGATCTTACCTCCTTCAGCTCCTCAGTTGTCGGTACACACACATACACACACACACAAACTGTCAGGCTGGCAAGTGTTTCCATGTGCTTACAAAGGCTGTAGGGATGAGAGAGTAAGGTACTGTGGTGATACAGTTCCATGTATCTGAGGTAGGGTCGTAACAGTCCAGTGTTTTGCATCTCTGCGTCCCAAAGTAACCGCCTACCACGTAAAGCTTGTTCCCTGAAGCTAACGCGTGGCATGACATCCGTTTGGCTGTCATGTCCCCAATCCGCGTCCACTGGTCTGTCTCACAATCAAAACGGTAGGCAGATGCTGCCGTATACTCAGTGTCTCCACCCATAATAAAAATCTGGCTGCCTAGAACAGCAGCTGCTGTGTAGCGCCATGGCTGGGGGCACTGGGCTTTGATGGTCCACCGGTTCTCCGCCGGATCGTAGCACTGGACTTTGGATACCATATCCCGGTGAATGCTAGTTCCACCAAAAACGTAGAGCTTCAGTCTTGCGCTTACAACTGCAGCATTGCTGACGCCATCCCTCAGAGGGGCTACCATGGTCCATTTATTGGCAACTGGATCATACTTCTCCACCTGCTTCAATGAAACAGAAGGAGAGGCAGGAAAAACGCCAGCCACTGCAGTGTGTCCGCCAACTACATACAGGCAATTTTCCAATTCAGCTGAACCATGGCCAAACCGAGCTATAAGCATGGGGGCAGCTTTGGACCACTCCTCATTAACTGTGTCATAAACCCAGACATCCTTGGACACCCCATTTTCTGAGCCTCTCCCTCCAGTAATGTAGACTTTGCAGCCAATGGCACATGCACTGAACTCCTTCCTGGGGCTGGGCAGGTCTGCTTTGGGGATTATCTCTTTTGCCTTGTGGTCTACCTGGTAAACTTTGTCACACATGAACGTTTGTCCCCCTAAGATGAGCAAAGTATGGCCAGCCTTGCGAGGCCTGGCACAGGGACTCGTGACCACCCCATCATTCTGTAGTATCTTCTTTTTGCACTGAAGAGCCTCATTCATGATCTGCTTGTTCTGCTCCTCTCCTGTGATCAGCTCTTCATAGGTCATTGCTTCCTTGAGGCATTCAGAAGGCAGTAAGGCCAGGCGCACGTGCTTCAACAGCTCTGGAAGGAAAGCCCTCCGCTTGTCCAAATCATACTTCACCCACTGGATAACTGCCTTGAAGACCTTCTCCTCATCCTCAATTTCCAGCTCATCACTGGAAATTAAATCCATCAGGGTATCCTTGGAGAGGCTGTTGAACTCTTCACTCCTATGGACTGTCTCAAAGTTGACCAGGCACATCCTCCAAGACAACTCATAGAGCCTCTTGCACTGGTGAGCGTCTGAGAGGACCATCATGCCCAAGCAGTTGGAAGGGTACAAGTTCTTCTCCAGGAACTCAGCAGCTGCATCACGGACATCATGGAATTGCAACATGTCACCAGCTTCTAGGAGAGACTCTGCATTCTCCTCATTGATGATGATCTTGGATGAGTATGCATAGTCCAGTAGCAGCTCCAACACCTCTGGGTGTAAGTTGTCATGGAAATTCACCTCATCTCCTAAGCTCTCACGAAGGCCATTGCTGAACATGGCTTCAAAATATCTGCTAGAGGCAGCTAGCACAGCTCGGTGGCAGGGAAAGGACGTATTCCCAGCCCTGAGGGTGACATCAGTGAACACGCAGTGCTTCCTCATGGTGTTGAGATGTGAGAGGACACAATCTGGATGGGAAGCTTTATGGAAGAGCAGGATGTTCATAGAACCGGTGCTGGTCCGGGATTTGCGGTTCTCGTGGACACTGACCGACATGACGACTGGACAGCTATCTGTAGAAAGATGAAGAGCAGCAATAAACTGTCCTGAACTTCAGGTGATAAAATCTCTGAGAAAGCTCAACAGAGTGGAAACTTAGTTTGCTTGCCACCTCATGTAAACCACTACATGCCCACTTTTATCAAACACAAAATATTTCTGCAGTATAAATTCATGGAAAATAGGCCTTATTAATGGCCATCCAGAGCCAGTTATGGTACAGTCGTTGGATGTTCAACAGGGGGAAACCCAGTTTGAAATCCCTACTCACCTAGAAAATTTGTTGGGCAACCTTGGCCTAGCCAAGGTCTTTCAGCCTAGTTTGCCTCACAAGGCTTATTGGAAAGTTAAAGGAGAGACACTCACAATCCAGAGCTCTTTGGAAGCAGAGTAGGATTAGAAAGAAGTATTATCCACAACAAATGAAGAGTAGAAGAAATTTATCTCTGATACCAGACATTGAAGGCAAGCAACAGAGAGGATATCTTGATCTGTTGCTAATAGTAGGTCAACTAAAATAAGATATTTACTTTTAAATTGTGTCCTATTGCCTCTTAAAATAAACTGACACCCAGAGACCGTTCTTCCTCCTGTTTTGACTCCACATATATCTCAAGGGACTTGTAACACTCACTACGTTTGCAAGACGAGGCTTTGTAGTTACTGGCTGGCATGTCACTCCAATTTCTTTCCCTGTAACACAGTGAACTCTATTCCACAGAGCAGCATCACCAAATACTGGCAGGTCCCTCTCCTGTCCTAATGTATTCTCTCTCCTCCCCACCCATATCCTTTAAATAATTAAGTCTCCCTGTAGTTATACATAGAAAAAAGAATTGGGGAGAAATCATGTCCTTCTTTCTGTGTTTAAATAGTCAAGTTTCCTTGCTGATTAAAATGGCTGGTTTTCCACTTACAGTTGAGTAGAATGGCATGGGTTTTCCCCTATATCATATATGCATTCCCTCTACCATATACTATAAATTTCAAGAACTACTTTAAAAAGTGGCTAATTTCATCATTACATCACATAAGAACCTTTAAAAAATGACTTTCAAGGCTGGACTCCTGATGGTGCACTATACAAGCAGTTCGCCTGTTCGTTAGGGGCTCATCCACATTGCACAGTTATTGTGTTATTATTCCACTTTAACCACCACGGTTACATCCTACAGAATCCCGAGGGTTTGTAGTTTGATGAGCTATCTGAATGAGAATTATAAATCCTGCCAGGATCCCGTAGGACAGAACCAAGGCAGCTGAAGCGGAATAAAAGTGCTATAATTCTGTAATGTGAATGAATGGTCCCCAGGTTCACAAAGTGCTGGTGATGGAAGACAGACAAATCAATTGGTTCTGAGCAGCATTACTTTCCCACTGCACTGCAATGCATTTACTGAACTAGAGTAGCATATTGGGCTAACGCTGCAGTTCTAAAAATGCTTGGTGGGAAATCAGCTCTTTTAAACTATCTGTCTGTCTAAGTAAAAAATATTGCACTGAAAGAGACTGAATGACCAACCAGGAAGTCTCCAGTCTGAATCTTATTGAAGATCCAGATGGTCTTAGGGAAGCCACTGCCTTTCAGACTCTGTCCTCCCATCTTTTTTTTAAAAAAATGTTATTTTGGTAGCAATACAAAAAGGCTATGTGTGAAAGAGTCAGCGAGGTACAGTGGGACTCTGGGAGACCAAGGACTGAAATCCAACAGATGACCTTGGCCAAGTCACACACTCTCAGCCTCAAAGAAAGGCAATGGTGAGCTTCCTCTGAACACATTTTGCCAAGAAAACCCTGTGATAGGGTTGCCATAAGTCAGAAAGGACTTCAAGGCACACAACAACAATCGTGCATCAAGATTTATGCAGGTAACCTTAATACAAAGAACTGCAAACAGCATCATCTTTAATATACTTTGTTGTATTCTCTTCTCCTTGTCTTTGCTGTAGAGTCAGCACTTTCACATACCTTGTTCAGTTCCTAAGTCAATTATTATTGATAATTGCTTGTCCATTAAAATGGGGTTTTCTAAAACCTCAGCTGGTTTTGATGTACATACCAAGGGGATGATTCTTCATAAATAAATACAATAAAGTTATATTGTACTTAAATAAAGTGGCCATACTACTTTTCATTAGCCAAAGACTTTAATTTAAATACCAGTTTTTCTAGTAAACATTTAAGTTAAATGACAACTTTCAAATAAGAGAGCATACCACATCCTATTAGGCTGTACTAGGTGATATCAAAATGCAAACATTTCCTTATACAATTGCTGCAAGGATTACAGTGTGGCAACACATAAGATACAAAGACCTAATGTATTGTTGTTGTTTTTTAAATAAATCTGTTTTGATTTCCAGTTTATTAACAACTACATCCTCCCCAGTGCAACTCTTAAATGTTTGCAAAAACCCAGCAATACCTACTCCTTTCTCAAACCTAGATTTTGCACATAACAAACTATAAGTAACAACTACCTGTAACAAGTTACTTTTTTGTAATGAGGGTATCATGAAAGCACATTTTAAAACTAACACAAGTGGGAACAAACTCTAGCTTTTCAAAGGCATTTTTCAAGGCATTTTGACAGGATTTTTCAAAGTTTTGTGCCATTCTCTTCTAAAACCTTAAGGTTTTTTAAGTAATAAAAACCATTCAGTGACAAATAACTCATGTTACTTTTCAAACACCATTAGCAGTAATAAGAGATCTATTGTTCAGACATTATAATGAGTAACAGGAACTAATTACTTTTAAAAATTATATTAAAAGAACTAATTTGGATCTAAACCTAATTTTTTTTTAAAAAAAGTATTTTTAAGACTTGCTCAGATCCTGACTGGGGATCTATGTAGGACATGTTGGGTGAAAGGGAATTCAGGTCACAGGCTTTTATCAACAGATAGTGAAAATGCTTTATTTTTAAAAGAAATGAAAACTTTACAGTAGAGTCCCACAGGATACTAGGAAGAAAGAAAATCTATTAAACACACAGAAACACTTGTTTCTTTGGAAAAGAGAGTAATATATTCTGAGGAAAGAGCAAGACATTTTTCTCAGCTTTGCCAGAGGTATGCTGGCTTCAGATACAGAAGAGATTGCTGCAATTTGCAGAAAAGATGTTCAGCTCATTTATAAGATACGTAGCTCTTAGTGAAGTATGAAGGCAACCCTCCCATCTGGAAATAGATATGGAGATCCTGTTTACCAGATTGTCTGAATAAAAAATGAAAGATTGCTTTGGCAAGCTAACTCAGTATTTAAGCATTTTTGTGTCAATGTGTTAGAATCTACAAAACACATGAGGTTGTTCTACTGTTAGCAAGAAAGGCAGTACATATGCTGATTTCTCTTTTAATTCTTTATTTCATTTCTCTTTTCCTCTCATTCTCTTTTTCCTCTGACTTGGCAACTCCTGGTTAAACATCTCTCTTCCTTTTCTCTCTCCTTTCTCTCCCTCCAAACCTACCTGCATTATTTTCTCCCACATTCCCTTTTTATTTGTTATCCCCTTTCTTCTTCGCCAGCTCCTGGCTAAACATCTTTTCCTCCCCACCACTTCTTTCCCTTCTTCCTTCCTCCACCCACAACTGCTGGCTAAGTATCTTTTCTTTCCCTTCTCTTCTTCTGTTCCTCTCCAAATCTATTTGGACTCATCTTCCTCCTCATCTACTCCCCATTCCATTTTCTCAGCCTCTCTTCCACCTTCTCCCTCTCCACATTTCTGCTCACTACATTTCTTTTCCCTTTCTCTTCCTCTAGATCCACCCATACTATCACACTGCTGGAGACATATTATAGTGGGAGCCACCAGTGAAGCTATGGGTGATCTGGTGTACATCAGCAATGACTTCTGACTCCGTAGTCTACTAAAACCAAGCAAAGCTCCATTTTAAAAAATCTACCACAGAGAGTTTTGGGTTAATTGCTCTTTTCTCAGACAGTATTTATATTTCTGTCCTGTCTTTTCATCAGTGAGCTCAAGGTAGCATCAAGTGTTTACCTATGGAATGATGGCGGAATGTGGCCATTGCTCCCAATAAGAATTCTTGTTGCATGCCCTCAAGTTGTTTCCAACTTATGGCAACCTTAAGGTGAACCTATCATAGGGTTTTCTGGGGCTGAGAGTGTGTGATGTGCCCAAAGTCACCTAGTGGGTTTCCACGGCCAAGCAGGGAATCGAACTCTGGTCTCCAGTGTCATAGTTCAATGCTCAAACCATTATACCACTCTGGCTCTTAGAATTCTGCTCTTCCCCAAATGAAATGTTCTTTTAATTCTCAAGTTCATAGCACTGCAGTAACTCAAAACTTCAGCATTTAGCATACAGTTTAGAGATTTTAAAAAGCAAAGAAGCCAAGCAAATGCAACACAGCACATGCAAGAGTTCTAGACGAATGATTTTCAATGTTTCACTCTCTCCAGTGCTAAGTTGATGCCTCCTCCAAACCATTCAGTCCAGTTCTAGTTCTGTTTTGCTGTGAATACCAACACTGTTTGGTGTCTCCTGCTGACTAGAATCTAGCTTGAAAGAACAGACTTCCTCCCCCCGCAACACACTTTTGGCTGAACACACAAGAGAAATGAGAGCAAAATTACAAAGCTGGAATCCCACAGGAATAATTGTGGGGTGTCCTCCATGATACACATTCACAGGCAAGCAATAAGTAAAGGCCTGGAGACTGGTAGCTTAAATATATATACATATTGCTTTGGAATGTTCCTGGGAATGGAAATAGATTCGCAAACCCTGGGCAGTTTCAAGATGCACTTAGGAGAAAATTGATAGGTGGGGGTTGAAGTAGTAATACGGGGTATAAATCAAAAACAGTCTTGAAGTTTTTCCACTACTGTATTTTTCAGGAATGCTTTGGTTCACAAGAAATAATTAGTCAGATAAAGAATGAATACAGTGTGCACTGAAAATGAGCAACAGGAATGGATACAAGACCAGTCAAATCTAAAATCAAAGCTTTAATTAGCATTTTCTCCCCAAGAGATTATCCATAGGAAGCATATAGGATGATGCACACTGCTCTCCAGGCATTCTGAAATTACTATGTGTTCACAGGTTTTCATTCCCTTCATGTATCCCACCCATTCCCTCCCTCCTCTCTTAAAGTCTGAAGAATCTGAAAGAAGCATAGAGCTGCCTCGTCTAATTAAAATCAGGGGCGGACAAAGTGCAACCCTCCAGATGTTGCACTGCAACTCCCAGAATCCTTTGCTATTGGCTATACTGGCTATATGACTCCCTAGAAAAGACAATAATGTTTAGTAAGGCAGTAGGAAAAGAGGAAGACCGCATTACAGATGGATAGATTCAATCAAGGAAGCCACAGACCTGACCAGGGCCATTGGTGACAGAATAACTTGGACATCTCTCATTCACAGTGTTGCCATAAGTAGAAATCGACTTGATAGCAGTTGACAAAAACAATACTGGCTACGACTGTTACGAATTGTAGTCCAACAAGATCTGGAGAGCTTCAATTTCCCTACTCCTATAATAAAAATACTTACAACAGGCTTTCCAAATGGTGTGTCATGACACATTAGTGTGCCGCCTGTAATGTATTGGTGTGTCACCTCCCCAGCCAAAAAAGCCCCCCCCCAAGCCTGGCCTGCTGCTGTCACTCTCACTGGGGGAAGGCCCCGACAAGAGCGACAGCAGTGGGCAAGGACCAGGTGGGAAGGGGTTGCATTTCCCTCTGCCATCGCTCTCTCTGGGGCTTTCCCTGGTGAGGGCAACGGCAGTGGGCCAGGATCGGGGAGGCTGCCTTTCCCTCCCTAGATACACCTCTGGGTACCTCTAGTTTGCTAGTAAAACTGAATTACTGTGTCGCAAAATGGTGCACATCAAAAAAGTGTGTCACCAACATGAAAACTGTGGAAAGCTCTGACTTTATCAAAGATACTACCTGTTTCTCAGTTACAGTAATGTTGTAAGCTAGACTTAGGATAATGTAGCCGCTTTGTATTCTCATTTGCAATCATGTCACCATTGCCATGACTGCAAAGGTCCCTGAAACCCACCTTAAAAGCCAGTCAACTGTCCAGAGCAATGGGGGACTGTGCTGCTGGTGAACAGGAGCACTGAAGGATGATGTGGACAGAGCCTTCCTGCCAGCAAGCAAGGCTGCAAGGAAGAACTGTGATAGTTCCACAGAGGGTTTCATGCTTCTGCTCCTCAGAGCATCACTTGCTGCTGAGGGAGGGGGGGAGTTAGTCATGTTATCCTGCAGCACCCTGTTCACCAGCAGTACAGACATCCATTGCTCTGGGTGGCTGGTTGGCTTTCAAGATGGGTTTCAGGGCTCAGATAGAGAGTTAAAACATAAGTCTGACACTGTACTTATGTATTTGATGCAGCATCTAGGCCATCATGTTCTGTGCCATTTCTTTTTCTTCTTGTTATTTCTCTTGCTTCCTACTGCTATTTTCCTACATTGTATGGTGTGTGCGTGCTAAGACCATCAGCTCATATCAAGGGAGGCTTCTGCAGCATCCATGAGCACAGTGTCTCCAGGGACAACACTGACCACAAGCATTCATCCAAGTTTTTGAGATGCAAGATGTTTCACATCACCAAAGTGAGCAATAGAATGAAATATTCATCCATCTCCTAAAAGGTATTGATTTAAGCATCCGCCCCCACAAAACATCCACACAAACCAGTAAACACTGAGGCTTGTCCAGGGAGTTACATTAAGCCACCAATTTCATTATCCTGACAAGGGCTAATGCAGCCATAGAAAGGCTAGCACATTTCCCCCGTGCTGATCCTGGAAGGCTCAGGGGATTGGGAGCAATTTTAAAAACTAAGCAAACCAACATGCTTCAAAGTGAAACACATACCACACACCTCTATCCCCTCTTCACTTTAATCTGTCTCAAGTGAAAAGAGATGATTCACACAAACAAGCCAAGGCAAGATAGTCACACTGAGATGTGTCACTGAGGCAGCTCAGTGATTTCCATCACTGTGTCACAAGACAGAAAAAGAAGCTAATATTTGGAATTCACTTAAGATGAGGCTTGTCAGATCAAGCTAACGTTCCACCTTGCCAAGCATCCTCTTCCTAGCAGTGTGTGACCAGATACCTCCCTTCCAAAAGGAAGGGTAGGAAATACCAACCTTGGCAGCCACAAGAATGAGACACACGCAGGCATAAGGCTTACACACACCAGCAAACGTCACAAACAGGATGCCAGCCACGAAGTGTGAGAAAATGGGGGAAATTGCCCTAGCCATGCCAACTGCCAGCCCAAGACAAGCCTACTACCTTGAGGCCACACGCTACTGTTTTAGTTAAAAAAAAGTTGCCCAGCCCTGCTTTAACTAAAGAACAGTGAATGCCTTTTCTAAGATGACACACACATTGTGGCTTTGGGGCATTAGAATTAATTTCCCCCTGAACACCTGCAAAATGAAGTAATTAAGATTAATTCATTGTGTTTAAGAAAAACCACAGTTATTCATTTACTCCATTGTGTTGTTGTGTGCCTTGAAGTCATTTCTGACTAATGGTGACTCTGTCACGAGGTTTTCTTGGCAAGATTTGTTCAGAGGGGGTTTGCTTTTGCTTTCCCCTGAGGCCGAGAGAGTGTGACTTGCCCAGGGTCATCCACTGAGTTTCCATGGGTGAGTGGGGATTCAAATCCTGCTCTCCCAGAGTCCTTGTCCAACACTCAAATCACTACACTACACTGGCTGTCTTAGTCCTATTAACTGGACAGAAATATGGCTCTAAGACCTGCAGGTTAGTTCCAACTACAGCAGAGCCATTTAATCAATTGTTGACCTGTAAGTCAACATACAGATAAATCCCATTAATGTAATGGGTCTACTTTAATTGAAACTACACATGGGATTTAAGCATCGTGAAGGAGCCTTGTACCTAGATCTAACTGTTAGCTCCAACTAAAGCAGATTCATTGAATCAAATTTTGATGTACTGCATTCCCCTTGATTCAATAGGTACATTTTAGTGGAGAGTAACTGGATTTAAGTTATAATGTTCAACAGCAGCTTCTTTGCCAAATGCTGACCTTGGGCATTCCCCAGCCACTGGTATGATTCCACCCGCAACTTCATGTGTAAGAGGTGGAATCCTTCAAAGCTTTCCTCATCAGCCTGTTTGGCATTAATCCACTTCTCCTACCAGAGAGTGACTCAAGGGGCAGCATGTTCTGTCAATATGATACTTAATTGTTTGCATAATCTGCCAGAGATGAAGAGGCGGGGATTTTGAAGGCAGGTGGACCAAATTTTTAGACAGGTACCAGTATCAGCAAGATTCAGCACAAAGGAACGCAGAAGAAATTTCTTGAGAAAGCTGAAAAGGAGATGACAAATACAAACAAGAGAAGCAAATAAAACTTTCTGTCAGCATCACTTCCAACTGTCATTTCACTGCCAACCTGGCGTGTGCATGATAAAGATGCAAAATGTATACTGTGTGTGTTTCTTGGGCAGATGCTATTTTATGTCATTTTAAAAATCATACATTGCCTCAGGCACTTGGAAGGTACAGGAGTGTGATGTGGTGGTTTGAGCATTGGGCTATCACTCTGGAGGCCAGGCTTAGCCATGTAAACCTACTGAATGACCTTGGGCAAGTCACGGGCACCTCAGCCTCAGAGGAAGGCAAAGGTAGACACCCTTCCAAACAAATCATGCCAAGAAACTCCCAACAGACTGGAGAGCTGGGCCAAAGCTAACAAAATGAATTTCAACAGAGGGAAATGTAGGGTCCTGCACTTGCACAGAAAAAACGAAAGTCACAAGTATAGGATGGGGGACGTGTGGCTGGATAGCAGTGTGTGTGAAAAGGATATAGGAGTCTTCGTAGATCGCATGCTGAACATGAGTCAGGAGTGTGACGCAGCAGCCAAGAAAGCCAACGTGATTCTTCATTGCATCAATAGGAGTATGGTGTCTAGATTGAGGGAGGTAATGGTACCACTCTATTCTTCATTGGTTAGGCCTCATTTGGAATACTGTGTCCAGTTCTGGGCACCTCAGTTCAAGAAGGATGTCGACAAGCTGGAACGTGTCCAGAGGAGGGCGACCAAAATGGTGAAGGGTCTGGAAGCCATGCCCTATGAGGAGCGGCTTAGGGAGCTGGCGATGTTTAGTCTGCAGAAGAGAAGGTTAAGAGGGGACATGATAGCCATGTTTAAATATTTGAAGGGATGTCATGTTGAGGAGGGAGCAGGCTTGTTCTCTACCGCTCTAGAGACTAGGCCAAGGAGCAATGGATTCAAGCTGCAGAAAAGGAGATTCCACTTGAACCTCAGGAAGAACTTCCTGACATTCAGAGCTGTCCGGCAGTGGAATATGCTGCCTCCGAGTGTGGTTGAATTTCCTTCTTTGGAGGTTTTTAAGCAGAGGCTGGATGGCCATCTGTTGGGAATGCTTTGATGGGTGTTCCTGCATAGCAGGGGGTTGGACTAGATGGCCCCTGTGGTTTCTTCCAACTCTATGATTCTGTGATCACAGGTTCACCTTAGGGTTGGTCTAAGTCAGAAACAACTTGAAGGCACATAACAACAACTGCCATTAGGGATTTGTAACACAGAGTTATGGATCTGTAACTGCTATGTATTTAATATTGCCACAATCAGAAATGCTACTTCAAACTTGCCGTAAGAACCAGCAGCCACACTGATCAATGGAAGCCTGTTCTGCTGGTGATCAGGGCTCAGTAGGATGACATTTCCAGCACTCTCCTGCCAGCAAATAAGGGCGCAAAAGGAACTGCCAACAAGGATCCTGCTTCTGATTGTTGTAGCATTGCTCACTGGCGGGAAGAGGTAAAAAGTGGAAAAATAAATATCAGTAATTTAAGATGTAGAGATGATACCATATTATCAGCAGTATATAGCTGACTTGGATGGATATTGACGAATGTTAAGGAAGAAAGTACAAAAGTTGGTTTTCAGCTGAATATTAAGAAGGTAAAAAATAATGACCACAAAAGATTTACATGACTTTAAGGGTGGTGAGGAAAACATCAAAACTGTTCTTCTCTACAAGGTAACTTATCCCTTGGCTGCAGCATCAAGCAAAATGCAGACAATAATCAAGAAATCAGAGAAGATTAAGATTTCGAAATGCAACTATGAAGGAAATAGAGATATATTACTGAATGCCAATGTCAGGATGATCCATGTTATAGTATTTACCACACCCATTCACAATTGGGGGATGGATGGCAGCTTTATGGATAGCAAGGACCACCAAAAAGACAAACCAATAGGTCTATGAGAAAATCAAGTCTGAACTCTTATCAGAAGACAAAACGACTAAACTCAGGCTATTGTGCTTTGGACTTATCATGAGAAGACATAATTCACTGGAAAAGACGATGTCAGAAAAACCTGAAAGCAGTAGGAAAACAGGAACTTATTACAGATGGATTAACTCAGTCAAGGGTTTGCAAGGCTTGAGCAGGGCAGCTAATGACAGGGTTTCTTGAAAGTTTCTCATTCATAGAGACCTAATCAATCAAACCCAGCTTGTCAGGATGTAGTATCAACGTGCTTGGTTGCAGCTTTCTATGGATGGAACTACTTTGATCCTTCAAGAGTTCTTCTTAGGTTTGGAAGGCAAGAAGTGTGTGTGTGTGTCTTTAAGTTACTTGTCAACTTATGAAGTACACACATCCAATTTGCCTACCTCCTTTATCTCAAATCGAATTTGATTCTGGAGTATGGATGTACCAGATTTCAGATTTTTAGGTCACAGGGAAGTTACATGTTGAGTACTGAGTGAGTAAGGCCCAAGTGTCTTTTATACCTGGAATATAAATATCTTCCCAACGTAGATAACCATATTACATCTCTGGGGCACTCAAGGACAACTGTTCCTTGGGGCCTTCAAACAGACCCTCCTACTAACTCTGCTTTGAGCACATGAGCCCTGTTGTTTGGCTGTAAGAAGGAAATCCTCCTCAGACACCAACAAGCCAAAAATCTTCCTCCAGGTTTTTCCTGCAGCAACACATTCCCCCCTGGGCCATCGCAGCTGGCCATCCCTAAATAAATGCATGTGCTGATTACAGCTTCCTGTAAACACTTGAGAAGGGAGGCATAAAAATAGCAACTTATACTTTGTGCAAAACAGGAAAGTACAGCAGAACCCAAGTGGCTTTCCAATAAAATAAAATTATAAGAAAGAACTGTCCCATCCCCTTAAAATGAGATACTGTGCCTTTAGAAACGCAACAGCAATACTCCAATTAATGTTAGGTGGAGAATACTTTGAGAGCTGGTGTGGTAGAATGGTTTGAGCAGGATGCTGGGAGACCAGTGTCCCACTCGGTCATGGAAGCCTACTGGATTACCTTGGGCAAGTCACACTCTCTCAGCCTCGGAGGAAGGCAAAACCAAACCTCCTCTTGAACAAATTCTGCCAAGGAAACTCTGTGATAGGTTCACCTTCAGGTCACCCTAACGCAGAAATGACTTGAAGGCATACAGCAACAACAATAACAGAGAATGCCTTCCTTTGTTTCGGTTATTATTTAGCTTTATACAGAGGGATTGCGCTCTGTGGAAATGCACTCTTGGCTTTGGCTGAGCGGTTGGGGCGTTTCTCCATGTGTATTTTAAGCCCATGCAAGCTTGGGTGTGGACACTCTCGCTTCAGCCCAATCCACTTACATGGGCTAAAACTAGTACAGCTTGCAAATATTTCTAACGTTGTCCAAATTGCTTGAGGTGCTTTTCCTGTAACTCTTATGAGAGGCAGAAGTTGCCACATTAGCCCAGAGGTAAATGATGGACACATGTATGCCAACTTTTATTAGCAATTTTAACTGTGATTACAAATCCCATGAATCTCACAAAGAGAGATACTTTGGCAAAAGCATTCAATATTCCACACCCTCCAGCTGTCCCAAGCCACTTCCGCACTATACCGTTTATAGTGCTATTATTCCACTTTCAACATCCTGTGGAATTCTGGGGTTTGCCGTTTACCGAGGTCTTCTAAATGCCCCTCTCTAAACTGCAAACTCCAGGATTCCATAGGATGTTGAAAGTGGAATAATAGCACTATAACAGTGTAGTGTGGAAATGGCCCCAGTTAATTCTCTACAGTCCTACTTTCTCAACTACTTTTAAGATGTCCTGGCTTCTCCTTCCTTCTCCCATTTTCCCCACTCCTCAGCTTACTTCCATCACTGCAAACTGAGTTCAAAATGCAAAACTAGTTTGCAGTCCGTTAAATCAGCAGGAGGGTGAAGAGGTGGTGGAATCTTCCCCTTCGCAATAGGTTTATTGGTTCCTTCCTTTTTCTAGGCTTTCCTGAACTCCATGAATAAATGCCAGGGCTCCTCTAATTAAAACAGTATGTAGTTTTGTGTGCTCTTCCCCATTAATCACTTTTGCCCTTTTGTTGCCCAGTCATACCCTATTGACTATGCTTAGATACTGCTTGGTCACACGTGACTTGATTTTCATATGTGAAATGTTAGAAGGTAAGACATTCTCTGTTGGCAACTGCAGCCCCAAACTATAGTATCAGGATTCCCTAGGAAGAACTCCTATGAAACCACTTTGATTCTGTAGGGGTGGCATGCTAAAACCAATCTGTTCTGCAAACAGTGGTATCGTTCCTTCATTGTCATTACAGCTTAGGAAGGAAGCAAACAGTCAAATGACTCTTTAATCAGAAATCCCAAACTGTGCAAATGAGACATATTTATATCTATCGGATTTACTTCTCCTAATTTATTCCACAGCTGGGAAGACTGCCAGCCAAGTACATCATGCTGATGTTTTGCAAAACAAAACAAAAAAACCAGCCAACCAAACAGCAGACTAGAACAAGAGACTGCTGAGTTATAATTTATTAGGAAGTTTCAGTCTACAATCAGAATTCTGAATTAGATAATATTCTTGTACCACATGATGTGTGCTAATTGGCTTACCTAGGGATGTTTGTGATCCCAGCCAACAACCTGGTGACTGGCTAATATTAGGAAAGCAGTTGTCCCTGTCAGTGGCCTTTCTAGACTTAATTTCCTTTGATCTGACTGTGTACTATCCAGTCCCTAAAACACATGTGCTATATGTATACCTGAAATTCGGACTAATATAAAAGAGCATCTGATAAAGTGGGCTATAGTTCAAAAATGCTTGTGCTATAATAAATTCAAGCTGGCAACGTATTCAGCAGTTACAAGATCGTAAGCTGGATTTGGATCTCGTAACTGCTGGGGAGTCATGTTTACAGTCATTAATGGCAAAAGAAGATTCCCCCAAATTGAAAACCAACCTGTTCAGCCCAGCGGCATTCCAACTGAAGGCACTGTTGACCACGGCCATGGGGAACAATGACTGCACTGTTCTCCTAGCGATGGGGTGCATTGAGACAAGCAGATACAGCACAACCCTAAAAGATCTCTCCAGCTGCCTGTTCTCAACATGCTTTACAACTAGGGTAGCACTGGAGACATCACTTCTCAGCACCCTAGTCTGCATTGCCTCAGAAATCTCTTGGGGTGCTGCCATGCTGAAAAGGTAGCGTCTGGGGGGACTGGCATTGTCAGATGCAACTACAACAAGCTCCACCATTCTAGTTACATACTAGATGGTATAGGAACTCAGTCTTAGGCCATTTCTGCACGAGTCTATTATAGCATGATGATTCCACTTTCAACCTCCTATGGAATCCGGCTGGCCCCTCCCGAAAGTGTAAACCCCAGGATTCCATAGGAGGTTGAGAGTGGAATCATTGCCACTATAACAGCCTCGTGCGGAAATGGCCTTAGTTTTTAACATGCCATAGGCTCCTTTACCATTTCTGCTACAATGATTTATCATGCTCAGTTGTAAAAACTGGAGTGATGGTAAAGTTTAAATATCAGGTCACAGCCCTCACCCACTGTAAGTGACCGTGGGGCTACTTGGAGTCTTTAGCAATACTCCATTCTTGTGTACTAAAATAGTCAAGGATCTGTCTCTATTTCACAAGAGTTCCTATTTCATATGAACAAGATCTTGGCACAGTGTAAAGTAGGACAAAACTCTTGTTTGGAAAGGCATACTGTATTGACCCTTTACACCTCAATGTAATGCCGGAAGATGGCTGCAGATGATTGGCTGATAGAGTCCCACCCAAGCACTATGCCCCAGTGTTTCATTTTGACCTCTGCAAGCCTGCACATAGTGTAAATCAAAGGCAACCACTGCCTGTTGGCTGCAGCACGATCAGGCACATCCTTTTGTGGTCAGCCTCACAAGTCCACGGTACAGAGATCAGTTTTGCAGAGGCTCATTGTGAAAGCCTCCACAACCCCGTCGCCAGGGTGAATCTGAAAATGCAGGCATCTGTATCAATCCGTAGCCACCTATACACGTAGATGTGAACATGCCCGCTCCTGAAAAGCAGGAGTGCAATGCATAACACCCGAGCTGTTGGGATCAGCCGACAGTCACAAGCTAGTTAACTGGCCAAGGGCACAGCAGGGGTTAGCATGTTGAACTTTGGCTGCAGAGTCCAGATGAGTAAGAGAAAGAGGTACACAATGTATCTACAAACAGCATAAGACTGCACCACACTACAAGCACAAAAGAATCTATCGTTGCTGGAAAAATCCACCCCGACTCACAGACCTACCATCGCAGAGGAAACAGAGCAGCTTGAAGTGGGTGGCAAACAATCTCCTCTTCCCTGCTATCCCAGTGCTTTAACCGTTCAAACCCAGGCTCACTTACTCTAACGGCTATGTGTTTCCTACCCATCCCAATCACTGGCCTCTACTGCTGGTGAAGCACACAGTAGCTGAGAGCCTATATTGCTTCGGTGTAGTGTAAACACCCACTGGAGAAATTACACTATGTAATCCTCATATTGAACACCAGCGTGGTACCATGTCTGTGGATCAACAGTCATGGAGCACGGCTTGCAACATACTGTGTAATTGCAATGCAACGAGGCAATGGGTGAAGGCAATGCACAGCTACATGCTCCTCTCTCCATTTTAATGTGCTACTGCAAGTGGGACAGTCCCTTCGTGTGCAACTGGGCTTGTGCTGCTGGAAACTATTACGTAACTAATAACTAAATATCACTCAGCATGCATAGCACACCTGTGTAAATCACTAACAGGCTGCTGGATGTTATGATGATAACATCACAGCATGAGTTCATGTTCTAGAAGATAAGAAGAGGCTAAACCAAGACTGCCATTTCTCATGGATGCCACATCTTTAGCCTGAGATGCAGTTCTGGTTTAGCTACCTCTTTGTTTAATCTTCCCATTCTGCCTGCAGGCACCACCTCCCAATTTAAGGCTTACATCAATGGGAATCAAGAACTGTCATGTCAGTTGGATGGAAAATCCATTACGGGCTTTATTCCAAACTTTACCGGTGATATCTGACGTGTTGGGCTTATGTGGAGAACAAGCTTCATCACTTGGGATGTAAAGTTTAAACTACAACCTGCAATGGATTCACTGCCTCTCTGACATTGGAGCCACCAGTAACCACCATCAGTTGGATGTGTGCATGCGTGCATGATTTCTTCATTACTATAGGGATGCCTCATAACAATATCCTGCTGCTGGAGAAATCCATTCTGCTTGCCACTCCCACGGCTTCAATCAACAAGTCCTGGCCTGGCTCCGCTACCACAGCACCTGCAGTTCAGAAGCAGGCATGGTGTAACAGTTCAGCGTGTCCCACCCAAAGACATGAGACCAACCCAGTGCTGACAGAAGGAACACTACCATAGCACAAACCACCACTCAGAAGGATGTAAAGTTGATGAGCGGAAACACACTGAAATCTTGGTAGTGGTGGTTAAAGGTCACATCAGCGGGCCGAACATGGTGTGTTATTGCTAAATGCTTCCTAGCAAGCATTCCAGCAGAAAGGGTTCTGTTAAGCAACGCAGCCTCTAAGGAGGCAACAGCAACAGCCGGCCCCTCCCTAGACTGCAAACCCCAGGATTCCATAGGAGGTTGAAAGTGGAATCATCGCGCTATAACAGGCTAGTGTGGAAATGGCCATTGTTTGCAAGGGATAAGGAGGAAACAATTCAGCTCTCAAAAACAAGCTTCACCACTTGAGCTCCCAATAACTATGCCCCTTCCAACAGCTCCACTGGCCAGCAGAGTACCAACTGATCCTGGCAATAGATAAAAATATATATGTAAAAATAAAATAAATGATATAGCCTTCACTACTTTATTCATCTCCCTTGGAATGTACAAGCTCAGACCTTCTGTGGCTTCCTCTTAATTTCCCCCCCAGTCTCATATTTTTGGCAATCCCACACTCTACGGATTACAGAAGCATTTTGCATGTACATATTCAAATGGTTTACAACACACACTATACAATCCAGCGTCATCAGAACTGGACCTTTCCTCTGTTAAATGTTTCAAGTTTGCAGTCCTCAACTGTAGCCCTTCCTAGAATTGGAAGAGCTACACTCATTGGTAACCTCAAGGTTGGACTTCTGCAATGCATTGTACATTGGGCTACCTTTGTGCCAAGTTCAGAAACTCCAACTGATCCAAAATTTGGCAGACACAGTGGTTACAGGTACATCCAGGAGTGAACATATCAACTGATACTAAAATCACTCTGCCGACTGCCAATTAGTTTCTGAGCAAAGTACAAAGTTTTAATTATTACCATTAAAGCCCTACATGGTTTGGATCCAAGTTACAGTAGAGTCCCGTTTATCCGACGCTTGGTTATCCAACCATCCGGATTAACCAACGTCGCGACGGCCTGGGGGCGTGGCTGTGGGCATTTCTGCACCCCCAGGCCCGCCCTGACACGCCCCCGACATGCCCCCAAAATGGCGGCCACCACAGGCATCCGGGTAATCCGAACTTTTCGGTTATCCGACGCTGCGGCCGCCCGTTTGGGTCAGATAACCAGGACTCTACTGTATCTGCAGGATCATCTCCTATTGTACAATCTGTCCCACATACCCAGGTCCTCTGGAAGCCATTTACTTAAACCAGGCAGGACTAGACAGGCAAAAGTAACCCAGAAGACTTTTTCCGTTGGCCACGAGTGTTGAATTGACAGCTAAACAGGCTGTCTGAATTTTTAGAAGTATTAAAGACTTATCTCTTCTGGTAGGCCAACCCAGTCGATTTTAACCTATGAATTTTAATTTGGTATATTGTTAAGATAGGATGGATGTTAATGTGTAGTGGCTGTGCTCTAGTTTTATGTGTTTAATTTTTTTAAAGATATATAATGGATTTTAATCCAGGGAACTTTCTGTACTACACTGTCATAGTGCTATTATTCCATTTCCAACATCGTATGGAATCCTGGGGTTTAGCAATTCTCAGCCAGAGAGCTCTTTGGCCTCAGCAAACTACACACCCCAGAATTCCACAAGAGGTTGGAAGTGGAATAATAGCACTATAGCAGTGTAACGTGGAAAGTTCCTAGTCGTACCCCACCTTTAGCCTTGGGGAGAGGACGGTAAGAAATAAAAACATTTGTTTTCTTCTTATGGATTATTTGATCTTTCATGACAGCATTACCCACTGCCAAACAATTCTTACAGTCAAGTTCTTCTTAATATTTAGTTGGAATATCTTTTGAAGCTGAATCCATTCTTTGTGTTCTAGTCTCTGGAGCACCAGTAAATAAACTTGCTCCATTTTCTACAGGACATCCCTTCAGATTTTTAAAGAGGGCTATCAGACCACTCCTTAGTCTTGTCTTCTCCAAGCCAAACATAACCTAAGTTGTTCTTCATAAGGCCTGGCTTTCAAACTTTTGGTCATCTTGATTTTCCATTTCTGTACACATTCCAGCTTATCAATATCCTTCTTGAACCAGGAGCAGCCATCTGGTAGCTGTTGGACTGCAACTCTCTTCAGTCCTAGGCAGAGCAGCCAGTGGTCAGGAACGATGGGAATTGCAGTCCACATACTCTTGTTTTAAATAAATGCGTAAAACCCAGATACACATTTCTGTTTTACCCAAGTCTTAGAATGTGCATTTTCTAAGAGTAGAATCTGGGTTACTTTGGCACTGAGGCTAGATATTTAATAACAGAATACTCCGCTCTGTTCCATCATACTTCCTTAATCATATCCTGACTTCCCATTTAGCCTGGTCCTGTCTGTCTTGTTCCACTTGTTTCTAACTCTGACTATTTCTTAAGAAGTTGATGAACCAGCAAATTGCTTTGCAATTATGGAAATGAGGTGCACAGTTCATGCTTTAATTAGATCAAATGAAGCAAACTGGTGGAGAAGGAGTTATTGCCTGGGATTGCCCTAGTTCGAATCTTTCATCACAGCCATGAATTTACCAGGTGCCTTTAGGGGGGAAGGAGAGCATCCCTCTGTCTGAGCCCCCACCTCCACTGATATAATTTGTGAATAATAAAGCTAGCTGCCTTACAGGAATGTTGTAAGGGTGATTGAAATAACACAAGTGAGTGGTATGCACTGAAATCAGATGGAAGCCAGGGACAAGTAACTTGGCGCCATCCAGATGTTCTAATCTATAATTGAGCGTGCTGCCTGTGGGTGATGGAAGCTATAGTCCAAAACACCTAGAGGGCATCAGGTTTCCTGTCTTGTTTCTCTCTCTCTCTCTCTCTCACATACACACAGATACACTACGAGATAGATATTCAATGGGACTTCCTCCCATGTGAGTATGCAAAGGCTTACTGCTGGAAACTGCATGTTTATAAGCAGTGAAATGTTTCACCACATTAAAAGGAAGGGATTGCACATATACGTATGTACTGAGTCTACCACTATATAGTAGACTCCCACAAGGACTGTTCACACAACTGACTGAATTCTGTGGGGTGTTGGTTTGGCTTGTCACTAGGATCCTGTTTTCTCCTCCACAGGCATTAGATCTTTCCAAATTAGCACTGCTTCTGTGGCTCAGAGTCCTTACATTTACACTAGTGGAAAAGTGTAGAAAACACTGACTTTGGAACTATTATGATTTTTTACAACCATCAGGTTTTTCAGGGCTGCTGCAAAGACTGTGACCATGTACATTAATTGCTCTTAAGCAGGACTGGGAAACATGCATTCTTCTAGATATTACTGTCCTGAGACACCCACAAGCCCTAGTCAAGACAGCCAAGGGTGAGAGGGCCTGCTTGAAGAGTGGGATATGGCCCCAAAGTCAGTCTTCTGCATTTTTCCACTGGTGTAAATGTAAAGCCCATGAGCATATATATCCTTGCTCAAAAAGACTATGTAAAATGCAATGCCATTTACATTTATGCCAATAGAAAAATGCAAAATCTCTGACTTTGGGGGCAATACAATTTCTGCAAGCATCAGAGTTTCAGGGCTGCTGCAAATATTGTGACCATATATGTTAACTGCTGGGAAACATGTGTTTCTCTAGATATTGGGGTGAGACATCCCTAAGCCCTAGCCAAAACAGACCAAGTCAAGGGGACTTGCATGAGTAGGGGATTCGGCCCCCCAGATAAGATCTTTCTGCATTTTTCATTGATGTAAGGACCATAAGCATTTATCCCTGCAGATGCAAGGACCCTGAACATATATCCCTGCTCTAACATGCTATGCAAAATGCAATGCCTTGCATATGAGTTAAGCCTGCAGTTTCTTTGAATTAAAGCTCCAACTAATATTACCATTGATCAGGAATTAAGCGAGCTGTAATGCAAAACATCTGACAGGTATTCCATTCAACTTTTAGTCTGGGACTGCTGTCCTTACAACCTAGAGAGCCATAAATATCAAGTTTTATTTGTAGAACCATCAGATCATCTAGCCAAACACTGGTTACCCTCACTGACAACAGCTTTTTAGGGCTCAGGTACAAATAATCACCAAAGTTATGTTTCCTGGATCCTGACTTCTTACCCCCTAGGTCTTCTTTACATTTTGGAGGCCAGGCCCATCAAATTTCACCACTGGCCAAGCCAGCTGAGGATGACAGGACCTGGAACATCAACATCTGGAAGGCTGCATGTTTCTCAGAGATGATCTTGGTCTTGTTCTGTATTTGAATTTCAAGGGGTTAGGATATGATAGGATCGCCTTACAATTGGCTCCCACCCTTATGACTTTCAGGTGAGCCATAGAGACTTTTCCATTGGCGTGATATGACTGCCTTTTGTCTTGCCCTGACAGATAAGCTTTTAAAACTCTGTGTAGTTTATTGCTACAGTTTATTGCTTTATTGTTATAAAGTTTATTTTGCCATTATGTTTTCTCTGATTCTAGCCTATTTGTGCTGATCTTGCAGCATAAGTCTCTACGGCTGCACAGCAAACCATCCCACCTTTCCCCAGTTCCAAAGTCTAGAAGAAGGCCAGGTGTTTTATTTATCCACTGTGTTGTCCATGGCCAACTGGTGATGTAGGGATAAAGCAAACAAGCCCACAGAATCTTTCTAGTTCCACACTTGGTGCTGCAGAGTAAATTGTGAGGATTTCCCTCAATTTTGTGGAAGTACAGTGCAAGATGAGAGCAGAAAGAAGGGGGAAGCTTGCTGGCAGCCAGAGCATCTGGCTCCAAAGTCAGAATAATTCGGCCCCTTAGTATTTTCAGTTTCTATGCACAGCTGTGAAAGCTGGATAGTACAGAAGGCTGATGGGAAGAAAATCAACTCATCTGAAAATGCGGTACTGCAGAAAAATTCTATGGATACCACAGACTGCTAAAAAGACAAATGAACGGGTCCTGAAGTCACTCTCACTAGAATCCAAGATGACTAAACTGAGGCTATTGTACTTTGGACTTAGTAACTTCTTAGAAAAGACGAGAATGCTGGGAAAATGGGAGGCAATAGGAAAAGAGAAAGACCACATCACAGGTGGATTAGAATAATAGAGTTGGAAGAGACCCCAGGGCCATCGAGTCCAACCCCCTGCTATGCAGGAACACCCATCAAAGCATTCCCAACAGATGGCCATCCAGCCTCTGCTTAAAAACCTCCAAAGAAGGAGACTCCACCACACTCCATTCAGGCAGCATCTTCCACTGCCAGACAGCTCTGACCGTCAGGAAGTTCCTCCTGAGGTTCAAGTGGAATCTTCTTTCCAGCAGCTTGAATCCATTGCGCCTTGTCCTAGTCCCTGGAGCGGTAGAGAACAAGCCTGCTCCCTACTCAACATGACATCCCTTCAAATATTTAAACACGGCTATTGATTGATTCAATCAAAGCTACCCTGGGATTGCAAGACCTGAGCAGGGCAGATGATGACCAAGAATCTTGGAGACCTTTCATTTGCAGGGTCTCCATAAGCCAAAGCAGACTTGACAGCAGATGCCCACCACCACCACTTCAGGACCCCCAGAAGTTGTAGCATAGCAAACTTTCATAGCAAGCTTAGGGGATCTAAGCTGGGGAAAGATTCTTGCAAGCACCCCATTGAGACTCCAAGAATTAGTTTCCCCCCTCTCCTCTTTTTAATAGAAGGGGCAACATTAAGTTATCTCAGGAAGAACCCCAAAAGTCCACTGCTGTGCATCAGGAGGCTGACAAGGGGTCTGACTCATATTGAATATTGAATATTACAGCTGGAAATCAGTGAAGCAAGGTGAGTTAAAGGACATCCACCCTTCCCCCATGTTCAGGGAGGAAGCCCATCAAAGAGGACAGGTTAAATAGTCAGCAATTTCATCTAAACGATGCTAAATCAGCTGCCTCTGCTCACAAAGGCAGACTTTTAAACACATACCATGCACAGGTTCGCAAGAGGCCACATTCTGCAGTTCCGTCTTTCACCGGCATAATCTCTAAAGCAAGACCCATTGTTTGCCGCTGAATTTTAAGCAGGTCCTTTAAGAATTGGATAGATGATAAAGGACTTGGTGATTTAGTCACAGAAATTGGCAGTGCGGGAAATGGCAGGAACTGTATTAAATCCACTCAAAACATGATCTTAAATAAGATCTCACTATCTTCTTGCATCTTAGGAAGGAACATAATGCTTATTAATGCTTTCTGCAGACAGAATCTCTCTCACACCCCCACAAAGAAAATGATATACGTCGCCCAAGATATTCTCTTCTATCCCACATTAATGCACAATTGAGTGCATCATCTCACATGGTTTAGGGCATTTAAAAAAAAAAAAAAAAGCTCAGCAGACAGACAAAGACCGGATCGCTCCAGGGTATCATATCTCAAGCATCAGATGGCAAACTGGGTATTTACGATGGAAAAGCGGCAATCCATGAGCCTAATTAAGATTACTCTGGTGTTCTATTATATTCCCAAGAGGAGATAAAGCATTCTGGCCCTTGCTTCTTTTGCAAACCCTAAGCAGATGGAAGTAGCTCTCTCTCCTCCAAAACCACAAACACACTTTAAAAAGACACACTCACCAAACCACCACGTTCCCCCACGTGAACCCATAGTGCCTCCGAAGCTCTATTTTAAGCATCTGGCTTTGCTAAAGAAATAGCTGTTACTCCAAAAAACTGGCATGCCACACTGGGAACTTTCCGCTTGTCTTTTTTTTTAATGACTTGTTATCACTACCTATACATCCCATCCTAACCCAAAAGGGATTTGAGATTTTTGGAACCCATTGGCAAATGTTCTGCGCCCATCACTTTTGCACCCAAAACATCATAAAATAACACCTGCAATTTCGCTTAAGAGAGGGAATCCACCTCCAATTCTGGAGGTCAAAACAGCAGTGCTAATTTTATTTTCATTAACGTGGTTAATTTTCCACACCCCTAAAGTCAGGCTTCTTTGTTTCCTTTTGAAAAACAAACCAACCCCTGATTCCTTCCTCTTGCTCATTCCCACCCTGAGCTGCAAACTTGCTTTGAAAGTTGGGGGATTGCAAGGACCAGATCCCTTGATCTCCGTCTGACTCACCTGAGCGGGCTCTTTCAGGCAAGGCTGGGGCCCTTTCCGCACTAGGCTGTTGTAGCGCGATGATTCCACTTTCAACCTCCTCTGGAATCCTGGGGTTTGCAGTTTCGGGAGGGGCCGCCGGCCCCTCCCGAAACTGCAAACCCCAGGATTCCAGAGGAGGTTGAAAGTGGAATCATCGCGCTATAACAGCCTAGTGCGGAAATGGCCTGGGTGTTTTGTATGGGGTGCGGGGCAGAGGACTAGGACACACGCCACTGCCTCCCTCCCTCCCTCCCTCCCCAAGCAGACCAGGACAGCTGGGGAGTCAGATCACTGGGGGGAGAGAAGGAGAGGGAAAGGGGGAAAAAAGGGAAATGCAAAAGCACTCACCTCCCAGACCGCTTCTTCTCCCGCGCAGCTGCAGATCCCACCAGATCCCTCCTCATCCCCCCGGCGCCCTCTTCCCCCTCCCTGCCAAAGGCAGCTCACATGCTCTGAGGTTAGCAGGGGGCTCCTGAAAGTCAGCAGTTCCCCAAACAGAGGGCGGGGCCTGCCGTGCGAAGCAGCCAATCAAAAAAAAAAGGATCCATTGTGACGCCTGGTGAAGCCCCGCCAATCGCCGCCTCCTGTGGGGAGAGAAAAGGGGGCTGTGAAACTCGAAACTGGCCAATCCGAGGATAGGAAGAGGCTCTTGGGTGGAGTTTTAGGGTTGGGCTGGAAGTCTCCAGAGGGAAGAGAAAGTCCTGGCAGGTTTTTAAAGGGCCAGCAGCCTCCAAATTAGAATGCATTTCAAAGGGCATTGCGTGCATTTCCAGTGAAAGCAGATCTCCAAGAGCTGTCCGCACTACCGTGTTATAGCGCTATTGTTCCACTTTCAACATGCTGTGGAATTCTGGGGTTTGTAGTTTACTGAGGCCAAAGAGCCCCCTGGCTGAGGATTCTAAAGGACCCTCCCTCCAATGCAAACCCCAGGATTCCATAGAAAGTTGAAAGTGGAATCATCGCGCTATAACAGCGTAGTGCAGAAGCGCCCTAAGTAGGGGAATTCGGGTTGCTAGACTGAGGCCATTTCCGCACTAGCCTGTTATAGCGCGATGATTCCACTTTCAACATCCTCTAGAATCCTGGGGTTCGCGGTTTAGGGAGGGGCTGCCTGGAGTGCAAACCCCAGGATTCCAGAGGATGTTGAAAGTGGAATCATCGCGCTATAACAACCTAGTGCGGAAATGGCCTCTATGCCAGAGATGGCTCCCCTACCATTAACAGTTATGTAGAAGAGGGAATTTGATACAGTGTTGCTTGTTATCTGATTGTTAGACAGACAATGCCTACCCAAATTCCCTTTTCTATGTTGTCTTATGGCGACCTCACCTATTTCATAGAGTTTTCTCAGGCCAGGAGAACTCAAAGGTAGTTTTGCCAGTTCCTTCCTTCCTTTGAAATACAGTCCACAACGCCTGGTATGGGTTGGTGATCTCCCATCCGAGTACTAACCAGAGCTGACCCTGCTTAGCTTCCAAGATCAGAGGGGATCTCCTGCCCTTAGAGAGTTGTTAGCTTGCTGCTGCTGCTGCTGCTGCTGCTGCTGTGAACCTTTATACAATCTTTGGTGCAGGAGCCCTTTCTCCTTTTTTTCAAACTCAAACTCTTGCAAAGCCTGAAGAAAGAATAAATTCTAATAAGCCTACTGGGAAGGGCAAGACTTTGCTTACTGTCTCCTTCCTGATGAGTTAACTGGGGCCATTTCCGCACTAGCGTGTTATAGCGCAATGATTCCACTTTCAACATCCTCTGGAATCCTGGGGTTTGCAGTTTTGGGAGGGGCCGGCCGGCAAACCCCAGGATTCCAGAGGATGTTGAAAGTGGAATCATCGCGCTATAACAGGCTAGCCAGTGCAGATTACTTTTGCACTATGCAAATTAGTTTGCAGCAATTGCAGTAAGCTGTGGGAGATGGGGGGGGACCCAAACTAGTTTCAGCACCCCTAAGGGTACTTCTTTGATTTACCCATCTTACCTGTCTCTTTTGAGTTTTTGTAGACTGAACAGGGAAAAATCTGTGTTTCTCCAGCCCTGCTTCGCCATCCTTTCAGTGCTGATGCTGCTAAAAAAACTTCCAGCAAGAGAGAGGACAAAAGAAAAAGGTTGTCTAGGAGGCAAGAAAAAAGTATGTAAAGGGAAGTTTTGCTTTTCTCCGTAGCTTTGTTAACGGAGTTGTGCCTCTGTGTGTGTGTGCTTGAATATGTAGTACACTTCTGCCTGATTGTTGCGGAGGGGGCTCAACTATATAGGACAGTGGCTCTGTGGACCCGTGGAAGGCTGCGATGTCCTCACAGGGTTCCTACCCCAATAGTCCAGATTAATCCTCTGTTGTCTCACTTTTTAGCTGCTCGGTTTCTTTCTTTTCCTCCTCCCCTTTTCCTCCTCTGTCCTTAACTCAGGCCATTTCCACACTACACTCTTATAGCGCGATGATTCCACTTTCAACATCCTATGGAATCCTGGGGTTTGCAGTTTCGGGAGGGGCTCTATGGCACCTCCCTAGACTGCAAACCTCAAGATTCCATAGTATGTTGAAAGTCGAGTAATGGCGCTATAACAGTCTAGTGCAGAAATGGCCTTACTTCAATTGCTGCAAACTTGCTGCAAATAGAGTTAGCACACAATTAACTCATGAGAGGGAGAAGAGGAGGCAGAATCTTGTCTTTCCCAGTAGGGTCAGACAAAAGCAAACTGCTGTAGCCTCCCCGAGTTTGTGTGTTCTTCCTCATTACTTACCTTTGCCATCTTGACCACATTCTGATGTTGCTTGGCCGCATCGATCCCAGTTCCCATCTGTGCGAGTTGAAGGATATGCATACCTCCTGCTTCTTCCTCTGTGGTCTCATTTTGGCTGCAGACCTTTCAGCACTCACCTACTGAATCTAAAAAGTCAAAATAATTTATATATACAATTACACAAACATCCTTTCCGCAGTACACTGTTATAGACCATTTCCGCACTAGGCTGTTATAGCACGATTATTCCACTTTCAACATCCTATGGAATCCTAGGGTTTGCAGGCTGGCCCTCCCAAAACTGCAAACCCCAGGATTCCATAGGATGCTGAACGTGGAATCAAAGCACTATAACAGCCTAGTGCGGTAAAGGCCATAGTGCTATTATTCCACTTTCAACATCCTGTGGAATTCTTCGGTTTGTAGTTTGCTGAGCCCCAAGAGCTCTCTGGCTCAAATTCTAAATGCCGCCCCTTCTAAACTGCAAACCTCAGGATTCCATAGTACAGAGCTTTCCAACCTTTTCATGTGGGTGGCGTACTTTTTAGACATGCATCATTTGCGACACGGAAATTCAGTTCTACTAGCAAACCAGAGACTAAACTAACCCCTTATAAGAGATACAGACACATACATAAATAGTAATAACAAAATGTATGGGGATACAACGTATCTCATGAAAACCTTTCATATACTTGTAAAAATATATGATTTATAAATAACAACATATATTTCCAAGATTGTAGGTGACACACCTACACACTTCAGGCGACACGCTAACATGTCACGGCACACCATTTGGAAAGCTCTGCCACAGGATGTTGAAAGTGGAATAAAAGCACTGTAACAGTGTAGTGCGGAAAGGCTCAAAGGCCCTTTTCGCATTGAGGCTTCTCGCGCGAGGGGGGAGGGTGGCTCGCGCGAGAAACCTCCTCCGGGAGGCTGCTGCTTCCCCCTCGTTCCTTCCGCAGGCGAAGGAACGAGGGGGAAGCGGCAGCCTCCCGGAGGAGGCTTCTGGCGCGAGCCACCCTCCCCCTCGCGCGAGGCAGCAGGCTGGCGCGTCCGTTGCGCTAGCGCCCTGCCCCTTCCTTCCGCCTCCCCGACGCTCCGCACAGCAGGTAAGCGCGCATGGGCACCGGGAGCATTGCACGAGCGCGGGTGATTTTCGCTTCGAAGCAAAAATAAAAAAAACTGCGATCGCGCCGCTGCAGCCCTGTGAGCGTGGCGGAAGTGGGAGTGCGTTGTGCAGAGCGACGCTCCCACTCCCGCGAGGCTCGTGGGGCTGTTTCGCGAGAGAAAGCCTGTGCGAAAAGGGCCAAAGTCTTCCGAGGTTACTCCAGGGAAAACATGAAACAATATTAAATGCATATAGTAACACTGAAAAGAGGAATAAGAACTGGAGTGATGAAGCCACAGTGTCTCCATTCCCTGTTCCAATACTTCCTTTTCAGCCATCACCAGATTTCTAAGTTAAAGCAAAAGTTGCTTCTCTCATCTAGCTCATTCTCATCCAGCTGCTCTAGACTATAAAAGACCGATCAAGGAATATAAGTGTAGCCGTTGTTAAAGCGGAGGTCAGTTTAAATTGCCGCCCCTTGGGCAAAGCCCTTCTCACAGCAAACACGCACTAACCCAGCCTGCTATCTACTTTCTTTTTGTCATTTGATTGGAAGGAATTTTGTAGGTGTAAAGCTTTCGGAGAGAGACCTGCCTTGGAAAGAGCTTTCTCCTCCATGCTTCCTAATTTATTGCCTTTCAGGAGATGCTCTGTTGGCTTTGGCATCGCTGCCTCCGTTTTGTGCTGTTGGACTGGAGCACAGGACAAGTCCCTTTCAGGTTTCGTTTAATGAAGAGCTGTTTTTTCTGTGTCAGCAGCAGAATGGCAACTCAGCAGTGCTCTTAGCACAAAATATTGCCCGACAGCAATTTGGGAGACATAGAGATGAGATATTTTGCCCCTAAATATCCATTTGCGAGTGCTGCTGCCTGGGCCCTCATCTCAAGAGACTAATTCTCAAGAAAGCAATCTCATCCATTTGGAGAAGAAAAAAAAACAGCTTTCCATTTGGGGCCAGCCATTTTTCCCACAAAGTGATGCAAAATATCAAATATCACACAAGCAGAAACACCCGATGTTGGGCTAATGCATACTTGGAACACTTTGGAGGCAGCTTTGAATCTTTTGCTTGCTTTGATACCCTTAACTGGCCTGACTTTCTCCTAAGATATGGGGTGAGACAAACCATGTCACACTGCAGTCAAAGGTTCACCTGATTAAATGGACTGCTTTCTTTGATTCATTAACTGAGTGATTGATTTCATATCCTGCCTTTTTCCTTTTACAAGACCCATGGCAGCCACCTTCCTCTGTATGAAGACAAATGGAAGAAAACGGTCCCTGTGTTACCAAAATGTGAGTGACTCAGAGGTCCACCCATGATGCCAGTGCCAGTGCATGAAACAGTGGGAAATATTATCAAAGGGGGGTCTACGAGAGGAGGGTAACCTAGCAGGATCTTTTACACCTGTGTATACCACTACTAATGCCGGAGCTGCCAAGTGGGGAATCGAACCCTGGTCCCAGGGTCATTGTGCAACACTCAAACCACTATGCCATGTTGGCTGTCCACATTCTATGACTTTGGAATCATAGACCATTTCTGCACTAGCCGGTTATAGCGCTATGATTCCACTTTCAACATCCTATGGAATCCTGGGGTTAGCAGTTTCGGGAGGGGGTGGCCGGCCACTCTCGAAACTGCAAACCCCCGGATTCCATAGGATGTTGAAAGTGGAATCATAGCGCTATAACAGGCTAGTGCGGAAATGACCATAGACTCATAGACCCATAGAATAATAGAGTTGGAAGAGACCGCAGGGGCCATCGAATTCAACCCCCTGCCATGCAGGAACCCACATCAAAGCACTCTCAACAGATGGCCATCCTGCCTCTGCTTAAAAACCTCCAGAGAAGGAGACTCTACCAAACTCCATTGAGGCAGCATACTCCACTGCCGGACAGCTCTGACCATCAGGAAGTTCTTCCTGAGGTTCAGGTGGAATCTCTTTTCCTGTAGTTTGAATCCATTGCTCCATGTCCTAGGCCATTTTGCAAACCCCAGGATTTCATAGGGTGTTGAATGTGGAATCAAAGCACTATAACAGTCTAGTGCGGGAGCCCTGGTGGCGCAGTGGTTAAATGCCAGTACTGCAAGGCACAAGGTTGTGAGTTCGATCCTGCCGGGCTCCAAGGTTGACTCAGCCTTCCATCCTTTCGCAGGTCGGTAAAATCAGTACCCAGCTTGTTGGGGGCATGTATAGAAATGTTTCAAAATACATGCTATTTGTAAGTTGTTGGCCGCCTCGATCCATATGGAGAGGCGGGATACAAATAAATAAATAAATAAATATGTCTCTGGAGCAGCAAAATATAAGCCCATTCCCTCTTTGATATGATATCCTTTCGAATATTTAAATATGGCTATCTTGTCCCCTCTTAACTTTCTCTTCTGCAGACTAAACAGAGATCAGGATTGATTCCCTGCTAGGCCATGGAAAACCACAGGATGACTTTGAGTTGCTCACACACTCTCAGCCCCAGAAAACCCAGCAATAGGTTCACCTTAGGATCACCATAAGTCAAAAACAACTTGACACGTTCTACATACACAAGTTAAATGGGCTAGCAGTTACATCCTGTCTCAACAATGGCAATGAGATGGTGTCTCCGATGCACTTAAGGAAAGCAGGCTTATTTTTAGGGGAACAGACAGCTCTGTCCCCTAATGCTTTGCCATGATCCTTCCACATCCCATGTTTCTTCTGCCGACTGTCAGGCTGGCCCTGTTAGAAAGTACGAGCCCGAAGACCTGCTGGGGCTCTTTCATCCTATATGAAAGTAGCATTTTGATACCACTTTAACGGCTGTGCCTGTATCTTATGGAATCCTTGAGCTTATAGTTTGAAGAGGCACTGAGTTTTTGTTTTTATTTTTGCAAAGAACTTTAAATACATAATGAAACTACAAATGCCAGGATTCCGTAGGATGGAACTATGGCAATTAAAGTGGAAACCAACTCCTATAATTGTGGCTTGTGAAGGGCCCTAAATGCTAGTTGGTCAACCGTGTAAGCAACAATGAATCTGGCAAACTGATCTCCAGGATTGGCAACTTCACGATAGGGATGGAAAACAAATTCAAAGGTTGTTTCTGCCCTACACTGTTATAGTGCTATTATTCCACTGTCCCCATCCTGTGGAATTCTGGGGTTTGTAGTTTACTGAGGCTAAAGAGCTCTCTGGCTGAGAATTCTAAAGGCCCCTCCCTAAACTGCAAACCCCAGGATCCCATAAGAGGTTGAAAGTGGAATAATAGCACTGGGACAGTGTAGTGTGGAAATGGCCAAAGATTCCAGAGAAAAACAAAACAAAACAAAACAAAAAAAGAAAGTGGGGTTCATGGATGTCTAATAGACTGTTTCTTGGGTTTTTCCCCCAGTCCTTGGAAATATTTAACAAGTACTCCTGCCTTGCTACGCCAGAATAACCTATTTCTTATCCTCCACATGACCAATGGCCAGTAGAAGTTGTTGCAACCCAAGTCATTTCTGCACTAGCCTGTTATAGCGCTATGATTCCACTTTCAACATCCTATGGAATCCTGGGGTTTGCACTTTCAGGAGGGGCCGGCCTGCAAACCCCAGGATTCCATAGGATGTTGAAAGTGGAATCATAGCGCTATAACAGGCTAGAGCAGAAATGGCTGCAGTGAGGAGGGTCATTGTGGATCTGTTCTGGTAGCCAGCACGTAATGATGACATCTGCATCATTGTGAATCAGCTATCAGAACAAAAGTGGTGAGGAAACTTGTCCTCTTGTGGCTGTTCTCCATGATACCAGGAAAAGGGGAGACAACCTATAGTTTCCATGATCCTCCTTGCTTGCCCTTTTCTACCACATGTAGTGCAGGAGAACTGAGAGAGGATCATCAAAGGCTATTCTTTCCATGATCCTTTCTTGGCTTCCTCCCTGCCCTCCTGATGTCCCAGGGGCAGACAGCCAGGAATAGTGCCAGAATGGTATTCTCCACTAAAAATGGACCCATTGAATTCATAGGTTTTAGGCAAGTGTTGGTTCACCATTCAGCAATTAATCCAGTGGGTTTACACTAATTAGGATGAACTAATAGGATTCAGGGAATAGCTTCTCAGTGGAAGGATGGGGATATGAATAAAGAAATGGTTAAGCTCACATAAAAATAACATCTGGAAAGCTGAGAAAAAAAATCCCTAGAGGTATAGCAACCTTAGGAACAACAGCAGTAAACAATAGCTCTTCCACTGGGTTTCCTTTGTCCTTTCCTTTTTTACATTTCCTCTCCTATATTTTAATTTCATATTTTTTCTACAGTGGTACCTCAAGCAAAGCTGAAGTATTAAACCATGCTTCCCCCTTCTAATGTTGTTGTGTGTGTGTGTGTGTGTGTGTGTGTGTGTGTGTAGAAAGAGTGGAGGGGGAAGCCAAGTAAGCACCATCAAAGGTTGTAGCCTTCCCAATCCTTGCTTGCACAATCCCACTCCCACTGGTAGACACTATATGTCCGGGAGGACAGGGAAATGCAAGTGCAGAGAGGGGAGGGAAAGAGATTTTCTCCCCACTTGAGAATTCTTCAAAAACTACAGTTTTCAAAGATAGTTCTGCAGCAGAGAAAATCTTGATTAAATTATTCATTTTCTGTTAGGAAAAATAATGTAAAACAGCGCATCCCTGGTTCAGAGACTCTGTGAGCTGGAAAGTCCTGATATGGCTCAGATCCAGGCTATCTGAAGAACTATGGGCTTATTCCATTTTCAACATCCTGGGAAATTCTAGGGCCCTTTTCGCTTGGTATTTGCCATGCGAAAGGGTGCCTGGAACATCATGCGATTGTGAGGAGTGATCTGCATGATGCACTCACAATCGCGCGATGCTCCAGGGTAGGGCAAGTGCTGCTCGTGCACTTTTTCATTTTTGGCTTTCAACCAAAAGTGGTACGCAATCCCACATTGTTCCAGGGTTCCGCATGCACTTGCTGTGCGTGCGGAGCCTCCGGAGCCGTGGTGGTCACGCTTCCTGCCCCAGCGCAGCCTGGGAAACTCCCAGGCTGTGCTGCAGAAGGAAGAGGCAGGGCTCTTGTGCTGCCTGCTCAGGACCAGGCAGCTCGTGCGGAGCTGAAGCAGCAGGAACGCGAGAGCCTCTCGCTGGAGGCTGCTCGTGTGATCCCCACACTCCAGCGCTGAAAAAAGGTAAGCTGTGGAAAGGGCCTGGATTTGTAGTGTACTGGGGCAAAAGAGCTCTCTGGCTGCAAATTCTAAATACCCCTCCCTAAATTGCAAACCCCAGGATTCCATAGGAGGTTGAAAGTGCAATAATAGCACTATAACAGTGTAGTGTGAAAATGGCCATAGTTGGCCAAGGGAAGGCAGGGTTTCACCATTCATTTGCAGCAGTATGTCTGTGTAAGAAATAGCTGGTCAGACTCATAAAACAATTTAGCACAGTATTGGTTGAAGCGTTAGATGTTTATATAAAATAGGTCTCTGCAGAAGTGGGTGCTCCCTAGAGAGGACGACACCCCCACTATGGAATACCTCATATTTTATCCCCCTGCCTGATGCAGGTTTCCCTCCCCCTTGGATCTCGTTGGATAGGACCCCAAAAGTTACAGCCTGTCAGGATCACCTAAGAAGTTACATTCCCCTTTCCCCATATTTGCAGTATGAGTGATCACGCACTTGATCATGCATTTCCCTCGTGCATCCCAGGTGTCTTTATCAGTAGTTTCACAGTACCTCTTTGTGTTCTGGTATGTCCCCACAAATCAGTTTACTCCTTTACAGATGGTGATGTAGTCTTGTGCTCCTTATCAAGGCCTTTCCTTTCCCTTCTTACCAATTTCAAGGTCCTTTTTGGGAGGCCCTACCATCTCTAAAAATCTTCCTTGTTAGACTTTATTTTATTACTGGGGCTCAAATACAAAATATACTAAAATATATGTGTAAATATGTCTAATATGTGTTATACTTATAAGCTAATACATATATGTTAGTAATACATGTGAATAATACTGCAGAAACTAAAATATATTTTATTTATCTCAGTCTGAAAATAAAGTTTGAGCTGGGAAAGGATTAATTCTGCTCTAGACAGTCCTGCTGTTGCCGTGTGTGTGTGTCTGCCTAGAATTGCCAAGGTAAAAGGCAGTTGCCATCAGAGTGCCTTACGGAGCACGTGGGAACAGCAAAACAGAGAGAGAAGGGGAAAGTAGATAAGCCTGCCTTAACAACTGCCCCCAGCATGTTTAAAAAACCAACAAGACAAACATAGATCTGAAAATCTGGCCACCAAAATGAAAAGTAGAGGCTGCTGGGGAATCCCTGGCTTCATTTTGCAAAAAGCCTTCAGGTCTATATGAAGCTCAAAAAGGTTTTGTTTACTTACGTGATTACTTAAACCAATTGTCTCATTTCATATATGCAGAGTGGTTAGTTTTGGATAAATTTTTTGCTAAAACATGACAAACTGCTATTGCTTTTTATGGTGTAGTTACCTATCCCCATTATTTTCATGTTTTTCTTGCCTCTGGGACCAAATTTTCCTGTTAAAGAATTAATCCCCCACAAGTACACCTGCTTCACTGAAATAAACCTGTACTGACTGACTGATTGATTCGTTGCACTGCCGTCCCTTTCCTTCAGTGAGCATAAGGTAGCTTTTACAGTTCTCCTTTTTTCCACTTCACACTCACAACAACCCTATGAGGTAGGATAGGTTGACAGAAAGAGTCATCGGGGATTTGAACCTGGACCTCTCCTCCTCTGGCCTTCAGTCACTTCGTGAGGGGGGAAGCCTTATCATTTATCCAAAAAGTGTTTTGATATTGGCGTTATTTCATGTTCACTAAACCTCCGTTTCAGCAAAGATGCAACGAAGTGCCAAAGTGCCACATTTAAATGGTGTTACTTTCCTCCCCCTCCATGCAAACGGCTGCAAACAGTGCTGCGATTAAATATATAGTGGCAGGAGTACCACTTCCACATGCAAATGACGGCAGGGAACAACAGATGGCATTGTGAGCCAAGAGGGAAAGCTGCATCTGCTCTCTATAAGAAATGCTAATGGAGATCTAATTAGGCATTCAAGAGGAGTCATTCCCTGGGCCTTTGGGACAATGGCCATGTTTATGAGAACCCTGGAAGAAAGAGAAAATAAAATAAGATTAAAAAAAAACCCCACTAGCTCTAAGGAGGATGTTGGAAAGAATCAGTGATCATCACTGAATTCTGGCCAAATGAAGCCAAAAGCTTGTGACTAACACTTGCATCACTTTGAAAGCTCTCTAGTCTTCCCACAACACAAAGGAGGTGTCTTTCATTCTGGAGGGAAGGGGAGCGAATTGTTTCCAATCTTAATGCAAACCTGTCAGGGCTTTCTTGGCAAGGTTTTTTCAGAGGGGTTTGCTATTACCTTCTTCTGAGGCTGAGAGAGTGTGACTTGCCCAAGGTCACCCATTGGATTTCTGTGGCCAGGCAGGGATTCGAACCCTGGTCCCCTGGAGTCCTAGTCCAATTCTTAAACCACTATGTCAGGTGGACTTAGGAAATATCAGACTCTGGAATTACTGATCTGACATTACAAGCCCTTGACGACACCTCTCTTTAAATGGATGGGACACCATACTAGCAGCAGAAATTATTAAAGACTTGGAAGAATTCCTGAAGAAAGTCAAGGCAGAAAGTGCAATGGCGGGTTTGCAGCTGAACATTAGGAAAACAAAAATAATGACCACAGATATAATCTTACAGTAGGTGATGAAGACACTGAAACAGTTCAAGAGTTTCCATACTATGGCTCAGTTATTAATCATTACAAACACCCTTCCTTTCCACTTCCAAACAGGGTAACTGGACCTCACTCTCACTCTACCCCCAAAGCAGCCCCCCCAAAGGGGCAACATCCCTTTCGTGTCACCTTTTCAGTGGTGACTCTGCCAGTGGTAAGCTGCTTATATTCCCTTTTGAGGCAGGAGAGCAGGTGAAGGCTATGGTACTGGCTTGCCACTGGCTCAGTGCCTAGGGACCCCTCCTGCAGATGGTCATTTGCAGGTAGGCAGGTAGCAGTTCTCAAAGAAGACAGGCCACAGCAACCTGGTGGTCAGAACAGCTATAGAGGAGAGGAAGGGGTGAAATCTGGTCCTTGGTAGTCTTGGGGTGGGGGAAGCAAACCACTGCAGTCTCCCTTAGCTTGTGTGTTCTTCCTCATCGGTAACTGTTGTCATCTTGACCACACTCTGGGGTTTCTTGGCCACACGTGTCCCACTTTTCATCTCTGAAAGGTTAGAGGGTATGCTTGTATAGTTTGAAATTATATTTTCACGTGGCCAGGGTAGTTCAATCCTGTCCACTCTTGCTGTAGGTGAAAGATTATGGCCATTTCTGCACTAGACTGTTATAGTGCGATGATTCCACTTTCAACATCCTCTGGAATCCTGGGGTTTGCAGTTTCGGGAGGGATTCCAGAGGATGTTGAAAGTGGAATCATCGTGCTGTAACAGGCTAGTGTGGAAATGGCCAACAGCCTGGCTGTGCTGCTTACCAACTTTATTTTGAAGTTAGTGGAGCAATACACAGATAGAAGGCAAAATGGCACCCATGGTTCAATGGTCAGGAGATCTTATGGTTTTATCTACACATAAAGAGGTATTCTACAGATATCAACTCCAAGCAGAATTCCTCCACTTCCTCCTCCTCCTCAGAGGTTTAGCTACCTGGAGGGCAAAACAAAGGCACTGCCCCTCCAAATAAGGTATCTCCTCCCTCAACGACATTTTCCTTCACTCCCCAAATTTCTAGCATCACAGTAGCTCGAAACTTCACTCGAGCATTCAGAAGTACAGTTTAGGCATCCAAAGAAAAGGGGCAGGCAAGGTGACCCAGGGAAAGCACACTCAGCAAATAATAATAATTTAAAAAATTCTAGGTGTGGATTATTTTCAATATTTCACTAACTTGAAATGTTAGAAATTTGGGAACTGAAAAAAAAAATCATTCAGCAGGCGGTATTCTTATTGGGGAACCAATGTCCACATTTTGCCTCCATCTCGTAGGTACATTCCCTGTTCCTCTTTCTTGAGGCCAATTATATTAATGTGTGTACATGGCATTCTATGCCATGATAATATCCTATGTTTTTTTCTCCTTCTCTTTTGTCCCTTTCTTGCTCCTTTTCTTGAACGTTTATTTAAACATGCAATGAAAAAAATCCCCAATACAAGTAGGAATTACAGGTAGTTCCAGTTTTCTCATCTGATTGTGATTAATCCATTGAGTTTTGCAGACTAGAGAGCTATTCAGACATTCATTTTTGTTCAAGTGTAGAGGGAAGGTGCTAAGAGAACCAGGGAAATGTGGCTTTACCTCTTCCACTCTTCCACTTGAAACATTCCCATGTTGACAGGGAAGATCTGGAAAGCAGGTGTAACCTTGGCCCTTTCCTCCTTGCACTGTTACAGTACTATTATTCCACTTTCCAACATCCTGTTGAATTCTGGGGTTCGCAGTTTGGGGGGAGGATTTAGAATTCTCAACCAGAGAGTTCTTGAGTCTCAGGAAACTACAAATCCCGATGTGGAAAGTGGAATAATAGCACTAGAACAGTATAGGGTGGAAATGGCCCTTGTTTGGTTGGACATGGTGACAGAGCTCCATGTGATTAGAGATACCGTATATACTCATGTATAAGTTGAGGGCAGGTTCTGGGACCAAAATTATGGATTTTGATATGACCCATGGATGAGTTGAAGGTCATTCCACAGAGAGGGGAGAGTACCACTGCTCCCTCAGGAGGCCACCATTTTCCTGCTAAGGCATGGTTCTCAACCTTCCTAATGCCGCGACCCTTTAATACAGTTTCTCATGTTGTGGTGACTCCCAACCATAAAATTATTTATTTATTATTTACAATGCCTCCCCCCGCCCGGCAAAGGCCACTTTGCCAGCCAGGAATGGGGGGGCAGGGAGGGAAAGAGGAGCCATGCATCTCCCCCGGGAAAAAACTCTGAGAATTCCCGCCCCCCAGGCTGTGCTTCTGCTTCGCTCTCATTTCCGCTGGGGGGGGGCAGTGAGGGAAAAGTTTCCAGAGTGTCGACCCTGGCCGGGGGCAGGGAGGAATCCCAGCGCCTTTGTCTTTTGTGGTGGACGCAGCTCACCCCCCTGGAAAAGCGCCACCTTGCACCCCCCGGCCCTTCCGTAGCACCCCCCTCTGTGGTGAGTGGGGCAGGGGCTGTGGCGAGGAGGGGGCCTGCCCCTGTGCTGCCGCCACCCCCCCAAGCTGGCCCGTCAGATGGGAGGTTCTCCCAGTACTGGAGAAAGGGAGCGATTTCAGTCCCTTCTGAACAGGGGGCAGGAGGACGCGAGCGCGTGGCTCGCACTTGCGCACCACCACTGAGGAGGGAATAGAGCCTAAGACCATTGGAAATACATATTTTCTGATGGTCTTAGGTGACCTCTGTGAAAGGGTCGTTTGACCCCCAAAGGGGTCGCGACGCACAGGTTGAGAACCGCTGTGCTAAGGCATTCAGAAAGACCTTTTACCACTCTACTCAGAGAAGGGGATTGTTCTCTTTTTGATAAAAGTTAATTCAGGGGTTGCTCTAAGTTGACAGGTGACTTGAAGACGCATGCACGTATACATGAGAATCGAAGGCACAGTTAACTTTAATAATGGCTACAGGGAAGAAAGTTCTCTTGCACCTTGCTTCTTTGGCATCTGGCCCCAAATGCAAAGAACAAGCCAAGCTTCACTGCTAGCAAGTCTTGAATGGATTTCTGACAGCGTGATGTGGCAGCTAAACAAGCCAATGTGATTCTGGGCGGCATCAGTGGGAGTATAGTGTCGAGGTTGAGGGAAGTGATAGTACCACTCTATTCTGCTTTGGTCAGGCCCCACCTGGAATACTGTGTCCAGTTCTGGGCACCACAGATCAGGAAGGATATTGACAAGCTGGAATGTGTCCAGAGGAGGGCCACCAAAATGGAAGAAAGCCTGGAAACCAGGGAGCTGGGTGTGTTTAGCCTAGAGGAGAGAGAGAGAAGAAGAGAGGAAAAGAGGCAATATGTGAAGGGATGTCATGTGGAAGATGGAGCAAGCCTGCTGCCCTAGAGGCTAGGACATGGACCTTATGGTCTCTTCTAGCTCCACGATCCTATGACTGTACTTCAGCAAATGATGGCTTTCGGGAGTTACCCTGAGACTGGCCATTTCTGCACTGGACTGTTATGGTGCTTTGATTTCACTTTCAACATCCTATGGAATCCTGAGGCCCCTCACTAAATTGCAAACTCCAGGATTCCGTAGGAAGTTGAAAGTGAAATCATAGCACTATAACAGTCTAATGCAGAAATGGCCATTGAAAGAAATCCTTTGTGCTGGAGGGAGCCTTCTAGAGAAAGAGGAGGAAGGAATTTGAGGGTTGTTTCCTATCAAGACTTCTAATTTGAGGAACGTATAAGGGACAGGATTCCGTTTTCTTTGCAAACCATACAGGATATACAGAAATTATTTTGCCCCCCTGAACCATGGCTAGAATCCTAAAGCACACTTTAAAGGAAGGCAGCACAAGCCAGTGAAAGTAAATGTGCCAAAGATCAAGGTGTAAGATTGTGGGTTTCAGCTCTAAAGAAAATTGGATAAAAAGAATCAAGTTATGAAAGAACACGTTCGTACACACAGAAGCAGAAAGAAAGGTGATGGGCAGGCCCCAGGGGCAGGGTTGGAAGAAAAGATATTTATAAAATGAAGCCTTCACCAGTGTTGAAAGTACAACATCCCACTCAGAGTTGCTCCTACCTTGTGGAACAACCCCATAGGAATCTATTTATTGATCTAAGTCTGAGTTCATTGGGGCTTATTCCTTTATAACCAGTTTTAGGATTGAGGTTTTGAACATCTGTAGGCAAAATATATATAAGTCCAAATTGAAACCATTTTGCTTTTTTTATTGTAGTCAATTACCCATTAAACCTTTGTATTAGAACACGTTAAAACATACCTTTTTGTAAAATGTGCACAGTAGTACATCTAAAATAGAACCAGTTTTTATTAAATGTAAACACAATTACGCAGCCATAGACGATCTTGTTAAACCAGATAAGCACCAAAGTTTAGCTGCTTTCAGAGCAACTGGCTTGTTAGAACCCAGAGAAAATTGATCATGAGAGACTCAGGAGAACAGCCTGGGAAAATTTGCAGAAGAGGGTATTTTAGGTCTTTCCTGGTCCCTTAAAACAACAGCAGTGAAAGAGTACATGTGAGAAAGGCTCTACTCTGAGTTTTGGACAGAGGCAACATCTATTTTTCAATGGGGCTTTATCATATCTGCAATCAAATAATTCAGTGGAATAATATTAAATCTTTCTGGAAAAGGAAACGTGTTGCTATATTTTGGAATAGCCGTCGTAAACTGGGGAGGAAAATAGTCCTCAAAACAAAATGGGCAAGGGAAGGGTTTGGCATGGGAGGCATAGCTGTGACAACAGATCTACATACTACACACATGGCTACATCTTCTGATGCTAAGCCCCCTTCCATGTACCCCTGCAACAGAAGAATTTCCAAGGCTCTGGAGAGCAAGGTGATGAGTGATGATGCCTCCAGCCCTCTCCTGACAGCAAAGTACACAATGATAGGCAGTGCTTGGGACTGTTGCAGCTGGCTGTCAAGCTGCAAGAGAGGGCTGGAGACATCATCATCCACCACCCCGCTCCCCAGTGCTTTGGAAATTCCTCTTTGAGGGACTGTGTGATTTAAAATGTAGGTTTTGGAGGTTACTTTCGGTCATTGTGATGGTGCAATGACCATAAAAACGACGTGGTGAAACTATGATGTTGTAAGTCAGGCTTACGACACTGTGATTACAGAAGAGGATGTTTTGACTGGTCCAGTTGCAATTGACAAATAAAAAGTCTTTTTCGCCCTGCATGGTGAACATTTGCACATTATCTAAAAAGACGAAAAGAAATACTCCACTACTCTCCATAACAACAAAATGGACACAGTTTTTATTAAAAGTGCATTAAAGGCTATACTTTCCCATATGAATCTGCCCAGGTTCTCAGATCTTTACAGGAGGTGATTTGCCGAAGGCTAGAGAAAGTTTTAAGGCAAGAGAAACAAAGACAACACAAGGAGGGAAGGTTTAAAGTTTTATTAAACCACAGGCAAGGTAAAAGGATACAAGAAATTTCTAGAACCAAAATGATCATATGTTCTGTTTTCCCTTAGTCCTGCTGTTCTCAAAGGAACACTGAATGCCTTCTCGGTGGCTAGTTTCTGGTGGTTACTCCAAGGCTGTGGGATACCCTTTTAGGAAGGGTAGCCTGGACTGTTTTTGTTTTTCCACTGCAAGCAAAGAGCTTTCTATTTCAATGAACTTTTAGCAATTTACTGGCTGCAGAGGATGAGACTTTGACTGGATGAATGACCTTGTTATTGTTGTCATTGAGCTTCTAAATTGTCTTTAATTATGTTAAAACTTTCTGCATTTTTCATTTTTCATTTTTTTCAAAATTCTATCAGTATTTTATTCTTACGAGCCTCCCTGAGTTATGAGAAAAATGTGAATATAAGCAAACACTTAACCTACTTTTCCTAACACATGAACAGGCTATTGTTGTCCTTCCATCAACAGACAAAGACATTTTTATTGCGTCAGGCCTTTGGCATGTAAGCTGATCTGCTGTTGGCAGGTCCCATACCCTCCAACACTGCACAGAGGAAGAACAGGTCACATGAGGCCAAGCTACGTCAGAGTGTGGTCCAGATCGCAAAAGTTATTAATGAAGAAGAACACAGAAGCTAGGAAAGATTGCAGAAGTTTCCTTTTGCTCAAGCCAACTGGGAAGGGAAAGATTCTGCCATTTCCCTCTTCCCTCCCATGAGTTAATCAAATGCTAACCATTTTTTCACCTTGGGCCATTTCTGCACCAGGCTGTATTGCACTATTATTCCACTTTCAACATCTTATGGAATCCTGGGGTTTGCAGTTTAGGGAGGGGCCGACCTAAACTGCAACCCCTCCCTAAACTGCAAACCCCAGGATTCCATAAGATGTTGAAAGTGGAATAATAGCGCAATAACAGTCAAGTGTGGAAGAACTCCATTTGCAGCAGTGGAAGTGAGCTAAGGATAGAGAGGGAAACAGGGAGGAAAAGAAAGAAACTGGGACATTTTAAAAGCAGCTAAAAAGTGAGACAATGGTACATTAACCAGGACAATTGGGGTAGGATTACTTTTGTCTGTTACAGGTATGATTACTTTTAAGAAGATATAATTGTTACAGAAAAAGCTTGAAACATAATTACTATCATCATCATCAACAGTTCTGCATCTTCCAGACCTCCTCAGCAATCAAAGCTAATGGCCGTGGAATTCTGGGAGCTATAATCCAAAATGCCATGTCTGCTTGGGGATTCTGGGAGTTGTAGTCAAAAAGGTAGGATAAAGGGGGAAAGTAGCAAGGGGGAGGAGAGAGAGGGGCCTTTCTGCACTGGACTGTTATAGTGCTATTATTCCACTTTCAACATCCTATGGAATCCTGGAGTATGCAGTTTAGGGAGCGGCATTTAGAATTCTTGGCCAAAGCGCTCTTTGGCCTCAGTAAACTACAAACTGCAGAATTCCATTGGAGGCTGAAAGTGGAATAATAGCACTATAACAGTGTATAAAGTGTAGAGCGGAATGTGTTTTTATCTTTTTAATGTTATATTTTCAATCAAGGTTTTGTCTTTAATCTGGACTTTAATATTGTTTACCACTCTGAGCACTTTTTTTTGGTGGAAAGGCAGGTATGAGTTTTTAAAATAAGGACCATATTTCCGCTCTGTAGAAGCTTTGAAGAGAGAGACTCAGGCAAATCCTGCTTGGAACAAAAATAGGATAGGTAAGAAAGAAAGAAAAAACCCTTCCCTTTTTTTCCACTCCCTACTTGCTGGAAGACAAAGACCTGCTAAGCTCTGGCCTATATTCTGTAGAAGTTATGGCGGATGCAACTCCCCTGCTCCCTTGTCCTTAATTCCCCCCCCCAACATCATTTGTTCATAATTGGGGCCATTTCTGCACTAGCCTGTTATAGCGCGATGATTCCACTTTCAACATCCTCTGGAATCCTGGGGTTTGCAGTTTCGGGAGGGGCTGACCGGCCCCTCCCGAATCTGCAAACCCCAGGATTCCAGAGGATGTTGAAAGTGGAATCATCCCGCTATAACAGGCTAGTGCGGAAATGGACTGGGTTTCTGGAGATGTTGTTGTATTATCACTGTCCTGTAGGTGTTGCTGCAGCTCTGTGTTTGTGGACCAGCCAGAAGAACCTGCTGTTCCTATGGTAACAAAATTCTCCTATGGAAGTCTGCAGGCTGCTTTATTTTGGCTGAGGACCCTTTCTTTCCCCTCCACTCATTCTCTCTCTCTCTCTTTTTTTTCATGAGTCAATTAAGGCATCTGCTTTCCAGAATGAGACCTGTTGATGATGTGCAGCTGTCAGACAGACAGAAAATGGGCCAGACATGGGCACTTGCGCTGTGTGACAGGAGACTTCAAAGAAAGGCAAAGTGGTGGAGAGTGATGCTCCGAACACAGCAACAGACAACCCCGTTTATGTGACAAATCGTCCTTCTAATATTTCGGAGTTGCTCAGGCCAAGATAACAATTGCGTCTGGATAAAGCGATGGGAGACATGACACTTCCAATCGGGCTTGCGCTGAACTCACTAGCCAGAGATCTAAGGCAGAGCTGTTTCACTCTCTCCCAAATCTCTCTGCCATGGTAGGAGGTCCATGCGTCATCTATCTTCCCCCCAGGAGCACCACAAGGAAGAGACGTGCTCCTGGGCCGTCGTCCAAATAGAGAAATCTCAGTCAATTCTTTTTATAGGTGTTTTAATCAGTTCACTGATTAATTAATGGATTAATTTTTTTTCCTTTGCCTGTAAACATTTCAAGGAAGAGGGAGTCATGTTGCAGTGGGGAAGGGGTGTTCATGTGGGCATTAAGAAGTGCCTGCTGCCATCTCGGAAGATATTCAGTGGAAAATGCTCCTCCGAAAGTAGAATGGGCAGGGCACCATGGTGTATATATGTATCCTCCAACTATCCTGTGTAACAATGCTTCTTTCGTATGCTGTATCTTTTCCTTTTCTTCTTGCTTCGTTCAATATTTTTTAAAAAAGTCACCTGTCAGCTTATTATAAGCCCATGAATTTCATGCAATTTTCTTAGGCAAGAAATACTCAGAGTAGTTTTACCGATTCTTTCCTCTGAAATATAACCTATAGTCCCTCATATTCCTTGGTGGTCTCCCACCCAAGTATTAGCTTGGGCTGTCCCTGCTTAGCTTGCTAAATTACATAGTCTCTAGTGCCTTCAGGGTATGAGATGACTATAAGTCAGAATCAAGCTTCAGGTTAAGTCTCTTCAGCCTTCAAGGGTCAGCCTTCAAGGGTCAGTTCATTTTCAACTTATGGAACCCTAAGGTGAACCTAGAGCCAGCATATTGTAGGGGTTTGAGCATTGGACTGTAACTTTGGAGACCAGACTTTGATTTCCAGGTTGGCCATGAAACCCAGTGAGTGATCTTGGGCATGTCACATACTCTCAGCCCCAGAGAATCCCATGATAGGTTTGCCTTAGGGTTGCCATAAGTTAGAGATGACTTGAGGGCACACAACTAAAACAAAGGTTTTCTTGGTAACATTTGCCTTTGCCTTTCTCTGAAGGCAGAGAGAATGTGACTTGCCTGTGGCCACCCAGTAGCTTTCCATGGCCAAGCAGGGGTTCAAACCCTGGTTACAAGCCAAACATGAGTCAACAATGTGATGTGGTGGCTCAAAAAAGTCAATATATTTCTAGGCTGCATCAACAGAAGCACAGTATTTAGATCAAGGAAAAATTGTGGTACTAATCTATTCTGCTTTGGTCAGATCTCATCGAGAATACTATGTCCAGTTCCAGGCATGAAAGATCAAGAAGGATATTGACAAACCAGTATGTGTCCAGAGGAGAGAGACTGAGATAGCAAAAGTTCTGGGGAACAAAAGCCCAGTGGGAGACAGGTAAGGCAGTTGTGTATCTTTAGCCTGAAGAAGAGAAAATTGAAAGGTGATATGATAGCCATTTGGAAAATTTGTCATGTGGAAGATGGAGCAAGCTTGTTTCTGCTGCTCCAGAGAACATGAACCAATGGATTCAAGTTGCAAGAAAAGAGATTCAATCTTAGGAAAAATATCTTGACAGGATGAGCTGTTGAACAGTGAAATAGATTGCCTTAGAAGGTAGTGGAGACTCCCTTTTCGCACAGGCCTTTGCTCGCGCGACAGCCCCGTGAGCCTCGCGGGAGTGGGAGCGTCGCTCCGCACGACGCACTCCCACTTCCGCTGGGTTCACGGGGCTGAAGCGGCGCGAGCGCGGGTTTTTTGATTTTCGCGTCCAAGCAAAAATCACCCCGCGCTCGCGCAACACTCCCGGCGCCCACCCGCACTTACCTTTCGTGCGGAGCCTCCGGGAGCCGGCCGGGTTGCACTTCCTTCCCTCCGCCCCTGCGGAAGGAAGGAGTGGGGTGGGGAGCTAGCGCGACGGATGCGACGCCCGCTTCGCGCGTGTGCGCGGGGGGGACACAACGCCACCCGCTTTGCACGCGCGGGGGTGTGTGCGGCGCGACACTGCCCGCTTCGCACGCGCGGGGGGAATCCGGCGCGACGTCTCCCGCTTCTCACGGGGGGAGGGCGGCTTGCGCGGCAAGCCTCCTTCGGTGCCACTTCCCCGCTCGTTCCTTCACCTGCGGAAGGAAGGAGGGGAAGCGGCAGCCTCCCGGAGGAGCCTTCTTGCGCTTGCCGGCCTCCCCCGCTTGCGCTAGAAGCCTCAGTGCGAAAAGGGCCTCCTTTTTTGGAGGTCTTTAAACAGAGGCTGAATGGCCATCTCTTGAGAGTGCTTTAGTTGTGTATTCCTGTTGTGTATTTAGTTGGACTAGATGGCCTGAGCAGTTCCTTCCAGTTCAATGCTTCCTGCATGCATTTTAGATCCAGAGCTAACTGTGGAGCCTGGGTGTCCTTTAACAGCTTCAGTGCTTTCTCAGCAAAAGAAATGAACCAACAGTCATTATACCTGGATAGATCCAGACTAGACTGTTTGGAGAATTTTATTTTAAAAGAAGACAAGTAAGAGATGGCAGGGTAGATTTGTTTCCAGTTATAAATGACATGGAAAAGGTAGGTAAGGGGACGTTTTTCTTCCTCTCTCGTAATGCTAGAACTTGGGGTCATCCACTGATGCTGAACGGTAAGAGATCTAGGACAGAGAAAAGAAAATACTTCTTTATGACAGCACGTAGTTAAAGCGGTGGAATCCAGTCCCAAAAGATGTTATGATGACTGATGACCTGTAAGGCTTTAGAAGGAGGTTGGATGAATTCACAGAGGAAAGGGCTATCAGTGGCTACTCATCATGATAAGCATATATTCCCTCCAGTACCAGAGACAGTAAATCTTTTTATGTCATTTTCTATAAAGCATGGGCTGTGTGTGTGTGTGTGTATAAGACAGCCAGCATGTTATAGTTGTTTGAACATTGAACTATGACCCTGGCCATGCTTGGCCATGGAAACCCACTATATGACCTTGAGCATGTTGCATACTCTCAGCTCCAGAAATCTCTGTGATAGGTTCCCTTTATGGTTGCCATAAATAGAAGATGGCTTGAGGCACACAACAAGTAAACACACAGAAGTGGGGAGGGAGAGAGAGAGAGGGGCAGGGAAAGGAGTGTTCAGTTTTGCCCTTGCATCCTGCTTGTGGGCTCTGCAAAGGTAACTAGATGGCTTTTGTATGAACAGAGTGCTGGACTACATAGGCCTTTGGTCTGATCCAGAATGGCTCTTATGTTTTTGACTCTCATAGTTTTCCACTACTGGATATTCCAGCTAGGGCTCATGGAACTTGCAGTCCAAAAACTTCTGATGAGGTCATGTTTTCCTTCTGTGCTGTAAGGCATGCCTTCAATTAGTATCTCTGTATTTTAGGCAAGATGTTGGCACTGAAAGTATAACTAAGTATAACTAAGGCCACCTAGCAAGTTCAGGTAAGAAGTAATATTAAAAAGCACAGTTCCCTATGATTCATAGCTCAGCCTTTCAGCCACTGCGCTACACCATGACTGCATCTTCAAAAAATACAACTGGTTTCTTGCAAGGGCGGTTAGAGTTAGATTGATGTCATACCTTGCCATATGTAAAAACCACTTATCCCAAGAAGTGCCACACATACAATCAGAAGAGCAGGCTGCCCTGACTCCAAACTATTACTCACAGACGAGCGATGAGGGTAAGAACAGAAAATTGAAAGTGTTATTTGGCAAGATTTTCTTTAAGTGAATGTTTTAGAAGTGCTTTTGATAAGATGTTGTCCCAAGTTGTCAGAAGTCAAAGTGGGTAGAGACACCATGAAGTGAAGCCATGCTTGGGAAAAATTACCATTTGAGACTACAGCTCCCAGAATCCCATAGGCAATGGTCAAGCTAGCTGGGAGATTCTCGTGTTTGTAGTCCCAAAAAAGACCTTTCCCATGCTCTGGATATTTTTTAAAAAACTGCCCATCGCTCTGGGCAATGTTTTACAATAGAAAGAGTTCAGGGATTTCATGTTTAACTTATCTAATATATAAAAATCAAAGTTTGTCTGTTTGTGTCAGGCAAAGAAGACTTCATATAATTGGCTGTGTCAGGTGGGAAGACTTCATATGATTGGCTGCCTGAGAAGATTCTATGGAAACCTGGGGTTTGCAGTTTAGGGAGGGGCCTTTAGAATTCTCAGCCAGAGAGCTCTTCGACCTGGCTGGTTGCTATGGAGGTGGGGCCTAGCAGCAAGAAGGAGGGCAGTGAATTTTCCTCAAGAAACCAACCTCTGTATGTTAACAACTCTGAATACAGATTAGATTGGGGAATATGTGGAAAAGTTACAAATACTGGGCAAGACAGTTTGAGGAATTAGAGACACAGCAGCACAAATCTGTGTATTTCAACTGCATCTAATTCCTAAAGTAAGGTAATTCCTAAGGTATTTCTAACAAGTATTATCTATGAGAAAATAAAATCCCAGGCAACACTGGGTATACACACTATATTTACTTTTTATTTTCTACAAATGTGTCTGTCTGTTTACATCTGAGAACTGAAAGAGAAGACCACACTGAACCCACTGATCAATATAGCCACTTATCCAGTCACTGTGAGGTCTAAGTACCAGATCCAGAAAGGTGTCCTATCTCAGTCCCAGTACAGCTGATAAATCAAACAAAACAAACTGAATATCTCCCAGCTTGCTACTTACTTCTGGGCAGTAAGTCATAAATAAAGTCCAACACAAACAAAGTCCAGCAGGGCTTCACAGCAAGGGAATGTCCAAGATCAAGCCAAGCATTTGTCAAGGCAACCAGCAATGTAGCAGGTCACATAAGCTCTGACAACTTCTGGAGGTGAAGGATGCCAGCTAAATAGGTCCCGAGCCTAGCACAGCTAAGATTTGATTGATCGTTGTCAGTTATAAATCCTGAGAGAGCGACACTGGCTCTCTCTTTGCTGCTTGTGCACTGCAAAGCTGGGTTGAGGTAAGTGTTCCTCTATATCTGAAGAGACAGGACTCTCTGTTGGTGCTGGCACTGCCCTCTGTTCTATTTCTGGCACTGTAACCTCTCTCTGTACAGCAGGCCCTGGCATGCCTTCTGTTTCATACTCTGAGTCGGAGTCCATGCTGTGAAAGCAGGGCATGATAAGAGAGACATAAAAGAGTAAGTTGAATGACAAGAGTCCAAGTATTGGAACTGTAGAGACAGTTATGTCATCACAGTTATATACCACCATAAACTATGGCCATTTCCTCACTACACTGTTATAGTGCTATTATTCCACTTTCAACATCCTATGGAATCCTGGGGTTTGTAGTTTAGAGAGGAGCATTTAGAATTCTCCACCAGAGAGCTCTTTGGCTTTAGTAAACTACAAACCTCAGAATTCCACAGGGTGTTGACAATGGAATAAGAGCTCTATAACAGTGTAGGGTGGAAATAGCCTTTTTAAATTCCTCCAGATGTGATGTTCTCCAATTTGTGGTGACTGGAATGGTTGAATGCCTTCATGTTATTTCTGACATGTGGTGACTCTAAGGCAAACTTATCATAGGGTTTTCTTGGCAAAATTTGTTCAGGGGTGATTTGCCACCACCTTCTTCTGAGGCTGAGAGTATGTGACTTATCCAAGGTCATCATAAAAGAAGAGGATAAAATTGCAAAATTTTATAGAATGCAAAATTGTATAAAATTTCCATAGGCTAATTTATATGTATAGATAACAAATACAACCCTCTCATTCTTAGCAAGGAAGACTGTGGCCAGGTAAGTTGTGTCCCTACTTATTCTGCCATTTTGAGTGTATAGTTACACTGCACAATTATATCACTTTCATACCACATTAATTGTTATGACTCCATGGGACCATGCTACAGATTCTTCAAATTTGTAGTTTGGTCAGATCCTTAGAGTTCTCTGCTTAGTGATCTCTCGTGCTATAGTTTAGGGAAGTGCACAAGAGAATTCAAAGGCCATTTCTGCACTAGACTGTTATAGTGCTATTATTCCGCTTTCAACATCTTATGGAATCCTGGGGTTTGCAGTTTAGTGAGGGGGATTTAGAATTCTCAGCCAGAAGCTCTTTGGCTTCAGTAAACTACAAACCCCAGAAATCCATAAGATGTTGGAAATGTAATAACAGCACTATAACAGTGTAGGGTGGAAAGGCCTTCAAACACAGTTAAAAACATCACATTAAAACAATAGATTAAAAATGGTATAACTTCATTAAAAATACACAAAAGTTAAAAAAAAGAAAAGAAAGAAACCTGCCCCAAAGTTAGCCTTCCTGCAAGTGACATTTTAACAGCCTGCTTGAACAAAAAGGTCTTTGCCTGGTGACAGAAAGAAAGTTGGGAAAGGCCACCCTAGCCTCTTGTGAAGGAGAATTCCAGAGGGTAGAGCAGCCACTTTGGCCATTTCCGCACTACACTGTTATAATGCTATCATTCCACTTTCAACCTTCTGTGGAATTCTGGCGTTTGTGGTTCACTGAGGCCCAAGAGCAATCTGGCTGAGAATTCTAAAGGCCCTTCCCTGAACTGCAAACCCCAGGATTCCATAGGAGGTTGAAAGTGGAATAACATCACTATAACAGTGTAGTGTGGAAATGACCTTTGAAGTCTCTCTCCCATAGTCTCACCAAACAAGCCTATGATGTTGGTAGAACTGAGAGAAAGTCCTCCCCTGTACATCTTAAACCTCTGGCAGGTTCAAGTAGGGAAATAACAGTCTATCAGATGGTCTGGATCTAAGTCTATAGGGCTTTATAGGTCATGACCAGCACTTTGAATTATGCCTGGAAACGAACCGGTAGCCAGTGAAGCTGTTTTAACAAAGGAGTTATATGTTCCATGTAAACTGGCTCCAGTCAGCATTCTCATCACAGTATTTTGGACCTGCTGAAGTTTCTGAACCGTTTTCAAATGCAGACCCACATAAAGTGAGTTACAGTCATCCAAATGGGTATTGGTTGATTTGATGAGTTTTTAAAGATCAGTTTCTGTTGTTGCAGCCAGATGAAGTGGACAAGATGCTTAAATTGGTTCATCTCACCATGTCTAAGCTTGACCCTTGCCCATCTTGGCTGTTACCTAGTTGAGGTAATTGATTAGGTGGATCCATGAGGTGGTACATGCCTCTTTCTGGCAGGGGGGACTTCCTGCTTACTTTGAAAGAAGCTGTAGTAACCCTCTTCTGAAGAGGACTTCTGTGGATCTAGAGGTATGTGAGAACTCCTGCATTACTGCTAATTTTCCCTTTCTAGGCAGGGTACTTGAGTGTGGGGTGACTGAATAACTTCAGAACTTCTTCAAGAACTCATTTCAGTTCAGACTTGACTTCCAGCAGACCAACTGGAGGATCTTCCTGCTGGAAGTCAACCCTTCAGTTGGAGCTCTGCAACAAATAGAGCTTTCGTGGTAAAAGTGCTGATCAGAGGGATCTTTGCCTGGAGAAATTCTCCCTGGATAAAAGGGGGAATCAGAGCAATACCCATTAAAGTCCAGAATTCCCATTACTTGGATTTACTCATGAGTAAATGTTATAAATGGGAAGAACCAAAGGAGCAATATCTTGTCCTTACCATCTAATGCAGCTGCTTGAATCTGAGGATCTGATGGGCCTATGTTGGCAACCTGCTTTTTTGAAGGAAAAATTCTTAATTAAATCTTTGGAGTTACAAAAGCGAAGAATGGAGGAAGCTACTGAGTTGGGTAAGAGGAATGAGCAAGAAGCTTTGATTTGTGAAAGGGAGATTATAGCCCAAGTGGGGAGAAAGGGAGGCTAATCTAAATCTGATTTATAATCAACTTATTTATATGGTTGAATAAAACAAAATTTAGCCTGTATGACTGAAGGGAGTGAGAGGAAGATCATAAAAAAGATACTTTTTCCGGACAATTATTCTAAAATACAAAGTGGGAAGGAACTCAGAATAGTAGTAAAGGGCAAGGATGGGAATCTGAGAAGCTGGAGAGGGTGAAATCCATAGATAGGATAGTTTCAAGGAGAGAGGGGAGTTAAGATCCAAATGACATAGTTTTGGCTGAAATTGGGCCATGAAATGGTTACAGATACAATGGTTACAGGTACAATATGAAAACTGGATTGGTTTAATAAACGCTGTAAAGGATTCTACAGTATAAAATGGTATAGAAATATCTGGATTTAGAGATGGCATATAAGATAGAATAGTTCTTCAGTTTTAACTAATTAAAATATTGTGTAATCAAGTCATCAAGTAGCACTTACTATTAATGTCATTTATCAGGTAATACCATGTAAATGTAATATGTAATAACATTAATAGTAATATTGAGATATTGTGCTAGATATGTTGACCTTTGGCAGAAGAAAGTTCATTCAACCCCCTGCTTTTTTGGAAAGCATGAATTGCAGTAGGGGGCAAGAAGGGAAATGTTGAATATTATCTTTGAGAGGTTTGAATCAATTACAGTGCTATAATCAATTTAAAGGGAGGAGGGAAGTCAATTCATTTTCATTTTCTTTTTTGGCTCTTTTTCTCTACTTTTTAATGTCTAATTCATGTGTCCTGTTTTTTCTGTATGTTGTTTTTCCTTGTTCTTTTTCCTTTTTCTTTTTTCTTTTATGTACTTGTAGAGTTTTAGTGTTTCTGGAAATTATTAATAAAGATATCTTTAAAAAACAACAACTACCCATTTCAGTCTAGTTTCAGGCCAGGATACCACACTGACGTTACCTGTTCTGTTGCTCTGACTGATGACCTGATCCAAGAAAGACAACAGAATGCTATACTGTTGATCTTCCTGGATCTCTTGGAAACTTTTGATACCATTGATCTTTTTTTTTTTTTTTAACTGGGCATGTTTTGCAAGATGGGACTAGGGCCATTTCCACACTAGACTGTTATAATGCTATTATTCCACTTTTAACATCCTATGGAATCCTGGGGTTTGCAGTTTAGGAAGGGCTTCAAACACCAGGATTCCATAGGATGATGAAAATGGAATAATAACACAATGGCCCTTTTTGCATGGCAAAAGGGCCCCTCGAGCATTGCACGATTGTGAGGAGCGATCTGCACGAAGCACTCACAATTGCGTGACGCTCCAGGGTAGGGCAAGTGCCGCTCGCACACTTTTTCATTTTTGGCTTTCAGCCGAAAATGGTGCATGATTGTGCATTGCTCCAGGGCCCCATGTGCACTTGCCGTGTGTGTGAAGCCTCCAGAGCCATGGCGGTTGCGCTTCCTGCCCCAGTGCGCTTCCTGCCTCCCAGGCTGTGCTGCGGAAGAAAGAGGCGGGGCTCTTGCGCTGCCTGCTTGGGAGCAGGCAGCTCATGCGGAGCTGAAGCAGCGGGGACACGAAAGCCTCTCGCTGCAGGCTGCTCGAGTGATCCATGCACCCCAGCGCCGAAAAAGGTAAGGTGCGGAAAGGGCCTATAACAGTCTAGTGTGGAAATGGCCTAGGAAGATGGTTACGTTATGGTGGTTCTGCGCCTATCTACAGTGCAGGTTCCAGAGTATCACTGGCATTTTCCTATTTAATCCCTTTGCTATTAAGCTGTGGGCTGCTGCAGTGCTTTGTGGCATCTAATATTCCATACTATTTACTACTTACACAAAGCTTATGGGCAAGGTCATTAGAAGTTTGGGGTTGGCTGCCATCAGTATGCTGTTGACACTCATCTCTACTTCTCATTGCCATTGGACTCAGCTGGGGCTGTGAAGGTGCTGGAGCAATGCCCGGATGCTGTAATGGCCTGGATGACAGCCAGTAAACTGGAACTGAATCCTAATAGAGGGTGTCTCTTGGACTGGTGATTCTTTAGTTTAAGAAGTGGGTAGACAGCCTGTTTTGGACATGATCACACTCCCTTTCATGGAGCAGGGGTGTTGCTTGGAAGTACTTCTGGGCCTGTTTTTGTCACTGGAGGCTCTAACGGACATTGTGGCTCAGAGTGCTTGGGGTCAGTGTTGACTGAACTGCCATCCTGCCTTTCCTAGATAGGGATAGTGTACCCACAATACTTCATGCGCTGTTAACTTCTCAATTAGACTACTGTAACACACTTTACATGGAGCTGTTTTTGAAAGTGACTTGGATGGTGCAGCTAGTGCCAAACACAGCTGCTAGATTGCTGAGTAAAATTTAGTATACAGATAGCGTGTAACATTGGTCTTAAGGAAGTCACACTGGTTGCCGATATGCTTCCATTTTGAATTCAAAGTGCTGATGATGACAGTTAAAGCCCTAAATGGCTTGGGAATTTGACAACTGAGGGAGCACCTCTTCCTATATACACCTGATTGAGGACTGAAGTCTGCTGCAGGAGGGCTCCTCTATGGTCCTCCAGTGGTGGAGCCTGGAGTGTGTGTGTGTGTGGGGTAGGTGGGGCTACAGCACAGGGGGCATGGCCACTGTGCATGGGGGCATGGCCAGGGTGTGTGGGGGCATGGCTACAGGCTGGGACGCCCCAAAAACATTGCCACCCAGGGTGAATTGCCACCATCACCCTCCTGTCCCTACGCGACTGTGGCCCTTTCTGCACCATACCTCAATAGTGTGTTGTTCTTTTACAATCCCAGCATTGCCATTTCCGTCATGGTGTCAGGTTAGGAATGCTCTCTACCGCACCCTTTTGACTTAAGCTGATGTCACCAATGTTCCCTTCACACTACAGCATCATTGACCAGTCCTTTCCTCCACCTTTTCTCCACCCCACAGCTCATGATTGGTCTTTTTGTTGTTGTTGTTGTGGTTGTTGTTTGTAAGCCGTACTAGTGCAACAATGTTGTAGCAGCATGACATGCTAGTACACTATTGTATTTTCATGCTATAATGCTAAAAAATGTATTAAATAATAACAAAAAAAAAAATAACCCAAAGAAGAATTTTAAAATGAACGTGGAGAGGTGATAGATTTTGTAGTTACCACACCACGGAAGTAGCTGAAGGAGGTACAATTTGGCCAAGTCCACACCCCACCCACCGCAGGATCGGTGATGACAGGAAGCACTATCAAGTGCTGTTATGGAACCTCACTGACACAGCTGATGGGATTGTAACATGAAAGGAGAGTCTCAGCAGATTTTTTCTGGAAATGATATGAGGCTGATTTGCAACGCTTGGGAATAGGATAGCAGCTGGATAGCAACAACATCATCTGGTAGCACAACCCCTGGACCAAGAACAACCCATTGCTGTTGGGGGATGGCAATGTGGTGAGGAAATGGCCTGTGTCCCATTAGTGTGAGCAACACAGTGGCCCTTTCTACACCTTACCTTATTTTGGCGCTGGGGTGTGGGGATCGCGCAAGCAGCCTCCAGCGAGAGGCTCTCGCGTTCCTGCTGCTTCAGCTCTGCAAGAGCTGCCTGCTCCCAAGCAGGCAGCATGAGAGCCCTGCCTCTTCCTTCTGTGGCACAGCCTGGGAGTTTCCCAGGCTGCGCTGGGGCAGGAAGCGCGACTGCCGCAGCTCTGGAGGCTCCGCATGGGGCCCTGGAACAATGTATGATTGCACACCATTTTCGGCTGAAAGCTAAAAATGAAAAAGTGTGTGAGCTGTGCCCGCCCTACCCTGGAGCATTGTACGATTGTGAGTGCGTTGTGCAGATCACTCCTCACAATCGCGAGATGCTCCAGGCGCCCTTTCGCATGGCAAATACCATGCGAAAAGGGCCAGTGTGTGAGGACATGGGAGAAGGTGTTTCTGGCTGTGGCAACTCACTTGTGAAATTCCACCCCCTCAGAGGCCCAAATGGCACCAGTGCTGACTTCGCTTCAACACCAACTAAAAATTTATGTTTGCTTTAGCCTTTGAGGCTTAGCAGATTACTCCAAAATGTTTGTCTACATGGTTTGAAATTGTTTCACCCTTTTAAACCTATTTTTAGCTTGAGAAATTATTTAATATGTTTTCAATTGACTTAAATTTTACCATTTTAAGTTGTTTTGACCCACTTAAATACATTTTACTTGTACGCTGCCCTGTGATTTCATGATATAGGGTAGGATATAAACATTTTAATAAGCAAAATAAGTTGTGCATGTTTGCTGATGAAAGAAGGCCATTTTCTCACCCATAGACCTGTTGGATCGCCTTTTAGTTGAATTCCAAATGGCCATCAGTGAGTATCAGCTTAATATTTGATCATTCAATGTATAAAAGAAGGAACCACATATTCCAAATTTATTTTGGAAGTGGCAGGTGTGGAAAGATATTGAGATGGAGTAAAGCCTGTTTTCTCTGCATCGGGTAAGGCATACTAAGGACTAGAAATGTCCCTCCTTTTAGAAAGAGGGCGAAAGCAGAGATTCTTACGATGCTGGATGCCAGAACAGGTTGGAGAATCTCTTGTTCTCATTCCAGACATGTAGACTTGTTGAATACACAGAGGCTTAGCTGCCTCCCCTCATCATTCATTGTCACTCTCCTCTTTGCCTGTCAGCTCTCTTACATGAGCATGGAAGTCTCTCTTTCTCCCTCCCTCCCTTCTCTCTCCATCACTGCCCCCCTCCCTGTAATCTCTTTACATGCCACCTGCTCATCAGGGAAGAGAGAGTAGATTCAGAGTTTGATAAACACCGCTATTCCTAATTGGCCGAGGTGATCCATGCTCCCCGTATTAATAATTCCAGAGGGTGTCCACGGATGTTATCACATTGCATCCATCCCCTTCATTAATCTTCCTCCCATTGAAATATCTTTTGCAATAACAAGGCTGGCATTGAGATGAGTGTCTGGGTTGCTTCTTGTTGACGTTCAAAACCCGGTCTGCCTTGTTAATAGTGTAAATGGACTGGGGAGTGGGTGGAGTGAGAAGGGCTGCGTTTCTTTTTGCCGACTTCATTCAACAATGCTGTAGGCATGAGTGGGTTATATAAAAGCGCTTTCTCCAGATTAAAGACAGCTCCCTGCCAAAGACAGCTCAAACATCTTTATGACATCCTAAATGCACAAAGGATTTTTTTTAAAAAAAAATCCCTTAAAAAAAAAGAGGACAATTGAAAAGAATGTCATAAAAGGGACTGTGTCAGTTGTGAACTTTACTGAATTAAGCCTAATGCAAAATTCATGGCGAGGTGTCACAAATGAAAGGCAGTTTATTAATTCCAGCTCATGTGGAGCTGGTAGGCAGCAGTCATGGAACATTACCAGAATATTATTTTTTTGAGGGGCAAGTATGACTCCATCCCAAGGGGCATCCCACTCAGCGGTCACCTCCTTCGAAGTGATAACAGATCTGGCAATACTTTCTGTGCAGCTACCCCTCCTTCTCCCTCCTCCATTTATTTCCCCTCCCCAAATAGCTCCATATTTGTTCACTGCAGGCTACAGGGAGACTAACATGCTGCTTCTCTCTCAGTGGTCAGAGCACTAAGGTAACTCACATCATCCGTTCATATTCCAGGCATGCAGCGGAACTATTCCTTCCTTCAGTACAGTTTGAAGATTTTTCAGGCTAGTTTTTTTTCCTGGTGAGGAAAGAAGGAAAAGGGGGGATACAAATGCAGAAGATTTACTCTTTTAGTTTCCTTGCCTGGTCCTAATATTTATAACAGGTAGCAGATGTTTTTGGCACTATTAAAGCTTACATTTATGATTAATATTTTCTCCAGCTGGGGGGACTGGATTTTCTACCTCAGGTTTCACAGTGTCTTAAGGTGAGGCTGTCAATGTTTACTTTTCAATTTAAATACTTTTTTAGCCCATCACTCCATAGAACTTAGAGTTTTTCCTCCTTTCATCTTTGCGACAACCCTATGAGATAGTTACGCTGAGAAAGAATGCTCATCACACTTTAAGTTTTATATTTGAGTGAAAATGTGAAGTCAAGCCTAATCTCAACACCTGCAATGCTCCTCTCCGCAGGTTCATTTTGATTGTTTTTATTATCAGACACAGATGGTAATTTTTTTTTTTAGAACCAGTGCTATATGGGATAAATAGAAAGCAGGATGGCATCCACTAGCCCCACCCCTGAATGTGTGGGGTAGGGTTTCCCATAAGGCAGAATGAGGCACTTTGTGTTCTTACAGCCATAAATGATCTCCATGATAACTGAGCCCCTATGTTTTTGCCAGATGGGTGCTGTGGCAGAAGTTTAGATTTATATATTGCATATTAATCCCACCCCTTCCTTCAAGAAGATCAAGATAGCATTTAATGATTTCCCTCTCCTTTCTTCTTCACAATACCCATGTGCTGTCAGGTAGGCTGGGACAAGTAATGACTGGTTTAACCTAGTAAAGATTGGGGCTGACTGGGGATTTGAACCCAAATCTCACCATTCCTTGTTCACTATACATACTGGCCAGGATCCTGCATGGGACACATGGCTGTAATGTCATAGTTGTGCTCCATCTCTAGTGTTGACCCTCTAAAGCCCACCTTAAAAGCCAGGCAGCTGTAGTGAGCAAAGGAGTTCTATACTGTTGGCAAGCGGGCACCTCCTTCTGCTAGTGAGCTGCAGTGTGACTAGCAGGAGGGCTCTCTGTTAGGGCCTTGTTCCAATTTCTCATCTTGCTTGTCATATGCTGCCTAGCTGATGGGAGAAGGCTGGATGCATTATCCTTCAGCATCCTGCTCAAGAGTGATGGAGAACTCCTTCACTTGGTACAGCTGTCTGGCTCTTAAGGTGGGTTTTAGGGGCATTTGCAATCATGGCAGTGGTGCCATGATTGTGAATGAGAATACAAATCAGGATTTTGTAAATCTAGCTTATGACCTTGTAACTGCCTAGTCTTTTGTGGAGATCATTGCAGAGCCAACCTTGGGGATCGCACGCTGTCCTCTGTCCAATTATCGAGCCAAATCATCTAAATAAGACACTGGTGTTTACAGGGGGGAAGTGGCACATGGTAAGATGCACATCTTAGCCCTTCACCAATCCTTCAGTTCCACCTTGTAAAGCAGCATTATCCCACATTTGATGGGCAAACATATTTTGGAACCTCATGGAAGAAAATAGTGTGTCTCTATGGGGCATGTGTAATCTCATTGGAATAGACCAGCATGTCCTATTAGAGTCATCCCCCAGCTGGTCAACAGGGTTGATGCCTGCCAGTGTAAGAAGTAAAACTGAATTCTGTGTTTCAAAGGCACACAACAAATCCATAAGTGGAGAATGTGCAGACTTTATAAGTGAAATGAAACAATGCTATCCTTATTTATGTATTATTTATTGGAAGCATTTATACTTGGCCCTCTAAGCCAAAAAGACTCCCAGAGCAGCTTACAAATAGAGAATATAACTGTCCTTCCCCCTCAGGGTTACAATAAAAATAAGACATGGCACACAAGGCAAAAGAGATGGGGAGGCAGGAAGGGAAAAATGAAGTTCAATAGCTGCTAAGCCCCAGCAAGATGGAAATATACCTGGCTGCTCTTCTTTTTCCTCTGTAGACAGAGCAGTGGCAATTAGAAGATGAAGGGTGTTAACACTTTGGAGAGTTAAAAATGCACATAAATTCTATGAAACAACACTATATCGCTTGTTGTGCTGAAATTGCCCATGGTTCTTTGGTAGGTAGTGCTCTATAAGAAATCTGTGAAAGCAAACCAACATGTATTAATTTGTTAAGTTTCTTTAGAGCTTTCAGCTATGCTGTCCTCCAAGCTAGTTAAGTATTGAATGAAAAGTGTACCCTCTCCTCCAATTTTCTGCCAACGTGAAGCCTTTCCCACAACTATTTCTCTGGGCTGAGATTCATCTACTTAGTTATTTAACTATCTTAGTTGTGTAGCTAAGCTGATTTACCTAATCTTTCTCCAGTCCTGACTTACTGGACAGCAGCTGCTGCAAGTGATAGAGATCTGTTCTTATGTCAACTGGGGAACAACAGACTGACATTGCTGTCCCCCTCCTGTGAGTGATCACAGGTGCAAGGAGGAATTGCACAGGGATCCTGTTTCTGACTGTCACACCAGAGGCTGTTTATGGATGTGTGTGGAAGCATCAGCCTGCTACATCCCAATTAATGGGAGAACAGACCCCCATTGCTCACAGTGGTGGCTGCTTGGAAAGTCAGGATTAGGAGACTTTTATGATCCTCATGTACTCCCTACTGAATACTTAGGGATCAGGAAAATGAATTGGTTATTATGAATGTGCAGCTCTAGGTTGCAATTGTGAATTCCAGCCCTTGTCAGGAATTCTTGCATATCTGCCTCTGAGCACTTCTATATTGCAAAAGATTTTGGGAAATTTTTGCATGACATGAATTGAGTTCATGGGACAGGTGGTGGTTGGACAGACATGTTTACAAGGTACATCAGGTCTTCCTTAGTTGGGATAGGCAGAACCTTGGAGCATAGTTCTTTCATGCTTACATTTATATCAGCTTTTCCTCCAGTGAGCTCTAGGTGGCACACATTCTCTGTGTTTTATCCTCAAATAAACCCTATGAGATAGGCCAGGCTAAGAGAGACCAATTGGTTTAAAGTCACCAAGTGATTTTCATTTTTCAGTAGAGACAAGCACCTGACTCTTCCACATCCCAGCCCAAAACTCAAACTGTTATACTACTCTGTCTCTCACAAGAGACCAAATTAGGGGAAGTGGGATGAGATGTGTGGTACCTACAGGTCAAGAAAGAAGAAGGCCAGATAGCTCAGGAAGAAATGAGGGAGAGGCTGACACAGCCAATCTCTACTATTTGAAGAGGTCACCTTGCTCTCCTTAATGGCAAGGCCAACCCTAGACACCATGACCAAAATCCTCGATTGGGGAACGTGTTACACGCTACAGTATATTTCCCAACTGACCCCCCCAAACCCACCTTATCTGTGCTGCAGCCTCCCTGATGCAGACATTCCCATGCACTCCAATGTTTCACAGCTGAAAACTGGGATACCGCTGGCTAAGCAACATAGCAACATCAGTGTGGTCATAGAGATGTGGCCAGGCAACAAGAGAGCAAGAATTAGTGAGGAGGAAAAGCATTCAAAACTAATAATTTAAGCAGAGAGCTTGTGTACCCTTGAGTTTATGTAGTGAGTTTAGAAAAGCCTGAAGAAAGAATAAATTCTAATAAGCCTACTGGGAAGGGCAAGACTTTGCTCAGTGTCTCCTTCTTGATGAGTTCACAGAGTGTGGATTACTTTTGCACTGTGCAAATCAGTTTGGAGCAACTGAAGTACTGTATTTGCTGGCATATAAAACTCACTTTTTTCCTTGGAAATGACTGTTTGAAAATGGGGTGAGTCTTATACGCCAGTGTGTCTTATATGCCTGCAAATAGTATTTGCCAGTGTATAAATAGGGTGCGTCTTATACATGGGTGTGTCTTATACACCGGCAAATACAGTAAACTGAGGGAGAAAAGTGGGAGGAAGGCCATTTCTGCACTACCCTGTTATAGTGCTATTATTCCACTTTCAACATCCTATGGAATCCTGGGGTTTTCAGTTTAGGGAGGAGCCTTTAGCATCCTCAGCCAGAGAGCTCTTTGGCCTCGGTAAACTACAAACCCCAGAATTCCACAGGATGCTGAAGGTGGAATAATAGCACTAGAACAGGGTAGGGTAGAATTGGCTGAAGAGATAGGAACATTTTTAAAGCAGCTGAGAAAGTGAGATGGCAGGGGAAATACAACAACTATCTCTGACAAACGAGGACAGTGGGAGGTATGTATTTCCTTGCTGGCAGGGAGTGCGGAGCAATGGAGAAACATCCAGAAATTTTCCTATAGCTGGACTGGAGATTATGTTTTTGCTCTAACATAATCTCCAGTGATTTTTGGATGACCTCCCCCCAGACATCCCACAAAGTGGCTATTGTCCATCCAGATTTAGGAAAAGAGATTTTGGTTGTTGTGCAATTGGTACAGAACTCCAACCACCACAACAACCGCAAAAGTGAGTTAGGATGTTGTAAGTTGGACTCAATGCCATTGTGCCTTGCTAGCAGGATCCCAGCCCATATTGGAGAAGGGCTGCAGTAAAGTCAGGCAATTCATAGAACATTTTATTTGCCTCCTTTCTCATTGCCTCATGCATTAAATGTGTGTCCCTTCTGTAATATTCCAACAGACTCCTGCTCAGAAGGTTGAACTACACATCCTTATGCTCCTTCCTGCTTTTTAGTGCAGTTCGGTCATTTTGCTTACATTTACTTCCAATCTGTCACAAGATGGCAGTAGTGCTTAAAACACAGGCTGCCTTGACAGCTCCTCGCTTTCAATCACAGCTGGGCTCAAGCTTGACTTCATGACATGTTTTACTAAGTACAAACCAGAAAGCTTCAAAGGTTGAGTTTCCTTAAGAATTTGGACTTCATGTTTCAATAAGAGGCAGGCATTTCCTTCTCAAGACTGCAAATCTTTCTTTTTTGGATCATCTTATCCAGGTAAAAATTTGGGGACTTCATAAAACCTGCAGATGTATGTAGAATTTGGGTCTGAATCCCCCCTCCATTTAGGCCATTTCTGCCCTACACTCTTACACCGGCCGGCCCCTCCCGAAACTGCAAACCCCAGCATTCCATAGGATGTTGGAAGCGGAATAATCACGCTATAAGAGTGTAGTGGGGAAATGGCCTTAGTCTTGCTGCATGCTAGTCCTGGGTTTTAGCATAATGCTATGGCTTCAATCCAGCATCCTATTAGCGTAACATAAATACCTGCATGCAGACATGCGCCATTGCAACACGATGCAACTCCCATGCAGAAGAACAACACTGTGCAACATATTAATGACTGGATGCCACTATGCAATGCAACAGTACACGCTGCGCAACTGCAATGCAAAATACAGGATGCACAACTACAATGTGCAGTCACAATACAAGTACAGGTATACCTCAGTTAACAAAGCCTCTGACAAAAAAAGCTGCTTTTTACAAAGTCTTTTAACATTCCTCTCTCTTCTTCCTCCTCATGTAGCTGGAAATTTTTTTTTTTTTTTTTGGAGAATCAAGACTGCGGAAATTATGACAATCGGCTAAAGAAACAGACTTTGGGTGCAGCATGTCTGCAGTAAACAATACAGTAAAGTGTGAGCTGGGAAAGAATGGGATTCCACTCCAATGGATCCTACTGTAACTGGGTGTGCCTGCCTAAAACAGAAAAGGTAAACAGCAACTGCCTCCAGAATCTCTTACTGTGGATACATGAACTGCAATACAGAGAGAAAAGGGGGAAAACAGATTAGCCTGTCTTACGCTGAGTATTTTAAAAAAGCATAGATCTATAGGTGAAAATGGAAATCACAAGAAAAGTGGAGGATGGTGAAAGCAAAAAATTAAAAAAAATGCATTTTGCCAAAAGCTTTCAAACGGTCTCTAAAAGGTTCAAAATATCTTTGCTTACTTATGCAAGGCTTGACGTGGTGGTTTCATTTCACATATATGTATTGTTCATTTGTTGAAACTGTCTTTTTGTGGTGTAGGAAGCTATCCTAATTCCAAATTTTACCAAATTTTCTGTTAAAGAAGTAATGCCCAGAACACATCTACTTCATTTACTGAGGTATGTCTGTATAGGGTGCACAATGCACAGTCCACAACTTGCAAAGACAAGGCACAGACAAACATTCTGTCTGTGCAACATCATGTCTTCCACCAGGTCCTTTGTACAATGGTGACTTATTGGCCCTGCATGTGTAGTGTGACTTGCATGCTTGTGTGTTCCTAAGTGAACTCTAATGCTTTTTTTTCTCTTAGCAATAAATGCAGCTATTTGCAATGGGGATAATGGCCAGACAGGTGTCCATGAGATTGCAGTTGTAATGTGTTAAAGGAGGTCCATTTATCCAGCCCCCCCCGCCACAGAGTTTCAGGAAGGAGCAGTGACCACACTAAGACTGGACAACTGGGCATAAACCCAGAAATCAAGCAGTCCGGACAGCCAGCAAACAACAGCACTTTGTCACTGGCAGTCCTCAAGCTGTTTTTCCTTCTTTCCTTTTCCTTTTTTTTTTTTTTGCTTTAAATCTTTGATGCTGAGGAAACTTCCAGACAGCCACAACAATCTTCTTCATATCCCAGAGGGAAAAGTGTGTCTAGACAATGTTTATTTGATTTTTTAATTTCATTTCTATGCTGCCTTTCTTTTAAAGTGGTGTCTAAGTCAGTTCAGTAAAAAATTAGCAAGACCCTAACAAAAATTTTTAAATGCAATTACAATCATCATTTTAAAATAGAGTTCCAAGTGGCTATGGTGGCAAAGGTAGCTGGTTGAGAAGGAGTTCCATCTCAAACAGGCTTCTTGTCCAGTTGACAGCTTCAAGAAAACCTTTCATCTGGTAGGAAGTACCTCACCCCCAGTAAAGAGTGTTTAGAAGAGCGGAAAGAGATTTTGGGACAGTGCCCAGAAATGATATGGAGAAGAAGAAAAGAAGAAGTCTCATTTTGCAAGTGGCACTGGGGATCATGAGCAGAATCACTGCCAGACACTGGCCATTTCCACATGGGGCATTTAAAACAGTGCAGTGCGTCCTCCACGGAGGACATCTGCACCTTGGAGCAGACTGGGTTCGGACTACTTACCGTAGATCCACACCTCAGTCCACTCCGGAACAACCCCAAGTGGTCCTCCAGTGTGCTTTTGAAAGACCTGATTTTCCCGGTTTTTCAAAAGCAGGGAGCGTGCCACTGTGAGCCTGCTCCCTTGTGCAGATTCGCAGGGTCGCACCAATGCGAGCCTGTGATCTGCCGAGGGCGGGCTTTAGGCTGGCGAGCTTCACCGGTTGGTCGAGACCCATGACCAACCGGAAGTCGCCATTTTGGACACTGGAGCAGTGCAGAGCGATGACCACGCACTGCTTCTCCTCACCCCGGACTGAACCAGACTGGACCATCAGAAGATCTGGTAAGTAGCGACGTGGGGCTATTCCCTCGACCCGTGTGGAAATGGCCATTGTAGGCAGACAGAAGGGTTTGCAGAAGTGCTGCAACAAACCTCAAAATTTAAAATAAACCGGGTAATATGGATTTATGCTTGATAAAATATCTCAGGATTGATGATCCACTGTTAATATAAAACTGCCTGAATAAAGATACATATTTACTGCAAAGTGTAGAAAATAGGAAAGGAAGCGGAGTTTAAATAGAAGGATTGAAGAAACTGGGAATAAGGCTGTGTGAAAAATGGAGACTTTAAATTAGAGGATAGCTGCTGAAAAGGGAGAAAAGTAAATTGTATGTGTTTGAAGGTAAGAGGAAGTGAAGAAGGTACAAGATTGGGGAAAGACTTACTCCAAAATTGAGAATTTTTGAAGAGATATAAAAATTTAGGATGTAATTGAATATTATGACAAAAATCCTGGAAAGAAAGCAGCATTGAATTTTTCTTGATGCGGAAAAGGCTTTTGATAAGAGACAAACAGAAATAAATTTAAGAGCAGAGACAAAAGAGAGGAAAAAATGTTTAAAATTAAGCAGACTATCAAAACAACAAGGAAGAGATTTGTCCAAGATAGTTACTTTAATCTTGGCTAACTTCAAGACATAGAAGGTGGGAAAAACCAAATTAGAGACTGATAAGATGTTTGGAGTCAACTTTCCAATTGCAAAGCAGAAAGGCCAGAGAATTTTGGAATAAAAATGTAAAAGAAATGAGAAGAGACATTAATGAAGAAGATGGAAGGACAGTGCCAGATGAGACTGAAATTGAGAGACAGGACTGAACTGAGGACGAAGATATACAAACCCAAGAAGAGGGAGAGGAAATAACATCAGAGCTAAACAAATCAGACGAAGATGAAGAAGTAATGCAAGAAGAAATGGAGGATAACAATCTAGAAGGAATTAAGAACATGGGATCATGAAAATAATTTAATGGAATGTAAGAGGACTGAACTCAATATACAAGAAAAGACAAGTTTTCCACTACCTAGAAAAGGCAAAAGCAGATAAAATTTGTTTGTAGGAGATGCACATAAGACAAAAAGACCCAAAATATTCAGGAACCCTAAATTAGGGGAATGTTTTATTTCAGAAGCAGACAAGAAAAGAGAGGTTGTTGTCTATGGCCCTTTCTGCACCAGGCAATTAGAATGGGGCAGTGAGTCCTCTCACGGAGGTCGTCTGCACCTTGGAGAGGTCTAGGAGTGGACTACTTACCGGAGATCTGCACCTCAGTCCACTCCAAAATGACCCTAAGGGTGTCAACACCAATGCCTGGTGAGCAGCCAAGGGAGCCGGTTAACAGGTCTCTTCACAGATAAGACAGGCAATAAATCAAAGAGCTTTACTTCAGCAGGCGAACAGCAACAAACAGAAATAGCTTAAGGAGCCTTTTGCAGCGAGGAGATTCCCTGGCGGTTACATCACAGCCAGGCAAACAGCAAACAGTCCACATACCAGAGTTTGCTTAAGCAAGAGGAGTTTCCAGAGCCGGTCCGAGTTCATAGGGAGACAACGCTCCAGCAGGTCGGGCAGCATTTCAGGAGGTAAGGCAAGGGTCCACAATAACCCAGCAGGTACACCAGAATGGACAGTTGTGAGCCGACAAAGACCCAAGGCTGAGTCAGTGCTTTTGTAGGCAGGCAACTCCTCCTGCCTACAGCTGGAGCCTGATTACTTGGCGTTTTCTACTTAAACGCTCTGACCTCCTGAGTGCACTCTTTTGCTCCTGATGCTGCTGGTAAGTAGGCACCTGCTCTTGAATCTCACTGTCTGACTCTTCTAGCTTGGCTGGGTCTGAGGCAGCCCCTGGCTCTGCTGCTGGAGCTACTGGAGCCAAGGGCTAAGTGTCCGGGGCAGCCTCTGGGGTGGGCTTTGCTGGTGCAGCAGGTTCCATGGCCTCGAAGCCCTCTGCCTCTGACTCAGATTCAGAGCTTGTGCCCTGGAGCTCCAGGGACCTGACAAAGGGGTCCTCCAGCATGATTTCTAAAGACCGCAAAAAATAGGTCTTTATTTTCCTGGAATGCGCCATTGCGTTTCTGCTCTCTGTGCAGATTCGCAGGCTCGCACCAATGTGAGCCTGCGATCTGTGGAGGGCGGGCTTTAGGCGTGGCGAGCTTCAGCAGTTGGTCGGGACCCACGACCAACCGAAAGCCGCCATTTTGGAAGCTGGAAGCTGCCATTTTGGAAGCTGGAAGCCGCCATTTTGGAAGCCAGAGCAGTGCGGTTCTACAGACCTCGCACTGCTCCGATTCACCCTGGACCAAGGAGGGGCCCTGTGGAAGGGCTTCAGGGACAGTTCACGTTGCTTCGGACCCCAGAAGAAGCAGTAGGTAACGGCAGTGAGTGATTCCCTCGCCTTGTGCAGAAAGGGCCTATGTCTCCAATAAAATAATGAGTAAGGAAATTTTTAATAATAAAGAAGGCTATATAATTGGAATCTAATCCCAAATTCAAGGAATGAAACCCTTATTGATAGAAATTTATGTGCCTTGTGAAAACAAAGAAAAATCATATAAGAGAATAATGAATTATGACTATGAAAACAAAATAATGATGGGTGATTGGAATATGGTCTTAAATACAAATTTGGATAAACACACGGATCAGTCAATGGGGAAAAAAATCAAGGGAAATCACCAATGAATTTTTATGAAATGATGGAAAGCCTTACATTGACAGACCCATGGAGACAAATACATAAGAAAGAGAGAGACTTCATCTTTTATTCAGATTGCTGTAAGACTACCTCAAGGATAGATATGTTTTTAATTTCAAAACATTTAATGACAAAAATGGAAAAGACCAAAATTGTAATGAAGATAATTTCAGAGCATAAGCCAATTACAATTACTTTAAAGCACTCCAAAAGAACTATACATAGTCCCTAAATTAAAATGTTCTTAAAGATGAAGAGGTTTTGAAGAAACCTAAAAAACCCCTTGAATTATTTTTTTTCCCTCAAAAAAATAGAAATGGAGAACTCTGTATAAATATAATTTGGGACACAAGCAGAGCAGTTATGGGGGGTGATTCTTTATGCAGCAACGATATGAGCAAATAAGAAACAGAAGGGAAAATCTCAAAAATGTTGGAAGAAATTGAAGGAGGAGGAGGAGGAGGAGGAGGAGGAGGAGGAGGAGGAGGAGGAGGAAGAAAAATTCTGGAAAAAGGAATAAATAAGCAAATAAAAGTATTGTAGAAGCAGTTATCCCTCGTCACCACTAAAGACCTAGAAAATTAACAAAACAAAGAAGTTTTGAACATGCAAATCAGTGAAATGGTTAGCATGCAGACTAAAGAAAAGGAATCAGTTGGTGGAAAGAAAATTAATACCACAGAACAGAGTAAAATTTTAAAAAAATTTTTGAAAATTATTATTCAAAACTTTAAATTACAAAATGATTCAGAAGAATTAAAAAAGACTAAAAATATGTAGAGAATCAAAGTTTTATAGCTAACATTCAATAGTGATATAGGCCTATAATTTTTCAGGTCCTCCTGATTTTTGTCATCTTTCGGTATTACGGTCACAGTGGAATCCCCCAAGGTCATTGGTCTTCTATTCTTTAAAATTTCATTTATCACTGCTGCTAAAATGTCATTTATCATTGCTGGTTTCTCGTTAATTCTTACTTCAATTTTTCATGATAAATGGTAGTGGAGATTTCCCTGTTTTAGTTTTCTCTGCCACTTCCACCAATTCGTTTATAGTTCACAAGCCATTGAATATCCCCCTTTGGTCTTCTGTTAATCTGCAGTAAAAGCAGCCGCTTTTAAAGAGTCCTGGTTTCCTCACCTCTTCCCATTTCCCCCTTGTCTTCAGCTTATTCCCAGTGCTGCAAACTGAGTTCAAAGTGCAAAAGCAGTTTACACTTAACTTAGTGGGAGGGAGCAGTTGTATAGGGATGTGGAGGTGGGGGGTGCAATTTGCCCTGGGCAGCAATGTTTTGGGGGCATCCCGGCCTGTAGCCACGCCCCCGTGTGCCCTGGCCATATCCTCATGCACTGCAGCCATGCCCCCACACACAGTGGCCACGCCCCTCGTGCCATAGCCCCGTCCCCTCCTGACCCCCCTCCACACAGTCCAAGCTCTGCCACTGGGAGGGAGAAGAGCCTAGGGAGTGGAATCTTGCCCTTCCAAGTAGGTTCAGGCAAAAGCAATCTGCTGCAGCCTCTCTGAAAGGGTTAACATATAAAAGCTGTTGTTAGGTAGAAAAATAGATGAAAAATAAGCTAGGCAGATGTATCTATCTTTATCTTATCAGGCTCAGGTATGCAGCTGTGTTATACTTAATACAAGGGAAATTTGGGAGTCACCGCGACCTGGAGAGAATCCTCCCTGGTACGAGAATACATCATCTTGAAAGTGTTGGAACTGTAAACATGTTTTTGTATCTGGCTTTTGGAAAAAGTATAAATACCTGTTCAAATGTGGGTTTTGGGTTCTCAGTCTTTTGGAAGCTGATTTCCACTGAGACCCTGCACAGTAAAATAAACTTTTTTGTTTTCTTAATCTGATGGTCTCTGTTCCTTGAAGGGCTACTTCATCTCCTAGCTTGTATCCTTCCTTATTAATAACTTTTGCCATCTTGAACAAGCTCTGCAGTTGTTCAGCCACAGTCATCTTGGTTTTCCACTGTGAAATGTTGGAAAGTATGTGATGGTACTGTTAGATCTCTCAGCATTTGTAGCCTGTTCACTTTTAATTTAATGATGAGCCCGTTCGGGCTGATAAATTCAACTTAGTGCCTTTCCCCCGCTGTTAAATTTCAAAATGGCTCCCAAACATTTTCTGTTTCAGCTGGAAAGGGCTGAAGAGCGGATGAAGTTTTTATTTCAGAAGTTTCTCCTCCCCCTTCTCCCCCTTCCCTCCAAATCTCAGTTGAAATCTTAGTTGTCTGTGCAGTCACTGCAGCCAAGTCAGTTTTTGATTGAGTTGCATTAACTTTGAAAAGCTGACTGACTCACGCTTAAAATGGAGCCACTTAAAGATAGATGAAAGATCTTTCTTTTTTTTAAAAAAACAGAGTGTTGAAGGAAGTAGTTCAAAAGAAACAACGGGATTTTTTTTTCCACCCCTGAAGACAAAGGAATCCATTCTCTCACCCTGGTAGTCTGTTGAAGAGAAATTCTTTACCAAGACTTGGTCCATCACAGAAGAAGGGAAAGGTGGAGTGAAAAGTTAATAGGAATTTTATTGCCAGCTATATAAAAATGATGTCCCTGTGCATGTATTTAAACAATGCTGATTATGCAACATCTTATCTCTTTGTGATTCTGAACGGCTCAGGTGAAACAAATCTTCAACTGCCCCAGTAGGGTTGCCAGTACAGGATTATAGGTCAAGCATACAGTTGTATGTATTTTTTAAAAATCCACATATATGTGTTTTTCTGTGGTTTAAATCGGGGTGGGATTTGTGTGGCCTTTCGGATCTTGGTAGGTAGCTACTCCCCGCATTATTCATCATTTGCTATGCTGGCTAGGGCTGCTGGGAGGTGCAGTCCAATAGTAATGGAAGGGCTAGCCCAAATCCCATGCCAGTACAGATCCAATTGCTGGCCCTAACTAGAGGAGACCACTTAGAACAATAGAACATAATAGCTGGCTTACCAATTTCTCATTGATTTGGTGGATGTCTTCTAACTTGGACCAGTGACTGGATTTAGGCCTGTGTTCTTACAAATACTCTTGAAACCAAAATTCCTGCATGCACACTAAATCAATGTGCGAAGAGACCTATACTGGTGATCCTAGTTTTTGACTTTCCCCCATCAAACTCCAGCCATTTCCAAAGGTGTAAAACCCACCTTAGATGTCCCTCTGGAATTGAACTAAAAATCAGCTGCCAGACACGACTTCATTACTCCACTGACAAACCATTCAAATTGTCATTATTACCTGAATGTGTTCTTAAGCCAGGATAGAGTAGACATGTGCGCAAGTAAGCGCATTAAGCATGTTAATATCAATTATTAAAGCTGCCATCACAGCAAAACTGGCAGGAACATAACCTACATAATTGGAACCAGCGGGAAGTGGGTGTTCAGGAAAGACTGGCTATGAATGAGATATGTATCAGACATTCTCCAGTGTGTTTTTCTGGCTTGTCTTTCTGAAAAGTGGATTATCACAGTGAAGAAATGAGGGAGTAGAAGAACCTTCATAAACACAGACAGGGAGTCTGTCAACACATGGGGATACATATATACACCTTGGCTAGTTCTGCTTCTAGAAAACAACAACAGAACAACAACAATGGGATGTGTTTGCATTTAGCAGCAGTTTGACACTCAGAAATGAAGATGGTGGTTTCATTCCTATTTGATTTCCACATTAGAAAAATCCCTTAGGAAGTAGAATGGTGCAGGGAAATAGATTCCTCCCACTGTCAACTCTCTGTGAGCCAGATCGTATCCCTGGTACCCCAAAGTTATTGGGTTCACTGTGTTGGGTGGAGATGTTTCACCAGTGTTTTGCTTGGGATCCCTGCTTTCACCTCCCCACTTCTCCTTCCTGTGTAAGGAAAGAGTCTTAAAGCATTTTAGTGGGCCTTTGGAACTGCTGGCTGATTCCTCCTGAGCAAGATTGAATACAACAGTAGGATTCCATTTATCTTTGTTAGGACCTGCGTCTAGCTATCAATAATGGTATGGTTTGGATAGGCACCATATCTAATTGGCATTAGGTTTAATTGGCAAGCACATTAATTAGCACTAATATCAAAATCAAACCTGAAGGTGACTAGGAGGTCAAACCAACAGAGGGGAAATTCTGACTGTGAACGTGAGAAAGAAAGGCAGGTCAGCCTAAGACACCCTCCAGGTAAAACTAGATAATTTGTCAGGCAAACAAGTGCTGTTCCTGTGGATAATAAGCTTAAGTAGAAGCTGGAGTTTTCCCAGAGAACACAATAGCTAGAAGCCCACCAGGACACTGATTGACTTATATCCGTCCCCTGTGCACTTGGAGTTTTTTCTCTTTTCTTGTAGCACCCACAATGGACAGCTATTACAACACCCATCACCCAAACACTACAAACATTAGTGGGTTGATAGTCCATTGCATGCACCACAACTCCCAATGTTCCACATTTGGAACAGCACATATCTTCCATGGCCACAGGCTATTTTTCGGGTGCAAATACCCCTGATTCTAGGCTGCCCAGTGCAGTCTCTCACAGATCTGAATGCCACTGTGTCTGTCCATCTCCTGCCTGAGAACTGTCCTTAGGTTCTTTACCTAAGTCATGTTGCTGCTTTTCTCCGCTTCTCCAGACACAGTAATTATTGCACAAACCCCTCACAGGCTCTATCCCACTGTCCTCCCTTCTCTTTGGCTGGTCCTTGTGGGATTGGGTGAATGCTTGAACTGTTGCATGGGTGAGTGAATTTATTTCAATAAAAACACATTTTAGCTTACATTTTACTCTTTGGCTGTTTTTCCTGTGTGAGCCAGTAGACATAGGTAGGAAAGGTCTTGCTAAGTTGTCCCCCTCTCACAAGCTTCCTGAACTTTGAGCTAATTCATTCCTCACTTTTTCAAGGAAGTATTGACATCGCAGGATGACCCTTGTGGCACCTACATTTGGGGGTAACATCTCTTGCTCAAGCCTGGATTCTTGAAGGTTCAGTTGAGGCAATTGTTCCACACTCCTTGCTAGCTCAGTCACCAGTGCTGAAGGGGAAAAAGTTTAAGTTTTCTTCTGTAGTCCTTTCCAGAATCTCCTGATTTTTATTCTGCTAATGGGTGGATCCCTCAACATACTTGGTGGTCAGATGTGCTCAGAACATTCCTTTATTCCTGGGAGGTGACAACAGCCAATGCTTTGTAATGGGATGCTCAGAATTTTCCCACAGCTCAGCAGGTTACATGTAGAAAGCAGAAGTGGAGTGTGTGTGTGCGCGCATGTGCAGAATTCAGAATTCCTAAGCAAGACAAGCTTCCTTCCTCATTCAACAGGTGAACAGCAGTGGAGAAATCCAAGCTGATGGTCAAGATATAGCACCTCCATGAACCTGGTCTGTGTTGAAATCCAACTTGGGCAAACTCTTGGGGATTTCTCTGCCTCACAGTCAGAAGTTGCTGTTCATAGAATCATAGATTTGGAAGAGACCACAGAAGCCATCCAGTCCAACCTCTGCCATTCAGGAACACAAATCAAAGCACTCCCAACAGATGACCATCCAGCCTCTGCTTAAAAACCTTCAAAGAAGGAGACTCTACCACATTCCATTGAGGCAGCATATTCCACTGCCAGATGGCTGTGACCACCAGCAAGTTCTTCCTGAAGTTCAGGTGGAATCTCCTTTCCTGCAGTTTGAATCCATTGCTCCTTGTCCTAGTCTCTGGAGCAGTGGAAAACAAGCCTGCTCCCTCCTCAACCTAACATCCCTTCAAGTATTTAAACATGGCTAGCATGTCCCCTCTTAACCTTCTCTTCCGCAGACTGCTGTTTGCTGTCAGGTCAGCTTTGACACATGGTGACCTCCATGAGCCCTCGTCATCAATGATGATCCATTTCAAATCTTGTAAACTCAGGACCATGAGTTCCCAGATTGAATTAATCCACCTGTAATGTAATCTTTCTTTTTTCCTGCTGCCTTCCGCTTTGTTGACGATTATTTTCTTTTCCAGTAAGTCAATGTCTTCAAATGATATGTTCAAAGCACAACAGCCTCAGTTTAGCCATCTTGACTTCTAGTATGAATTCACTCCTGATTTGCTCTAGTACCCACCATTTGTCTTCTTAGCAGTCCATGATAGCCATAAAATACTCACCAGGACCACATTTCAAATGTACTGATTTTCTTCCTGTCAGCTTTCTTCATTGCCCAGCTTTCACAGTCATACACATTAACTGAAAATACTATGGCATAGATGATTCTGACTTTGTATCTACTAATATATGTTTACATTTGGAGAACTTATTCCTAGTTGCCCTTCCAAGTCTTGGGCCATTTCTGCAGTACACTGTTATGGTGCTATTATTCCACTCTCAACCTCCTGTGGAATTCTGGGGTTTGTAGTTTACTGAGGCCAAAAAGAGCCCCCTGGCTGAGAATTCTAAATGCCCCTCCCTAAACTGCAAACCCCAGGATTCCACAGGAGGTTGAAAGTGGAATAATAGCACTATAACAGTATAGTGTGGAAACGACCTTGGCCTTCTTCTGATTTCTTGACTACAGCCTCCATTTTGATCAATGGCTAGCCTAGGTATACAAAATATTTAGCTGTTTTGATGATTTCAGTACCAACTTTAAAGTTATATAAATCACTGTGGTCATTGTCTTTATCTTCCTGATCTTCATTTATAATCCTGTTTTTCCACCTTTCTTCCTTAATTTTCACTAGTAGTTGTTCCAAGTCTATGCTCTCCAAAGATTCTTGCACATTCCAGCATTTATCAGTTAGCAGGTTCCATCAAGGGAGCTTGTAAACTGTCCCCCAAAAGCAAACAGGAGCCCCCAATCATTCTCTTAATCATTTGCAGCTCTCATCCCGAGGAATAACAGATAAACTCTGAAACCTGGAGGTCCCATTTAAGTGACATTAAATATTCCCCTCAGGTAGCAGAGTGTTCCTGTTGACATACCTTTACGTACTGTGAAATAAACAACGTTAAAATGTGATTAAACAGAACTCAATGTTCTTTCTTTCACCAAAAGGGGTAATAATGTTGATTGATTTTGCATCTCTTTATTGCAAATAAAGTCGTATTTCTTTTTCTTAGTCCTTGGGATAGTACTATCATCACAGGTATGTTTTAAAAGTTCACAAACATCTAACCAACCATGGAGGAATTAAGACTGTTAGTGAAATTAAGAGGTTTTTTAAAAAGCTGATTGATTGCTTTCCTTTTACAACAGTTTTATTGACTGATTAAACAGTTGTGCTTGTAGTTACATTTTGAACAATCTAAAGGGAATTTTAGGAAATTTTGATTGCAGTGCTGTTACCACTTACCTGACCATGTTCCCACTGAAATCAGAAGTCCTTAAGCCAGAGTAAATATATGGAGGGTTGTAGTGTGGATAATTGACAAACAATAGCTATCACTCATTGAAGGAGATGAAGGCTATTTTTTTCATTCCACCCGCACCCCCAAAATTACATCAAGGCCATCCTGTCAATTAAGAGATGTGATGCATCATCATCAGGTGTGTGTGTGTTGCATACATTCAAGTTATTTCTTAACTATGATTATGTTAAAATAAATCTATCACAGGGTTTTCTTGGCAAGATTTGTTCAGAAGTGGTTTGCCTTTGTCTGTGGCCGAGAGAGTGTGACTTGTTCAAAGTCACCTAGTGGGTTTCTGTGGCCAAGCAGGAATTTGAACCCCGGTCCCCCAGAGTCCTAGCCCAGCATCCAAACCACTGCCCCAGAGCCCCTGTCTGGCAGAACTTGAGGAGCAGCAAACACTACTGTTCTCTTCCCCAAGGGCTGTTTTCACAACTGCTGAGGAGAGTTTTGCTCTCCAGATCGAGCTAGGAACCAAATGGCTGCCTCCTACTGCCTTCCACATTGTCAAGCATTATTATCTTTTCTAATAAGTCATGATGCGTCCAAAGTATGATAGCCTCAGATTAATTATTTTGGCTTCTAGGGAGAGTTCATGCTTGATTTGTTCTTGGACACATTCATTTATCTTTTTGGCAGTCCAGGGTATCTGTAGGACTCTTCTCCAATAGCACATTTCTCATCTGTTGATTCTCTTCTTGTCACTTTTCCTCCCTGTCCAGCTTTTACAACCGTACATAGGTAGGATATACATCATCTAAACAGACAAACATAAAGCCCACTTAACTTTATTGATTAACAAATCTGATTTACTGATTAATAACATAATTTTCACATGTCTATTCAAAAGTAAACTCCCTTGGGTTTAATCTCAGGTATTTTCATGGGACTTAATCCCAGGTAACAGCTGAAACCAATTAAAGCTGGAGAACATAACAAGAACTAAATGATGTAATGTAGTAGATCACAATATTGTGCATCTCCAAATGATGGTAGACTGCAGCTCCCAGAATCCCTCACCATTGGCCATGTTGGCTGGAACTTCTGGGAGTAAAAGTCCAATAACATCTGTGACCTAGACTCGGAAATCTAGTACCACATAAAAGCATTTTTTACTTTAGGTAGACTGTTTGCATTATATTTCTAATATTGCTCCTGTGTATTGTGTGAAAACAGAAAGGTAGCATTGTTCTCACCAGAAGATGTTCTATTAAATTACTTCAGCTGTTTCTTTGGGAAAAACAAAGAAGAGAAGAAGCTAGAAATGAAGCAAGGAGGAAAAAACTGGGACGTGTTTTGGTTGCTTTGAATGGATAACAACAGATTCTGAAACATTCCACTTGACACTGATGACATCTCAGTTTCATGTTAATAGAAATCACTCAATGTGGGCTACAAAATGACAGCAAGCCTGTATGGTTTCTAAAATTCTTAAACCAACTGGAGGTTTATACTGTGTTTTATTGTGTGTCTTAACACTGACTACACTTTTATTTTAAATGATTTTGTCATTGCATGTGTGTATGTATGTGTGTGCGTGTGTTGGTGTGCATGTGTCTCCAAGCCAGCTTCAAATTATGGTGACCATATTATAGGGTTTTCTTGGCAAGATTTCTTCAGAAGGGGTCTCCCATTGCCTTCCTCTGAGGCCGAGAGAGTATGACTTGCCCAAAGAAACCCAGTGGATGTCCATGACTGAGCAGGGATTCCATTCCTAGTCCAACTCTCAAGCCATTACAATGTGCTGGTTTTCAATTGTCTGTATCTAATGTATTTTTCTGACACTCATGTGGAATTGCAAAATACAGGCAGCCTTAGTCACACCAAGGTACTAAACAACTAAATTATCAGGTGTTAGGAATAATAAAGCAAATGTTCAGACTCTGTTTGTGAAGTGCTCAGGAACATCTGGCTGTGCCCTGTAAGAAACAAAACATCACATCTTTGATCAGAGCAAAGCTCTTATGTTCCCGATCAGTGTGTACAAGATAAAACAAACAAAATGCCATTTCTCTCTCCCCCTTCTCTCTCTCTCTCTCTCTCTCTCACACACACACTCACTCTCTCCATCACAAGGAATACCTTCATAAATAGAATCATAGAATCATAATGTTGGAAAAGACCACAGCGGCCATCTAGTCTAATTCCCTGCTATGCAGGAACACACATTAAAGCATTTCCAACGGATGGCCATCCAGCCTCTATCTAAAAACCTCCAAAGAAGGAGACTCCACCACACTCCCAGGCAGCATATTCCACTGCTGAATAAGCCTGACCATCAGGAAGTTCTTCCTTAGGGTTAGGTGGAATCTCTTTTCCTCAGTGCATGCACTCCATAGCAAGCAAAGAAGGAGCACCTTGTCCCAGTCTCTGGAGCAGCGGAAAACAAGCTGTTCAATATGACATCCTTTCAAATATTTAAACGTGGCTATCATGTCCCCTCTTAACCTTCTCTTCTGCAGGCTAAACATCCCCAGCTTCCTAAGCTGTTCCTCATAGGGTATGGCTTCCAGACCCTTCACCATGTTGGTCGCTGTCCTCTGGACATGTTCCAACTTGTCAATATCCTTCTTGAATTGAGGTGCCCAGAACTGGACACAGTTTTCCAGATGAGGTCAGACCAAAGCAGAATAGGGTGGTGCTATTATTTTCCTCGATCTAGACACCATACTACTATTGATGCAACCAAGAATTGCATTGGCTTTTTTGGCTGCCACATCACACTACCAACTGATGTTCAACTTGTGGTCTACTAAGACTCCTAGATCCCTTTCACACCTACTGTTGTCCAGTCAGGTGTCTCCCATCCTATCTTTGTGCATTTCATTTTTTCTGCCTAGGTATAGGACCTTACATTTCTCTCTATTGAAATTCATTTTGCTAGCTCTAGGCCAGCTTTCCAATCTTTCAAGATCATTTTGAATTTTGACCCTGTCCCCTGGGGTATTAGCATAAGACAAGACCCCCCTACTCCCCAATATGTAAATATGAAATTCTTTTTGGTTTTTCAGAATCCTTTACACATGCTACATGGACAAAAGGCCTACTTCCCACATCAACTGTGTTTGTCTAAGCAGTAAGATTTGACTATTTCTTTTCATTTCTACCTTCTAAACGGAGACACACTTGTGGAGCAGCCTGATAAAGTAAGCTGATTCCACCTGCCCAAGTCCTGTCATGAATGAGTAAACAGTTAGAGTGGCTGGGATGCAGATAGCGTGCTGGAGTGTTTATTAACCTGAGCCAAGAAGATGGATGTTGGCTGTCCGGTACCTTGCCAACAAGGGGCAGCAATGCTGGATGAGTTTGATAATGTGCTCCATAGCCCATGAGGCTTTGGTACAAACTAAGCAGGTAATCGAATCACCTGGGATTAGAACCACTTTGAAATCCCCGAGAAAGCCAGCCTGCTTCCAGAGCATACAGCAGGTATTGGATGGCAAAACTATACCACAAAATGCTTTAAAGCTTGTTCAAGTTTAGACTTTACATTCAGGTAAAGAAAAGAAGCCACCCCCCAAAAAAAGGTGTGTGGGGGGGACTGCATTGGTCTAATGTTCTGAGAATGAAGCAAACTACAGCAGAACTCATGTTGAGTACAGTGACTAGTGCAGGCAACAGACAGATGAACATAAGGAGTTACTTTGTACAGAAGCTGTAATGAGGTGCTATACATGGGCTCTGCAAGAAAACTGTGTTTCATTTTTTATTTATTTCATTAATTTATTTATATCTTGCTTTTCTCCCTTTGCAGGACCCAAGGTGACTTGCATTCAGTTAAAACTAGGTACAGTTAAAGGTGGGGGCTTCCTGTAAGTGTTGACTGATCAAAGAAATTAGTAAAGTAACTCATTCCTTTTAAAAAGCAACGGTTTGCGTTTATACCCATGTTTTGGAATTTAACACATGATCAGTGAAAATGGATTTTTCATGCCCTTGTGACTGCTAAAAGACTGATGCTTCAGTACTGAAGGATAACGTGCAAGCCAATGGACAGAAGATTTAGCAATGTGTGTTGTGATGAGAGCTGTGCATTGGATCTACTGGTCTGGGGCAAAGCTCTCCCAGGCACTAACTCTCTCTCTGCAAGCCCTTATGGGCTATAAGTTTCAAAGACAGATTTATCCAGAGTAGCACCAAAAACAAGGAAAGAAAAAGAAGTCAAGTTGAAGATAAGCCCCTTCCTAAGCTAAAAACCCCAGGATTCCATAGGAGGTTGAAAATGGAATAATAGCACTATAACAGTCTAGTGAGAAAATGGCCTATGTTATATTATATTGCAACAGGGCATTTACCGGTATAGTGCAGAATTCTAGGTAGCAAGGATCTTTTTCTTTCTTTCTGATAACAAATAGTGAAATGTAGATATTTGTCTTGCACAAACCCTCTTATGGTAGATGATCTTTAAATGAAAAAAAAAAAAAAAGTCCAAACACTTCTCCTCCCACCCCATCTTCTTGGACAGCCCTGGTGTGAAACATAATTTTCTTTTCTCAAGCCTTTGTTAAGCCTCTTGTTAAATGTCCCCAAGGAATATCCTCTTCACATTTGAAGTGTTTAAATAGTATGAAACGAAGAGATTTGGGAGCTGAAGTGTCACTCCAGAAAAATGGTGGACACTAATCCCCGAGGATTATGAAAATCGAAAGAACTTGACCTGGGAAGAAACAGAATTTGAAGCTAAATTGCACTTTGGTAACTTGTGACCTTTGCTGTCTCCTGAAGCTTTTATATAACAATAGAGACTTACATCAAGACAAAGGATGTGGCATTGGGAGTCCTATAGTTAATTTTGACTTTTGTTTTATGCTACGTCTTGCCCCTTGTTTAGAGCAGCATACTTGGCAAGATAAGAGAGGCCAAATTCCTGGCAAATGGCTTGGTATGACATCTAGGAAAACACAGAAGTCACATGGGGCAATAGACAAGATTTTAGAATCCAGTTGAGGATGATATACGAGAACTATGGAATCCACTCAATGGCCCTTTTCACACGCTTTTTTTTTTGCATGAACGCCCCTTGAGTGTCGTGTGAGTGGGAGCGGCGCGCCGTATGATGCACTCCCCCTCGCGAGGCTAAAGCAGGGCACGCACGCAGTTTTTGATTTTCGGCTTTAAGCTGAAAATACCCTGCGCTCGCGCAATGCTCGTGGCGCCCTCATGCACTTACCTCTGTGCAGTGTGTCGGCAAGGCGGCCCAGTCGCGCTTCCTTCCCCCAGCGCAGCCTACAACTCCCAGACTGCGCAGTGGAATGAAGGGGCGGGGCGCTAGGGTGATGGTCACACTAACAGGAAGCAACTTGTGGTACGAAGGAGCGAGGAAGCGGCAGCGTTTCGGATGAGGCTTCTCACGCGAGACACCCTCCCCCATCGCGCAAAACGGTAACGTGTGAAAAGGGCCAATGTTTGGAGGGCACGCATGGCATCCTGAGTTTAGATTGAAATCTTATCCGCTTTCTGGAGATGTCCTTATCTTCTCAGTGCGTGCACTCCGTAGCAAGCAAAGAAGGAACACCACAAATGAAGATAGGTTAAGCATGTCATTTCATACCCACTAATATTTCACCAATGAAAACTGGAAAACATGTGGCCAAATGACTTCTGAGTATGGTTAAGATGAAAAAAGGTTATTGATGAGAAAGAATACATAATCTAGGAGAGGCTACAGCAGTTTGCTTGTGCCTGAGTCTACTGGGAAGGGCAAGACTCCACCCTTCCCTATCTCTCTGCTGAATTAATTGAGTGCAAACCGCTTTTGTACTCTGAACTCAGTTTTTAGCAACTGAAGTAAGTGGAGGACAAAGGGAGAAAGTGGAGGAAGAAATAAAAACTGGGACATTTTAAAAGCAACTAAAGTAGTGAGATGGCAGAAAATTAATCAGGACTGTTGTTGCCAAATAAGAGAGAACTGGAGGGTATGTCATTGGCCATTTCCACACTACACTGTTATAGTGCAATTATTCCACTTTCCTGTGGAATTCTTGGGTGTTTGTAGTTTACTGAGGCCAAAGAGCTCTTTGGTTGAGAATTCTAAAGGCCCCTCCCTAAACTGCAATCCCCAGGATTCCACAGGATGTTGAAAGTGGAATAATAGTACTATAAACAGTGCAGTGTGGAAATTGCCATTTGCTACATCGATCCTTAAAACCAGGCCAGCTGGGAACCAATAACTAAAGCTTCTCCTTGATTAGCATCCAGTGCAGAATAATGGTAGGAGTAATAGACAGGATGGTGAAACAAATCTAATCCATGCACACTTTTGATCCTAGCACAAAAAATTTTCATTTTAAAAATATTTGGCAGTCTTGATGACTTTGTGACATTTCACTTGTTTGTTTACTTTTCTGAAATCACTGTTTTCACCCTCAGTTGTCTTTGGGCACTATAAGTTAGTCCAGCAATGAGACTCATAGGTCCCTCCAAATGTGGGACTGCCAGTCCCAACAGTCTATGCTAGGATAGTCATGATAGTCAGAAAGAGTTGCAATCCAACAAGATCTGGAGGGCCACATACTTTCCACTCCTGGTTTACTCAAGTCTTATTGACTGCATGGTGTTGAATGGACTCCATTCAATAATGCTTCCATTAGATTTATCCACAAAGGAGAAAGAGGCAGCTAAAATGAGACCAAATCAGCAGTAATGGTACCAACAGGACTATAATCGCAGTGAATATCTGCACAAATTATTTTACTACCCTATCCAATTTGGCCTATAAATCAAAGCTGAGGAATTTTTGGTGCAGTCCTGTAACATCTAACATTTCCCAGATGGATATTGGGCCATACTGTGGCTGAAACACATCAGAGTATGGTCGAAAGGATGATGCCAGACACCAAGGTGGCAAAAGTTATTAATGAGAAAGAAAACACAAAATTACTATTTTAATCAGAGGAGTCCTGGAATTTATGTACTGAGTTTAGGAAAACCTGGAAAAAAAATGTACAAAGTAAAATAGACCTCCCCAAACCAACACAAAGCCACCTACTGGGAAGGGTATCACTCTTCTTCTCCTCTCTCTCCTGCTGGGTTAATTGAGATGGGCTAGTTAACTATATTTGTACTGCACACTCTGGCCATTTCTGTACTAGACTGTTATAGTGCTATTATTCCACTTTCAACATCCCATGGAATCCTGGGGTTTGCAGTTTAGAGAGGGGCCTTTAGAATTCTCAGCCAGAGAGCCCCTTTTTGGCCTCAGTAAACTACAACCCCCAGAATTCCACAGGAGGTTGAAAGTGGAATGATAGCACTATAACGGTGTAGTGCAGAAATGGCCTCTGTTTTCAGCAGTGGAATCAAACTAAGGACAAAGGAAATAAGTGGCAGGAGAAGAGAGAAATCAGGACACTTTAAAAACAGCTAAGAAAGTGGGAGGGCAGCGATCAACTGCAAATCTGGAATATAGTATCTCATTTGTGCCAGAATATCGAGGAAATAATGCATACCTCTGAGGACAAAAAGAGTTTTATTTTTCCAGTATTCTCCTGATAAACACTTAATTTTCCTCTTAAATTATCCTCTCTCTCAACATTACACTACTATAGAAAGGTTATTTGTCCACACATAATGTCATGATGTTGCGATGTACCCAAGAAAGCTCAGTTGCATGTTCTGTTAAACAGCATCCTCCTTCCTGTCCCAGAGGTAGTAGCTAGATGTAGGTGGAATGCGGCTGATGAGCAGATTCCTTAGCTTGGCAGAAACACTTTGGAATCCTTCAGGATGAGCAGGGCTATAGAACTGTAAGATATTATCGCCATCCCTCTTATTAATAGCACAATGTCATCCTCTCCGCTTGTTCCTTTATAGTGCTTTTGCCACCTGACTTTCCTTACTTGGACCATTTTTGAATAGATTGGAGCTGAGACTTTATCTTTCCAGAAGGTTAGAACCTTCTTGGAGGAACACAAGCACCAGCAATACTTCAGAGTTAGTGAAGAAAATGGGTTTTATGAAGTCAAATAAAAAGTTCACTTCATCAAGCAGCCGTCGGAGTCCAAACAACTGTCAGCCGTCTTAAAGAAGAGACATCGTTTTATTTAATTGCAAATTAAAAAACATAAACCATCTTCAAGCGCAGGTCTAATGCTGCATCAAATCAATACAGTAATTGTGCTAAAGCAATTGTCAAGGAGGCGGGTGGCGCTTGGCACCTAGCAGATGGAAAGGAGGCGTCCGCTGAAGCAAGAGAGAGGCCGCCTGCATTGTGTGTGGGGAAGCCAGGTTGAATGAGCCCATTTTGTGCTGTATGAGTGACTCGCTTCCTCCATTACTTGTGATAAATGTAATCAAAAAAGGGAGACAGAGGCAGAGATGGAAATATTGTTAATGGCTCCTTTTGTGCTGGCAGGTTTTTAGTAAGAGGAAAATCACTGGAATTAAACTGAGAGGCGGGAGAGAGATTTTGATCTTGCACACACAACTTCTTGCTGCCGACTCCCACTCTTGAGGCTGAAATCATTGCTCTCTCTGGTCGGGGGAGAGAGAGTTAAGTTTGCTTAAACAAAATCAGAGTTAGAGCCAACTCTGGGCTTGAGAGGACAATCAGCAAGTCACCTCTGGCAGGCGCTCTGCAGAACTTGGAAAAGCATGTGCTCATATGTGTGTGCATTTGTGTATTTCTGTAAATGTATTTTAAAAATATAAATCCAAAGAAAAGGGGAAATGAAAAAAAAGAGAGGAAGAAAAGAAGAGGAAAAAAAGGAAGAGAAAAAAAGTCAGGATTGTCCATGCCTTCATTTTTCCAGTTTCTATGTATGGTGGCAAAACTGGACAGCGAAGAAAGCTGATAGGATGAAAATCAGCTTGTCTAAAATGTGGTGCTGGAGAAGAGTTCTACGAATATCATGAGCTGCTAAAAAGAGAAACGAATGACTCCTAGACAAATCAAGCCTAGAAGTGAAGAAGCCTAAACTGAGACTGTCATACTTTGGATGTATCATGAGAAGACATGACTCCCTAGAAAAGACAAGGTAGAAGGGAGTAGAAAAGGAGGAACACCACATTACAGATGGATAGACTCAGTCAAGAAAGACACATCCCTGAATCTGCAAGACCTGAGCAGGGCGATTGGGAATAGAGTGGTTTGGAAGTCTTTTCATTCATAGGGTTGCCATTAAGTCAAGATTGACTTGATAGCACTTATCAATAAGACATGCAAAGACAGGAAGATGGGCTGCATCTATATATCATCTATATATCAGTATAAGCTGATTGTATATTCCAAAACATTTTTTTAAAGTAGACATCTGTAAAATACATGCTCATACATAGCTAAAGCAACAAAATCTTCTGGCCATTGAATGAAAGATGATTAACATTTCTCTTTCCAATTTTATACGAGTTACTTCTTTGGACTACACTTGCAAGAATCCATGTCTACCATGGCTGTGACATTATATCTCTACAGATCAACCAACAGTAGCAGAGAGGCTGAGTTTGAAGGAGTATCAGGATGAGGAGGAGGAGACAGTCATAGCATGTGGATTAGACAATGATAAGCGTCCTGTAGGACTTAAACTAAAAAAAGGATTTTTAAAGATGTTAAAGTTTGATGTCTCCATTAAAGTGAGAGTTGTGCTTCAGTTACACAGTGTCACATGAAACAACAGCCTGTAGGCATCCTGGTTGGAGAATGCTGAGAGCCGTAATCTGGACCTCCAACATTTCACAGATGAAAACTGAGTGGTCATGAAACGTCAGAGTATGGTGAAGATGGCAAAAGTTGTTAATCAGGATGAACACATAAGATAGGAGAGACTGCAGCAGGTTGCTTGTGCCTCAGCCTGCTGGGAAGGGCAAGATTTCTGCTCTCTCTTCCCCACTCACTGAGTTAAGGGAATGCAAATTACTTTTGCATTTTGAACTTGGCTTGCAGCAACTGAAGTGTGGTAAAGACAAAGGGGAAAGTGAGAGGAGGAATTGGAAATTGGGATGTTTTAAAGCAGCTGAAAAAGTGGGATGGCAAAAGCTGAACCGGGACTGTCTCTGCCAAACCAGGGCAGTTGGAGACTATGGTAATCCAAAAAGGCAAGTTCAGCTTTTTCCTACATCTTGGCCAGCAACTCATTTCAGTTGTTGCATTCTTTCTAATATGTTGAAAATTATTGCTAGAACAATTTATATCTGATAGTGATGGTATAAAAGGGCTGAGTTTCTGCAAAATGTGGAATCTTTTGGTATGGTGAATATAAACCATGCTACTTATGTTCTGGAATGGTTATTAAACCTAGAGTGAAACCTGAGGCCTTCTGCTTCCACTGAGATTTGAATGTCTCTGGTTTTATAAATGTATGCATAGTATGATACCTGAAAAATGGTTTTAGTTTTGACCTGACTTTATCCACTTTATCACTCTGAATTGAACACTGACCTGAATGTATACTGGAACTGGAAATCTGTATGTTAACAGTCATACAACATGGCATGTGCACTCCCAAAACATGTTGGATAAATGTGGGCATCTAAAAACAATGCTCATTAAAAAAAGCTACATGTATTGTATTTGAAAAACAGACAGGGAGAAAAAATATGTAGTTTGCCCCTACAATGCACTTGTGTAGAAAAATACATGTAATGTGATTTATTTATTTATTTTGGTTTGAGGCAAAATAAAATGTGCAGTACAATAAGGACAAAAATTGGAATTGACTTTGATTTAGAATGAGAAGAAACTTGAACAGAAGTTTTGCCTGTTCTCACATTTCACATTCACATTTCATATTCCTATTTATAACTGTATATTATTAGAGGGGTACCTCCATACTCTAGAGAGCCAGTGTGGTTGTGGCTTGAGCATTGGACAATTGATCCTGGAGACCAAGGCTTGAATTCTCTGCTCAGCCATGGAAACCCAGTGGTTGACCTTGGGCAAGTCACATTTTCTCAGCCCCAGAAGACCCTGTGATAGGTTTGTCTGAGGGTTGCCATAAGTTGGAAATGACTTGAAGGCACCCAACAACGACAATTTGCTGTATACTTTTGAAATAGAATCTTTTCAAATTCCCACACAAAATGAGAGGTCCTGCCCCTCTTGGACAAATATTTGAATAAAAATACCAGTATCCACTGTGCAGAAAAAGTCTACATTTTTCCTCAGGCCCTCCTTTGCTACCCCAGGCAAAAACATCCACTTCCTCTAAAGTATCCGCATGGCATTTTAACTTTCTATTGCTGATTCAGATTTAGCATCCTTTTCCTGTTGCATCCCTTGGAAGAGCTTCCAGAAGTTTCCCGAATCCTTTGGTAAACCATGGAGGCCATGGTGGCTGTGGGGACTATAGGACCTGTAATCCAAAAAAGTGATTTCCTTCAAGGAACTACCTTTTTCATGAAAGCTTTAAAATGTATAGGTTTAAAGCTATTGATTGCCTGCTAGCAATGATATGGACTTGAGTCAATTGTCTCAGACTCAAGTTAGACTTAAGTCTTGGACTTGACTCTACAATAAATGATGTACTGACTCAACTCTACTTGTGACTTGTATCTTTTTAGTGACTGACTCGCTGCCCTTGGTTCAATAACAGAAACCTTACAACTTTGAATAACACTTCCATCCCTTTTTGCCTACTGGTCACATAATCTGTCTCAAGCCCAAAGTGTGGGTGCATTTCTCAGAGGGGAACAGCAAATGGGTTAGGCAATGGGCTTCAGGCAGGCTGGAGGTCTACTCAGCAGCCTGTCCCTGCTGTATATCGTAGGAGCCTTCTAAAACTTTTCCTAAGAGCAGAAGGCAAGAATTGCCCTCAGAGAGCAGGGCACATTTCTCAAAGCGAACAGTAAGTGTGTTAGGCAATGGGCTTCAGGAGGAAGAATCCTTCCTTCTAAAGCCTTTGAAGTTTCAGTAATGGGGGGTAAGAAGAATCCTATTCCCCACTTCTGAAAATGCTTCCAGCTTCAGAAATGGGAAGTAAGAAAGATCTTGTTTCCCAATTCCAAAGTGGCCGACTCTTTTATGCCCACTGACACAAAAGCCTCCAGCTTCAGGAAGAGGGAGTCAAAAAGATCTTATTCTCCTCTTCTGAAGCTACAGATGGCAAAATTGCAAATATGGAGGGCCGATTCTACTTAAATAGTTAAAACTGGCTTTATTTGAGTCTGTCTGGAATATAGGTTGAGGTATAAAGTTGGCTCTCAGACTTGAGACTTGACTTGAAAGTATCTTGCAAGGACTTGAGACTAGACTTGAGATTTGAAGGTAGGGACTTGAGACTTGACCTGAGACTTGGAGTAAAAGACTTAAATACATTGCTGCCTGCTAGTGTTCTCATGAAGTAGGCAAAAAGGGGAAAACAGTAAAATAACAGAGAAATTGTTGTTGTGAGACAATTATTGGAACTATTTGTTGCTGGCAAGTAGCACCTCCTCCAGAAAACACACTCACACACATACACCACCACTCAAGGGACATTTGCCAGGAAGGTCTAAGCCCTTGTTACTCTATACCTTGGCAGTTGGTGCACAGTGCAATGACACAAACAGTTGACCCGTGTGAAACTTGAGAGGCATGAAGAAAGAGACACCAATTAGCCCCTTTAACCCATGGTTATGTAACAGGAAAGATAAAGCTATGTGAAGAAGTATTTGACTACCAAAAATATACTGGGAGGTCAGATGCTAAAATTGTCACCAGAACTCTGACTGATGAGTGTCCCAGAGACATCTGAGGCACACTAAAGCTTCTGAGATACAATATCACCTCTCATTTATGTCCTTGGCAATGGTTGCGACGAGACTGGGTCTCTTGAACTGCAGCTGGCATCTTGTTTAGAAACAGAGAAAATGCTTCCTCCTCCCTTTTGCCTTGGGGGGTTACTCGCAAATGTGGTGTTAAATCAATTGAGCAAGCTGGTCTTTCCTTAGAACATGTTTTCTCAGGGCTGGATAAGCAGGGGGAATAGTTGGTGGGGAGACCAGGGGGAGGAGCACAGGTGTTCAAAACTCATCCCGGCTGAAGACGATACCCTTGAACATGTCAGCTTTTCAACGCTGGAACACTGAACTAATTTGATATTGGCCAGTCACCAAGGATATCCGGTTGGCTGTTTCAAATTAAATTCAGTCTTATCCCTGACTTTCTTGCCTCATTGCTTCCTTAACCACCCCGCACTTGCTTTTCCCCAGCCTCACGTTTGCTTCTCTGTTCTTTGTGTTTCAGCTATCCAAAGAAAAGAAAGCTGCACGGTGTGTCACTGTCCTGTTGATAACACTTTCACCCTGAGAGTAAAAATATTGTTGGACATTCTGTGACCTCAACAGCTGTTTATTTAGGGATTAGAAAAGGAGAAGACTGTCCAAATAACCACTAATTTCCAGGTGATTATAAATACAAAACCTCTCAGTGGTTCATAGTTATGGCAAAAACAGAACCAAACTGATGAAAGGATAAACATTTTTTATTCTTCTCCCCTCTTTTTTTTGTGATTGGGTGGCAGATGCTACACATTAGCATCATTTAGACATTAAGAGTCCCATAAATGGAGATATAACATGTGTCCTCATCATAGTTGACCTTATTTATAGAAGCAGCTGACATCTGAATGTCAAATTTGCATGCATGACTTCTTCCCCTAATAAGCACTTTAATATGCAAATACACCTAAGGGTTGTAAAAAGAATAATAATAAATAAAATAACTTTGATCATTTCTATGAAGATTTGTGTTTGCTTTGTTGGATGTGAGGATGGGAGCTAAGATTAGATCCTGTCACTTAATGAGCAAGAGACTGAAGCAGAAGGAAACATTTAGAGAGATGAATCCTGAATTATAAGCAGCCTCCTGCACAAGTGGTGCATTAAAGAAGGTTTCTTTGTTTTACAATTCTGTATGCAGCGATGTACAAAGATGTTTGATTCAAGCTGGATTTGGAAGGGAAAAAAAAAACCCTCTGTTTATAGCAGGGATAATGAATTTAGGAAAGCATTCCAAGTGGTGTTGAGGAAGGAGGTGATCAGCATATCCTCCAACATTTCCCAGATAAAACCTGGGACACCTACGGCCAAAAAACACGAGAACATGTTCAAAATCGTGGAAGTTATTAACAAGAAATAACAAAGTAAGGAGAGGTTGCAGCACTTTGCTTTTGCTTTGCTACAGGGAAGGGTAAAATTATGTTCTTTCCCCCTTCCAACTGAGTTGAGTACTTTTGCAATTTGAACTCAAGCACTTTCCACCCACCTCCCACCTGCAATGGCAATGGGATTGCAATGGGATCATGATGATGGTTCTGCATGATGTTGTCATGATCGTGTCGTGATCTCGTGGCCACCTGTCACAATCGTGGAACAAATCATTGATGAGTTTCTTCCATCAATGACCTGCAATTGCACAGTCTTTCTGCCTCCCTCCTGCACTTGCATGCTGTGCAGAACATCAGGAAGCACAACAAGTGTGCTTCCTCCCCTAGTGCAGCCTGAGAAAGTGCCAGGCTGTGCTGTGGAAGGGAGAGGTGGAGCCATCACGCTTTCTCCCATCCAGCAGGCAGCCCACACGGAAGGCAGCGCTTCTGTTGCGCTCCCCTCCCCAGATAGCCAACCCTGGCGTCCTCATACAATGGATTCAAACAAAAGGCAAGATGCAGAAAGGGCCTCATTCTGTAGCAATTGAAGTGAGCTGAGGACAAAGGGGGAAGTCAGAGAAGGAAAGTGGGACAACAGAGGATTAACTGGGACTTTTTCTGCCAAATCAGGGCAGTTGGAGGGGATAGGTCTGCTAGCTTCATGATAAGGTTGACATTAGCTGCATCAATCAATGTGGGTAATCATTCACCTAACTTGCCAGAAAGGTATAATAGGTCTGCCTCTAAATCGGACAAGGGCATAAGCCAAGCAGATCCAGGGAGAACGGACACCCACATACGCAGGCTTGATTAGGCAGTTCCTGCCTGATTTAACTCTATCTTGGTTTCCTTTGAGAAATGAGAACGTTACTCCTAAAAAACTGCAGCATAAATGTTAGCTAACTTCTTCCCCTTAAACTGTAATTGCCACTATTTACTTTTTTAAAAGTAACTTTCCCAGCTCTGGTTTCTGATTTAGCTTTGCTCCAAGGAAATTGTGTGAAATTAAAATGATTTCCAGCACTTATATTTTTACAATAGTCTGGAATGATGTTATATTGGCATTGACAGAAACTTGAAATGGCTGATCCAGCTAATGCTGTTAGAAGTCCTAAAGAAGACAAAGAAAGTATTTTCCCATGGGCCTCCTCCAGCATGGAATCAATCCTCAGTACTCCCTATGCATCAGCTGGAGTTTTGAGCTATGTTTTAGCTCACCCTTGAAATAGAATGTCCTGAAAGAATGAAATGTTAGCTCACAGCATTCACTGTGCTCCCATTTTTAGTTTCTCATTTGCATTGATTTATTGTCTTATGTTGAGATATTTGCTTTGTTTCCCAATACAAACCATAGGAGAAAAAAAAGATTGTCAAGTGACAAGATATACATTAATCTGGAGGATGTGCATAACTGGTACTATTCAGTCCAGTAACAGTGTTAACTGGATTGAGATGACAATGATAAATTCCAGCCCTTCTTGCAGAGATTGGTGGTGGCTTGGGACATATGCCAAGCATTGTACAACTGGAACAATGTCCCCAACAACTAGCAGGCATTTTCAAAGTTTTTGGACAAGTTCATGTCTGAAGATTCTAGGAAGCAATGCTGTGCCCTTCTTAATGCAAAACAGCCTGTACATTGTGTGAACTTTTAGGCTGTTGTCACAAAATCTTAGGTAGGGTAGGGAGGATGTTGGAGGGCTTTGGAGAGTTACCCAGTATGGACCTACTTTCTGTCCTCACTGCCTATTTGCTTATGCTTTGTTTTTTTCTGGGCACAATCCAGTACTGCCAAGAAGGAGAGGGAAAGGCTTCTGTTCAAGGGCAGTTGAACTGGAACCAGTAGTAGGCAAAGAGCCAGAGAGCTCTTTGTGGGTCAGAAGTGCATACTCTTTAACTATCCTGATTTTTCAGGGAAAGTCTGTATTAATCCTCTATTGTCTTATGTTTTCAGCTGCTTTTAAAATGGCCCAGTTTCTCTTCTTCCTCTCACTTTCCTTCTATTGCCCATAGCTTACTTTTGTTGCTGCAAACTGAGTTCAAAATGCAAAAGGAATTTGCACTCAGTTAAGTCAGTATGGGGAGAGGAGAGGAGGGGATGGAATCTTGTCCTTCCCAATGGATTCAGGAAAAAGCAAACTGCTGCAGCCTCTCTTAGATTGTGTGTTCTTCCTCATTAATAACTTTTGCCATCTTGACCATACTCTGATGCTGCTTGACCACATGTATCCTGGTGTTCATTTGTAAAATGTTAGAAATCATGGAAGTGCACCCTGTTTGAGGGGGAGCCATGGCAGCTACGCAATAGTGTTAGCCCTTCTATGTGCTTTCTTTCAATAGAGTCTGAGTTTTGAATTTTTGGACTGAGAGATGGTGTGCGTGCGTGCGTGTGTGCGTGCAGAAACTCACTGTGCAAAATGGCTAATTAAAAATTCCAAACAAGGGGCACATTATTACCTGTGCTTGGAGCTATTTTGTACTTAGCACTTTGCAGTCTTTAAGAGGAAGGGCCTGAGTGAACTGAGTGGATATCAGTCTCAGTCAGCAGCCTCATATTTTCCTGCACATGAAATTCTCATCCTTCATCATGAATAGGGGAAGGCAGCAGAAGGCTTATGCAGCCTTCTACACCTGTCCAAAGTACTTAGGATAGGATGAATATAGTTGATTGAAGGCACTCCTGAAAGATGCCATTCCAAGCTCTCTTTAAAGGCCCCAACAGAAGGAGCATCCACCAGTGTAGTCTATTCCACTGTCTAACAGTTATTAGGGTAAAAAACTTCTTTATAATGTTTAGCTGAAATCTCTTTTCTTGTAATTTGAATCCATTGATTTGTGGTCTAATCTCTGGAGCAGCAGAAAACAAGTGGGATCCATCTTCTGCATGATTCTTGGTTGCATCAATAGGAATATGGTGTCTAGATCGAGGGAGGTAACGGTACCACTTTATTCTGCTTTGGTCCGACCTCGTTTGGAATACTGTGTCCAGTTCTGGGTACTTCAATTCAAGAACGATATCGACAAGCTGGAGCATGTCCAGAGGAGGGCAACCAAAATGGTGGAGAGTCTGGAAGCCATGAAGCCCTATGAGGAGCAGCTTAGGGAGCTGGGGATGTTTAATCTGCAGAAGAGAAGGTTAAGAGAGGACATGATAGCCATGTTTAAATATTTGAAGGAATGTCATGTCGAGGAGGCAGCAGGCTTGTTTTCTGCTGCTCCAGAGACTAGAACAAGGAGCAACGGATTCAAACTACAGGAAAAGAGATTCCACCTGAACCTCAGGAAGAACATTCTGATGGTCAGAGCTGTCCGGCAGTAGAATATGCTGCCTCGGAGTGTAGTGGAGTCTTCCTCTTTGGAGGTTTTTAAGCAGAGGCTGGATGGCCATCTGTTGGGAATGCTTTGATGGGTATTCCTGAATAGCAGAGGTTTGGACTGGATGGCCCCTGTAATCTCTTCCAACTCTATGATTCTATGACATCCCTTCACATATTTAAAGACAACCATCATATCGTCTCTCAGTCTTCTCTTCTCCAGACTAAACACATCTGGCTCTTTCAGTTCTTCTTCACATGGCTTGGTTTTGAGACCTTTAATCTTCTTGGTCAACATTCTTGGGACATGTTCCAGCTCATCAGTATCCTTGTTGAAATATCCTTGTTGAAATCCTTACATTTTGAAGGACTACTGCTTTAAACTGATGCAAACATGAATGCCTAACTCCAAGTGCCAGTCACAACCAAAGCAGACCAGTTGTATCAATGGGATTTATGCATGTGTTGACTTCCTGTTCAGTAATAGATTCACTGGCTCTCTTCTAGTTAGGTAAGCAATTGGATTTATTGTGTATAAAATACTTATAAGAGTAAAGAAATATTACAATGCTTTGCGATCAGGTTCTTAAATGACCATTGCTGTCACTGATAGTTTAGTCATACTAAAGAAAACATATATCTAAAATATCTATTGATTTTTACTGTGAATTTTCTCCAATATTTAATACACGGTAATCTGCTTTCTACAGATATATATTAGTTTTCTGTCTTCCTTTAATTCTTTATCACTCCATTAATTTAAACCTATAAATCCTGTATCGTTTGTAATATAAATTTATTCTCCCATTCTTACATGTTTAAGATTTTCCGTTGGCTTCCAGTTCCTTCCTTCTGTTGGCCAGAAACAAGAGAAGGTTTGTCTGCCATATTCTCCAGTGACATTCTGCTTCTTTCTTCTCTCCCGCTGACACTGCTGCACCTCCCATAAAAGTTGAGGAATTGAAAATAAAATGGGCTATTCATCAAAACCACTAAGAGCTGTTAAATCAGTGAACTGTGTGAATATGCATTTGTTCCTATTAGGTGCTGAAATGCGAGAACCTTGCGTACAGTCACTGCATGGAACATAGCTCATCAACGCATAATGGCCGAAAGGCTCTTCAGCACAGTTGCATATCTCTATATTGGAATCTGTATCTGCTTATCTACATCTTAATCTATACATACAGCTTTATCATAATTTGTACTTGAATATGTCTGAAAGTCCCTCAGGCTATCTCAAAGTCTTTTTTATTATTATTTAAGAGTCCAACGATGTAATTTGCTGAAAAGTAGGAAGCTTGAGCTCTGAATATTTGGCTGCCTCTGCAGTTGAGATGGTGAATATGAAGTGGATTGTTTCACCACGCGCAGTTCCCCGTGTGACAGCCATTGCAGGGTCAGCTTCCCTTTGAGGAGAGAGCAGCACTAATCCAGAATTTCTTTGTAATGTCTTTTTTCATTTGCAATTTAAAAAAAATGGCTGCTACTATTCCAGGTGGAATGTTTGTATGAAGAGAAAGAGAAGGCTTGCATACTACCAGGGGAGAGATTTAATAAACATTTTACATTCAGGAATACAGTCAACTCTCCTGAAGGATCTTGATTAGAGAGATCCAGTGTCAGACTGGAGATCAGGTTTATCAAAAGTACAGTGGCATTAGAGCAGATAGCAGTCATTAATTAATATGGGATTAAGTGAAGGGAGAAACTCAGGGATGCTGTCATGTACAATCTGGAGGACAATCAGAAGGACAACCTGGAGCTTCCTGGAACTACTACACAACATGGATGAATGGACCAAGCTGAGAGGGACCTGGGGATATGAAACTATCCAAAAGATCCTAAAACACAAGGAGAGAGGATTGATGGAAAAGTCTAGAGTCACTGGGGGAAGCAGAGGACTTTATTACACAAGGCAGCTGAATCACACAATAGGATAATAGCTTCATTGGCCAGGACTTGTCACATGAAGTTGTTCTTCTTCTGTTATTCTCCTGGTGGGGGATTGTTTGGAAAGCATTTCTAATGACCTCCTTTGTAAAAGAATCAGTTTCCAAATGATCTCCCACTGGGAGAACAACAGAAAAGGAACAAGCTAATGCCTTGGAATGCTTCATGCAATCTCAGGGCTATACTTTGCTCACCCCTGCTTTAAGGAAAGCCTTAAGGCACATACAGATTCACTCATGCATTGAAAATCAAGGCCAAAGTAAGACAAAGTGCCTGCTGTTGCTTGCTGCCCTGTCTAATAAGTAGACTTATTTGTGCTTGTTACGTGTCTTTAACTCAACTCTGGCTCATGGTGACCCTGTCATAAGTCATATGATCCTACCACAGTGTTTTCTTGGCAATATCAGAGGAGATTTGCCATGGTCATTCTCATAGGTTGAGAGAGTGTGGCTCACCCATTCTATGACTGAGTAGGGTTTTGAACCCTGGTTTCGAGGAGTCCTAGTCACACACTCAAATCACTAACCACGTTGCCTCTCTTTACCATGCCAGTTGTCTTATTATACCGTATAAGAAGAAGATGCATTCTACCACTTTGCTTGGCATTCTGCTTGCAGCACATTCTTAGATGCGTCTAATTTGGGGACCATAATAGGGAGTGGAGCATGATTTTTTTGGGAAAAGGTAAAAGCCCTCACCACCCTCATGTTAGGAAATGGCAGAGTTCACAGTGGTCCTCCTAATGCTGAGGGAAAGTGGGATGAGTGTGTTTGTCGAAAACACGTTGGCTATTTCTGCACTAGACTGTTATAGTGCTATTGTTCCACTTTCGACATCCTATAGAATCCTGGAGTTTGCAGTTTGAGGCCCCTTCCTAAACTGAAAACTCTAGGATTCCATAGGATGCTGAAAGTGGAATAATAGCACTATAATAGTCTAGTGCAGAAATGGCCATTGACAATCCTGCTGGTCCTTAGGCTGACAGTCACCTTGTTTTCCATGTTTTCCATCTTGTGTGTGTGTGAAATTTGAAATGAGGCCCGTATTCCCATTCATCCAGGTGAACAAGCGGCTGAATTTTTTCCAGCCCTGATAAACATGCACTCAGTTTATTGTCTGGCTGTTGATTGACAACTGTCTGGCTGACAGATGATTAATTGAAAAGGTACTGTGGAGAAGAACTTCCTACTTCTGAACTGGGGATCCTTTGGGGATTAGAAACAGTTTATGCAGTGCAATATAATGAAGGTGTTATATTCTCTTTTGACAACTGGAACAGATGCTTTTATGACTATTTAATTGATTTGGACTTCCAAATACTGGAGACTTTTGAACTGTTGATAACTAGAGATATGAATTCACTTTGGATGAATCCTAAATGTTGATCTAAAGTAGATTCCTTTAGAGACTTGGGATTTATCCAAAACGAAGCAGAGTTCCTGAAGCTTTGGCAATGATTTGGAAGGGGGGAGACTTAGACGGGTTTCGGAAACAGCTAAGTTTTTTTGCTGGCATTACCTGCAGTATACTGGCAACTTAATTCTGTTTTTTTCCACAATTGCAATCCAAATGGGTGGAGATAAGGTTCTGCTTCTCAAATGTCCCCCATGCTCAGCAATCCCCCCAGTAAATATGTCAATATGTCCTTCCTACTCACCAGTTTGGTTGTTCAATGCAAGATGTTCCTTTGTTGTCTCCCAGCCCCTGCTAACGGAGGGATGAAGATGTTCTCAGAAGAAGGACAGAACACATTACCAAGCTATGGTGGGAAGAGGCAAACATGGTCCAAGCACTATGATGTAGGAAGTGTTGCCATCTTGAACACATAGTTTCACTCTGCTAGCAAATTGACATGGCCCAGAGTTCAGAGATTGCTGGATCATCTGATCAAAACATCCTACAGGAGATGGGAGTAGTGGTTGTACTAGGGCAGGAAAAACAACATGACAATAAATTCCTATTCTGCCATTATCATTTGGTGCTGCATTTAATTTGTGTAATTGAGGAGGCAGTCATAATTCTGTGCTGTGGAAACCCACTGGGTGACCTTGGGTGAGTCACATTATCTCAGCCTCAGGAGGAGGCAAAGGCAGACTCCCCCCTCTGAACAAATCTTGCCAAGAAAATCCCATAATGGCGACAGTGATGCTGCCCCATCTTTGGAATGCCTCCCTCTGAATGATGTCAATCTTGTTATTATATTGGTGCCAAATGAACACATATTTGCCCAAGAATTTCAAAATGTTACATTTTATTTTTAATGTTTGCTTTCCTAAGAATTTTTTGTTACTTTTTAAATGGTGATGTTTTATAGTTTTACTGTATTGTGACACACTTAATCTTCATATCTCTTAAACTATTGTGATTTCAAAAACATCACAATCATTACTCAGACATAGCTCTGACAGCTATATTTCTGTAAGGTCAGCTGAGGATTCATAATACTCAGCATCTTTCTTAGGACACAATTACTACTAATGTGTGTTGTTGTGTTTGCTAATTGCAAGACTGTCTAGACATCAAAAGTGCAATTAGTGTTTCAGTACACACAGATTTTATTAGCAATGTGTGTGTGTTCAAATCATCTCATGGAGTCTCCACTAATTTCATAGTGTTTTCTTAGGCAAGGAATACTCAGAGCTGGTTTTGCCAGTTCCTTCCTCTGAAATATAGCCTACAGCACCTCTAATTCATTGGTGGTCTCTCATCCAAGTACTAATCATGGCTGACTCTGCTTAGCTTCCAAGATCAGACAGGATCTGGTACCTTTAGGGTATTCACCCTCCCCCAAAACTTTCTTCTTATCAGGAAGACATTACAAACTTGAGATTAAAATCTCTTTACTGCTTAAATTTGGGGTACAGCTGTCACTATAGCTCCTTGTTTTCTCTCTTCTTGTGATGTCTGCTTCTTTTGACCCCTCCATACTTTAGAGTTATTTTAGCTTGATTTTTAATAGATAAAATGTCATCTGGAAATTTAGCTTTTTCTACACACACACACACACACACAGCCTTTCATTCTATAAGGGAAGTGAACACGACAGATTTATAATTCCCCATAAAAACCCAGCCTTGTTTATAAATTGCTTGAGATTGATTAAGCAATAAAAATGCTTTTAAGATAGAGAGGTAAATCTGCCAGCTAATTGCTTAGTGCTTTACATTATAACCTTGTTACAGTGCCATTCTTGTTCAAGGTTTGGACAACTGAGAAATCTGGATCTCATGCAGCATGCACACGGGGCAAGGGGCAAAATTCACAATGTTGTCCAGTTTTTAAAAAAAATTGCAAACACAGTGGTAAAGATCTTGCTTCACACTTGCACAGTGTATGTAAATCCACCCTTGTGTAGTTACTCAGAAATGTCTACACTGCATCAGCTTTCTGCTAAATACTGATATCATGTATCTGTCAGTGTCCTTGCTTATTGTCTCATTGTGCAACGGGGAATGCATAGTAACTGTTCCTGAATCAAATGGTACTGGAATTGCCAAGTTTTCAAAACAGCAATAATAGTTAGTCAAAATTCATTACGTTCAGGGTTAAGAATCAGGAAGCAGCCATTAAAAGTTCGTGTTCTGTCTAAATTCCAAATGAAAGTACTGATTTCCATTAATTTAGTCATCTGTTTCTCTGTAAAATTAACATGCTGTCTACATTCATAAATTACATTATGCACACATTTCTGCATTTATGAAGGGCCCACACCCCAAAATATGGATTTTTTGGCATCTTGTTCAGTCTGTATAAAAGGAGAAGCTTTACCATCTATAAATAGCAGACATCTCTTATAATAAGGGGCACCTGCCAGCCCTATAAGGGATGACTTTTCTAGTCCTCATATAAGGGACATCCTTTATAATAAGAAGGCACCTGGAAATGGGGGTGGGCAATATGTGCACAACTTACGTCTCCCCTCCAGAGCTCCCTGTCGCATTACCTTGCTTCTGGATATTGGCACTGAGAACTTGCACTGAGGCAAAAGGCAAGACAATGCACTGGGGGGACAGGGAGGGACCCCTGGAAGGGAATAGCAGTAGCAATAGAAGTTACATTTCTATACTGCTTATCAGTGCAAGCACTCCCTAAGTGCTTTACAATGTGTTTCGCTAATTGCTTCCAACAAGCTGGGTATTTATTTTACTGACCTACGGAAGGATGGAAGGCTGAGTCAACTTGGAGCCTTACAGGATTGAACTCACAACATTGTGGCTGCAGTACCAGCATTTAACCCCTGCACCACCAGGAATGGGAGACGGGTCACAGGAGCAAGCTCTCTGGGCACTGAGGAGGGAGAAAGAGAATACCAACCTCTGCAGCAACCCAAAAATGACATATGCAGCAGGCATAAGGGAAACTTATCCTTGCATATGCCACTAACAGGATGCCAGGTGTAGGGTGTTACATAGTGGGCCTGAGCCGAAGTTAAAGTTTGAACTGCATTTACAACTCTGCGATTGCCAAAGTGTGGATTGGGTAGATTCATAATATGGTATTTTAACCATTTATTCTTACAGACATGTGCTAAAGATGTTCCTTTGTACCATACAGCACAACACATCAGCTCTGATTATTTGTATGTGTTCTGTGAAGTTTCAGTCCTTGTCGCAACGGACTATTATTGGCTGTTCTCACTGTCAGGTTTTTCCATTAGGAGGGAGTGGTTAAAAGGTGGTATGGGAATGAGTGGGGTGGTCCTGTCTTGCCACGTCCTGCTTAGCACATCTTCTCCCCATCCTCCTAAAGTGAACATCTGCTTCTACCACCTTGGACTTCCTCTGAATCAGACAAAGGAAAGCAGGAGATGTCCACAATAGAACCCATATAAACAGGCATTGTTTGGACAGTTCAAATGGCTCCCTCTTTGCTTTCACTTCTACACACTTTTAATCCTGCCATGATGTCATGGTGCCTTGGAAACATGCAATGATGGCACAAGCACATCATTTGAACAATGACAAAAACATGTGCAAGAGAGGGCTCTCAAGTACCATAATCCACATGTTTCCCACTATTGTAAACATAGATGTGTGCGGGAAGAAGACCAGAAAACTGATTGGTGGAAAAACAGATATGGTACAAAGACTGAAGGAGGCTCTGATGTCTGAAGACACAGCAATCCCTCTATTTACCCTCTTTAAAAAAACCCTGAGAAGCAGCAATATGGAAAAGCCAAAAATCAATCAATCAATCAATCAATCAATCAATCAATCAAAAAACTCATGGGAAGAAGTGGACCAAACTGAACAGAGGCAAGTCTAATTATTAGATTAACACTGTCACAGGAGAACCATTTCTGATGTTGGGGAAATAGCCTCATTTGAGCAAAACAAGGCCTTTCTTCTCTAGGTAGAAAAGAAGAATATTCAAATAGATTGGAACTCTACTTTTGTTGTAGCCAGGCACCTATCTGAATCTGCATAAGACAACAAAAGGATGTAAACTATATTTCAGAGGAAGGCAATGGCAAACCACCTCTGAGGATTCCTTGCCTAAGAAAACCCTATGAAATTC